>JAJPUD010001716.1:243340-262121 GCA_023553655.1 Myrmecobius fasciatus | reverse complement strand
CGCGCCCTGCCCCTTGTGCTGCCCCCGAGCCCGGAAGCGACGAGCGCGGCCCCCGGCCCCGGGCAGAGTCCGGCCCGCAAGCGGCAGCGCCTCACACACCTGAGCCCGGAGGAGAAGGCGCTGCGCAGGTGAGCCCGCAGCCCTGCCCGGGGCGGAGGGGGGAGGGGCCGAGAAGAGGGAGGAGGAAGAGGAGGAGGGGACGAGAGGAAGATGGACCCCACCCCCTCCGCCGCCCGGCCACGTCCTCACTTCTGCCCCAAGCTCTTCCTTCTCAGCCTTTGAGCACTTGAAGGAGACCTAGGGAAGTGGGGTCATTATTCAGATCGGCCTCCGTGGTGGACAGAACCCGGGGCTGGGGGGGGGGGGGTCGTACCCTGGAAAGAACCCTTCCCCCATCCTTGGCCAGCTGCGTCACACATCCCCTCTGAGCCTCAGTTTACCTTTCTGCCAGACCTCAAGCATTGATTAGGCTCTGAGGGCTGGGGTGTGTGTAAAGGACATCCTAGTGAGGAGGGGCAGACCCCCCAGGGAGCACGCCTCCCCTGCACTCAGTCCGGGGGATGGCCCGCAACGTCCGGCGGGCTGGCTTGGACCCTCCACTGAGCTAGTCACTGCTGACACTTGAAATCCAAGTTTTGTCTAACCTAAGCAGCTTTCCCTAATTCTCTCTCCCCCATCCAGTTGTACAATAAAACGTTATCGTCCCCCGTCTGTCCCCCCGCCCTCTTTCTCCCCCCCCCCAGTTCTTTTTGGATCTTGAATTTGCACATACGCATTTGACCATAGTTCTAATTCATTTGTCGGCTTATTTCATGCTCTCAGATTTACGTTTAATTCACTTAAGCATCTCCCCATTGACACAATTCATATTCTCTAGATAGGATGATTTCATTGTGTTAATAGATTTAGTTTACTTATCCCAGTTGTTGGGCTATTTCTAATTTTTCCCTTGTATAAGTGAATTATGAGTTTTCTGGTGACTGGAGGGGGTGAAATCCTGAATGAGCATTTTTTTTTTTTTTCCTGATGCAAGAAATAGTTCATGTGCATCTAGTAGGGACTTGAATGATGCAACATAGGAGAAACTCGGTTGAGGGCTTTGTGCAAATCAGCCGACAGCATACTTAAATGGTTCTTTGGATAGATTCCTGAAGCACAGAGGTGGATATGCTGAGGACTTCATTTGAATTTTCTTGAAATATAGTTTTTTTTTTTTTTTTTAAATTTTGGGACCCGATTACAAAATCATCTTTGAATGGTAAATACTTTCCAGTCTGATAGCTTAACAGCAAGTGACTCTGGTTTAGTAGATATATTTCTGGAGATCCACTCTAAAAAGGGACTATGTTCTCTGACTACATAAGGGCAAAAAGCAGATCTATAATAAAAAATAGAATTACTATTTGAAAACATGGTTTAACTTTGCATACAAACAGTGCAGCTCTTGGAGCCACAACAGTGGAATAATCTCTGGATGTTAAAGACACATTTTTCCATTCCCAGAAAATTGAAAAACAGAGTAGCAGCACAAACAGCTCGAGACAGGAAGAAAGCCCGAATGAGTGAACTGGAGCAGCAAGTGGTGGACTTGGAAGAAGAGGTGAGAGACAGAACCCTGGTAGTGAGGTCAGCCTTGACCAGCTGGCTCCATGTGGACACGTGCACCCTCATCTACACACATACAATGGTGCCATTTCCTGAGGCAGTCCCCTTAGAACACATTCATTTAATTTAGGTGGTCCCAGCATATGGCTGGTGGGTTCCGAAGTGCTTCTGGGTTGTCAGCTTTGGTGTGACAAGTGCTGTGACTAGGGGATATGAGTATGATACTGATGGCTGAAAATGCCTTAGTTGCCTACTAATAAAATGTTAAAGCAGACCTCTGCACTTGTTCCAAAGTTGTTAGAGAGCTTGCAGCCTGAAGTTTGGTCCACCTGAACATTTCACTGTGCAAACCAAATCTCAGCTGTGGTAGCTAACCATCCCCTTAGAGATTTAGGGATGGGACAGTCCCTATGGGGTGACTTATGGGACAGGTACTTTCTCTTTGAGTAATGAAGGAGACTTCAAACTGAAACACATGCTTGTGGGGGCAGTGAAATACAACAACTTCAAGTTTTTGCTCGGACCTTGGTGGGTTGACCCGAGCAAGAGGCCTCTATGTTTGAGGAACCCTTTGACAAATGCTTCATTTCTCCATCTTTGGGGGGACTTGGTCTTCAAAGTGACCATTAGCCTGTCCTTTCTGTTTAAGTACACACTCAGTAGGAAGGTATATGCACCTTCTTGAATTTTTGAGTTGTGTTGGTGAGGTTTCTTCTCATGTCTGCTTTCCCTAAGAATATACCTGATGAAATTTAGGACCACTGTTTTCTTTGTGACGTGGCTGTGCCATATGAGACAGCTCTTTTAAAAACCAAAAGCCCTAAGTGCATCACTCATGAACAGTAAGTATGGAAAAATTAGATTTAGCATCTATTGATAGCACCTATTTGGAGCCTTACTCTTAGGTCATGTGGTCAGGTTTCTGAGGGCTTTTAGAAAGAATAGAATTTTTAAAAAATGTTCTTGCACACTGCATGATATTATTCAACATTTTAATTATTTGTGCATTAGAAAGGGTCTCCAGGAGCTTCAATATAGTAATTTCTCAGGAGTAGAGTTCCAGATACTTTGGCAATCTCTAATCAAAATCATTTCTTTCCCAGAACCAAAAACTTTTGATTGAAAACCAACTTTTACGTGAGAGAACACATGGGCTTGTGGTTGAAAATCAGGAGTTAAGACAGCGCTTGGGGATAGATGCCCTAATAACCAAGGAAGAACCAGAATCCAAGGTAACAATGGTCTGGATGTAATAGAACCGGTTCTGAGTGGGTACAGTTTAGTGGTGCAAGTTTAAATTCAGGGCTATTCCTGACTCTGGCCCTGAGTGATTGTGACTGTGAGCCATTGAAGGGCCTTCCTTTCTTGGTCTGTGTCTCCTCCCAGGTGAACAATGTCCGGTTGGTGGCCGGGTCTGCTGAGTCCGCAGCACTCAGACTACGTGCGCCTCTGCAGCAGGTGCAGGCCCAGCTGTCACCCTTGCCGAACACAGCCCTGTGGATTCTGACTGTGTTGAGTCTTCAGACTCTGAGGTAAGGGTTTGTCCCTCTTGTGGTGCAAGAGCCATTGGTTTCTGCTGCCCTACTGGTTGGCTATACCAAACAGATAGAGAGGTCTCGTGATGGTCATAAGTAATGGTGGAAGTTTACACAGATACCCCCCCCCCCCCGGGGGGGCAAAAGAAAACCCCCCGTGCGGTGAGAATACGCAGCAAACAGAGTCTGCCAGTCCATCCCCAGGACTTGTGTGACTGGATGTAAGGTCCGAGTTCTTTGGGATTACTCTTCCCGTGAGCAGAGAATTGGGGCTCCATTCCCTTGCTATGCAGTTCCTAGCCTGGGCCCCCGCAGGACCCTCTCGGTCTCATTTTTAAGCAGCGCCTTTGAGGTTCCATTAATGATTTGGTCTCTTCCAGTCTGATATCTTGTTGGGCATTCTGGACAACCTGGACCCAGACATGTTCCTCAGATATGTTAGCACAGAGTACTGCATGGAGGAGCTCATCAAAGAAGTGGGTACAGAGGAGCCCGACTCCGTACCGGCCTCCCCTTCTCCCTTGGTGGGGCCCCCATCAGCCAAGCTGGAAGCCATTAATGAACTGATACGGTTTGACCACGTGTACACCAAGCCACTCATTGTGGAGATTCCCTCGGAAACAGATGGTCAAAGCAGCGTGGTAGTGAAAATTGAGGAAGCCCCCCTTAGCCCGTCTCTGGAGCCAGACCTCCCTGAACCACTCACTGTGTCTGTGAAAGAAGAATTCCTCGAGGACAACTTCATCCCAGAGCTGGGCATTCAGAACCTGCTCTCCTCCAGCCCCTGCCTCAAGACTTCTCCCTGCCTGCTGGATGCTTGTAGTGACTCTGGGTATGAGGGTTCTCCTTCCCCTTTCAATGAGATGTCCTCTCCGCTCGGCACAGGCAACTCCTGGGAAGACACTTTTGCCAATGAACTCTTTCCTCAGTTGATCAGTGTCTGAGATAGAATTGTTCACTTGTCCAAATCATTGTAAGGAACCCAAAGTCAAAAGGCAGTGAATGGCCCTGCTGAGGGCAGCCATTCCCTGGAGTAATCGATCCCTAGAGCATTCTGGTCCATTGGCTGGGTTTTGCCAGAGCCCCTCCAGTATTGTCCTTAGCCAACTCCTGCAGCCTTGAAGCAAGTTGGACTCTCCTCGTCAACATTCTATTCCACCACCTGAGGGAGATAGGAAGTTGAGATCTTGATTCCTTTCCTTGGTTCTCCCCTTCCTATTTTGCCTCTTTGTTTAGTAAAGCCCTTTAGTTTGCTTGTGTATGCAGAGAAAATAGCTGTCGGAGGGGTTTGCTTTTCCATTATGTACAGTTGGATAATGTGAATGTTAGAAAAAAATCTTTTGTAAAGTTAGAGAAATTTACTGTGTAAATGCTTGATGATAAGACTTCTTTCATGTGAGCTTGGCTTTGGGGAGCTGCTTTCTTTCTCCATTTTATTATTTAAAACTACCCGTGCAATTAAAAAGTGCAATGCACTTCTCTGTCTGCTACTTCCTAGGCGGTTTCAGTCCCAGCTGTTTCTCATCTTTCCACATAGTCTGACACTGACCTGTGCCTTTTCTGTAAGGATTCTGGGTAGTCTAGATCCATGACTTGATTGTATAGAAAACTCCCAGGGAGGAACCCCCTAGTGAGCTAGGTTCCTGAGGGGGCTTGCTCGGGGGGTCTCCACTATGTGAGATGGCAGGACAGGGCATTATCCGAATCTCTCATAGTGCCCAAGATGCCTCTTTAAGAGGGAAAAAACCCTTTGTTAACTTCTGTTCGGGCTTCAGATAGGAACAGGGCAAGCATTGACTAAATTTCCACAGTATGCTGGGCATCGTGTGAGTAAAGCAAAAACATTCCAGGTGTTCACATTCTGATGGGAAGGTGCCATGCAATTATGTACACACGTATACAAAACAGGTGCAGGGAAAATGGGGGGGGCAAGATTATATACCCACAAGTATACAAAATGGGTGCAGGGGAAATGGTGGGGCAAAGGAATTTAACTAGGAAAAGGCTTTGCAGGAGAAGGGCAGAACCCAGAGGCAAGAAGGGATGGGGGGAGAGGGAGAGGAGGCCACAAGTTTAGGAAGTGCCAGTGTTGTGGTGTTTCTGGATCACTGAATGCTGAGGGGTAAAGACGTCCTCAGAGCCTTACATCTGATCCTAGAGAGAATTTTATGGGGAGCAGCCACTAGGGGTTCAAGTGTGGGAGGAAGGGTGACATGGTCAGCCTGTGGAGGATGGACAAAGAGGGGAGAGACTTGACAAGGTCCATAACAACTAGGAGGCAATAATTATTAACAGGATGAACCTTCTGAACCAGTTATGTACCAAGGGCAGCGCCTATGTGAGTGGTCGGACAGACAGGGACAGAAAAGATGTAGGTAGAAAGGACGGGGCTTGGCAAAAGACTGGCTGTGTGGGGACAGATTAAAGAGCCAAGATGACACCATAGTTATAGGTGGCTGTGACTAGGGATGGCAGCCTCAACAGCAAGAGTGAAGTTGGGTAGAGGAGAAAGTTTGTGGGAGAGAATTGCTGAGGTTAAAATGTCCAAGTGGGTCCAGGGGTGTGGGGAGAGGCTTTACAATTAAGTAAATCAGAACCATCCACTTAAAGGTAATTTTGAATCCTTGGGAGGAGGAGGCCAAATCCCCAGGGGCATCCTGTGATGAAAAGGGTAAAGGAAGGAAGCTGAGTAAAGGTAAAGGTAAAGAGGTGGCCTCCCTGGATTCTGTCCATACATTATATATCTCTGCCTTATTAACACCAACTTTAACAAACTTAACAAATCAGGTTATTTCTCAAGACTAGTAGCTGTGAGGATACAAGTTATTCTTTAAATCCACTTTTCCCTGGATCATCAGGATGAGAAGGCAGCCTCCTTACACAGGACACCGGTCGGGGCCAGAGCCAGCACCAAATCCTAGCGTAGACTTTGAGCTGTGTGGCTCCTGGGCAGGTCACTTTAATGTTTCTGTGCCTCAAAGCTTGGAAAATGGAGGCTGAAATCTAGGACCTGGAAGGTCCCTCCCAGCTCAAAATGTGCTCAAAATGTAGAAATGAGTCAGAGGAACTGAATTACTAGTCCAAATCTGTAGGGAGCATTCAAACGGCTTTCCGAAGTTTATGCAGCTATTCTTTGTTTCCAAGAGACCAAATTTTAGTGTTCTGGGGCAGCTATCTGGCATAGTGGATACAGGGCTGGCTCTGGAGTCAGGAAGACCTTTCCAAGCTCACATCCTGCTTCAGATATTTATTAGCTGTGACCTAGGCCTGTTTGCCTCAGTTTCCTTATTTGTGAAATGAGTGCAGAAGGGAATTGCAAACCACTTCAGTATCTTTGCTAAGAAAACCCCAAAAGGGTTCACAAGGCAGCAGATAGGACTGAAAAATAATTTTTAAAAAAGGGGAAAATAGGGGCAGCTAGGTGGCGCAGTGGTTAGAGCAACAGCCCTGAAGTCAGGAGGACCTGAGTTCAAATCTGGTCTCAGACACTTCCTAGCTGTGATGGGGAAAATAACCATCTTTAATACTGTCTCATGGGCAAATTTTTTTTTTTTTTAAAGTACAAATATCAACAAGGAACTAAAATCTGAGGTGTTTCAGGCTAAAAGAAGTGGCCATTTCCACCTGAAGTTCAGGGAACGGTCACTCCAAATTCAATTGCTGGAATCTACAATTTCATTGCTGTTGCCGAAATCAATAGGCCGAGACCACCCGCGGCTTAAAAGCTGAGTCTTCTCTGTCTCTGAATTTCTCACAAAGACAAAATTGAGATAATTATTGGTTTTCACATGTTTGTTTGAAATCTTGAACCTTAGCCTCCAGTTTTGGCAACATCCTCCTTAGGGGGAAAAAAAAATCAAGTTATTAAGAAAATGATGTAATTCTGAGCCAACATTCAAAAAGAAATGATACTGCCACAGGACAAATTTACGTTTTTGAAATTGCAGCTGTGAAGCACTGCCCGTGTTGTAACCGTAGAGACCGTCTCACCCTGCCGTGGACCTCGCCATGAGTGGTTTCCTGTGCAGGTGTGTGAGAACCAACAGTTTACTAAGAATCTGTGAAAGGTTTAGCTTTTGGACAGCTGGTTGTTTCAAAGCCTGTTTGAAACAGAAATCCACAAAATTCAAATTGGATAATACAACCAATGTACAACATGGGGTCAAATGCTTATTATGCTAATTAACAGAGAGGCTTTTTTTTCTCCCTTTAAGTAAGGGGGTTTCCCTAATGATTTATTTTGGGGGGGAGGGATAGAGGAGAGAATAAAGAATGACTTGGTAAGTGGGGATGACTCGATTACAGCCTCCAGTATTGGAAAGGTTTAGATCTGTACTACAATTTCATAAGAAAAATGGGAGCAGTGGGTTGGTCAAATGTTTTCCTAGCAATGGGGCTATTGAAAGTGGGCTGGGGAGGAGATGGCAGCCTCAGGCTCCCCCTCCCTGGAGATGTTGGAGCTAAGGCTGGATGACCTCCTTTCTGGTACACTGCAGAGGAAACAGGCTCAGGATGGGTTAGACCAGAAGGCTTCTGGTCCAGTCCAACAATAATAGCATCTCCAAAGTGTTTTGACAGCTTTGCAAAGATTTTACCCATGTCACCTCATTTGATCCTCAGTTGTGGGAGGGTGGTGCTATTATCTCCATTTTACAGATGGGGAAACTGAGGCAGGCAGCATTGAAGTGACTTGTCCAGGGTTACACAGCTAGTGTTTTGTGGTTGGATTTGAACTCAGTCTTCTTGACTCCAAGCCCGACCATCACCATTAGATAGCCATTACCTAGCTAGCCTAATAATGACAAAAATGAAGTGTTCAACCTCAACAAACAAACCTTCTCCTGGGAAAGATAAGACTTTCAGGAAGGTACTAGGGAGACTGAGAAAGAGAGCAGGAGCTGGCAGCCAAGCTAAGCCTTGGCCAAAGCGGAGACAAGGAGGGAGATTTCAGGAAATGCCTAGTTCTGGGACCCCTTTGTCCAAAACGGGGGTTGCAGGGAAGTCGGAGGACAGATTAGTCTGGGGCCAGCCGTTGTGTGGTCATGGATGGAGAGGCCCGTTCCATCTCAAGGCTGGAACTTTGGCAAAGCCCTCCTGAGGCTGACCACGCTGCCCCCTAGTGCCCTGATGCACTAAAGACCCTTGCACCATCTGCTTATGACTGAAAGCAGTCCTTATGAGCTTTTGTATTTGCTTGTTTTAAATTGGATTACTTCAACATAATTTGGCTTCTCTGATAATTCGACATTTTATTTTATTTTGTTCATATATAAACATGATTCTGAGAAGGAGCCCACCCAGACTGACTGCCCAGTGGGATTCAGGCCACAAAAAAAATGACCCAAGTCCCTCCATGGATTGAGACCATCTCCCCCTTGGAAATTACAGTATCACCTCAAATGGATCCTCCCAACAACTCTGAGAGGGGGTGCTGTTATAAACTTTTTACAGAGGTTCAGTAAGATGGGTCCAGGATCCCCAAGCTAAATGTGAGGCAGAGTCTGCAATGGGCCAGCCACCTCTGCCAAAACCCAACCCAAGGCTTTCCCTCCCCAAGCAGGCAAGCCAGCTGAACTGAGGCTGCAGGGCATCCCAAGTGGGAGACAGGAGGGAGCAGCATCTCCCTCGGGCTCTGCTCACACCCCCCAGACCTCCTGCTGGGCAGAAATCTTTGAGGAGAGGGGGCCCAGTCAGCCCTTCCAAGACAACCTGGCTGAATTCAACAGCAAGGCCCATGGGAGGAGAGGTAGGAACCACCACTTTATTGGCTGGACTACCATCTCCCCTCAAGACCCTGAGAATACTGACATTAAGGAAAGCCATCATTCAAGGCAATCCCAATACTTTGAACATCTGCATCCAGAAAAAGAACTAAGGAGACCGAATGTAAATCAATACATGCTATGTTCACTTCTTTTTGTTGTTTTTTTTTCTCTTGAATGGCTTTTCCCCTTTGTTCTTATTTTTCTCTCCCAACGTGATTCGTAAAGCAATCTGTATTAAAAATAAATTAAAAAAGGAAAGCCATCAGTCCATCTGCTTTGTTATCAGCCCCTAGGCACCATGGGATCTGCCATCTGACTTGTAGCTGAGAAACCATGTGCTGTGGCTCCCCCCCTTAGAATGAGAGTGTAGGAAGGCCCTCAACAAATTATTCATTCATTCATTCTCTCAGGTGTTCCTGACCTGAAGGTCAACACTCTCCAGTGTCCCATGTTTGGACTCCCCTGAAGAGATCATTCCATCCAAAGATCAGTGAAACAGGAAAATGAGCAAAGGAAGAGGAGAAAGGGGATTATTTGGATTTGGTAAGAACAGAAATTGCTCTAAGTTGGAAAAATTCCCCTCTCTTGCTCCATGAGGCTTTTAAAGTATATATATATTTAAATATATATTTATTTTATTATATTTATATATTATTTATAATTATATACATTATATATGTGTAATATTATATAACATATGTAATAATATATGATATATATTAAATATATATTTAAATATATAAAGTACATATATATTTTTTAAAATATATTTTTATTTATTGCTGAGGCAATTGGGGTTAAGTGACTTGCTAGGAAGTGTTAAGTGTCTGAGGCCAGATTTGAACTCAGGTCCCTCCTGACTTCAGGGCCAGTGCTCTATCCACTGCACCCCCTAGCTGCCCCCATGTATACATTTACAATGGAATCTTTGAGCCATCATGGATGGTTATCTTAAATCCAATTGTTTTTAAAGCAACAGAACTTTTGAAAAATCTATTTGCATCCTTCAGAAATAATTTCCCTGTGATCAACTAAAAGGAGATTTAGGACAGGACCCTTTATCTGTCTAGTGATGGGACTTGAGGGCCTGAAAGAGTCCCAAGAGGTCAGGTTTTTCTAAGCTAACAGTGACCTCAGGAATTAAGAGAAATGGGCCACAGTCATCTTAAAGAATCCAAAACACTTAAGATTTATTGAAAACTATGACATAGAGACAGACCAGATTTTCATTTGAAATAAAACAGCCAACAGCTTCCAGTATTTCCCTGGTAGATCATTCTTGTCCCCAGTTACTAACAAAGCCCAAATTAACAAGTGAAGTTTGCGCACCAACATTCATTTGTAACACCTCTTGCTCTCCCCCCTTTTCCAAGGACGGAAGGCAACTCTTTCTTGTCTTCAACCAAGTTTGTGAGAGTTGACCTCACTTGTTTTGCAGTAATTAAAAACCCTTCACCTTAAGTCAGAACTGGCAGAAAACTGGCATTTGCTTTGGAGAGAGCCCTTTTCAGGTAAAAGTCCCCTCCTCACAAGTCCAATGCTCACTGACTCCTGGTCCATGCTGCAGGATCCAGATGAAACAAAATATACAAGTTAACTCACTAGGAAACCCCCAAGGCCTTTCAAAAAGCAGAAGCGTGATGCTACAAAGGAAAAAGAAAAAAAAAAAAGCTGAGAGCCAAGGGGATGGCTCGGAGAAGTCAGCACCAAAGGGGGTGAAGAAGGAACAATGTCTGTTATCAATATAAATGAGAGAATGAAAGCCCAGAAAGGAACATGAAATACTTAGTTCTCTGCAGAAATAAACAGGTCTGAGAGTTCTAACTCTCCCTGACCCCAAGTTTCCCGAGGCTCCCCAGGTCAGAGACCTTCTCGTCCAGAGCCGCACGCCCACAAGTGTGCTTCTGCTCAACAATGAAGGGGAGCCCCTGGTGTGGGAGCCTGCATCGCATTTTCTGCCCTCCCTCCCACCGGAGCTCACCCCAACTTCTGGGATGTCACCCGTTAGTCGTCTTGCTACCCCCCTAGAGTATTCAGCACTCCAACCATCTTTTCAGCTACATCATTTACACGTTGGTCCCAGGAAAGAATGACACTGGGGCTGGAGCTGGCCAGTTCCCATGACTTGAGCAAGGTCAGCCAGCCTCCAAAAGAGAGGAACAAGAAGGGGCACATTTCTAAGGACACTTTACATTCAGCTCCAAGTCCAAGAATAAGAAATGATTAGCTGGTTTCCATCTGGCTTCAATACTGGTTTGAAATGTGAATAGCTTTTTCCTGTACAGACATTAAATAGTTTAAATATTAAACATTACATTTATTTTTCTGACTATACAGGCAGAAATAGTGAAAGCCAAAGCAATAGAGGCAAGAGCAGAACCAGACCCAATGGCAGGCTGGCCTTCTCTGAGGCCAGAGACTTCAGTGAGAGCTTCAACAAGGCGAAGGAGTCGAGTCCTGGAACACGCTCTATGGACACAAAGCGGTTTTTTCCTATCTGGATGATCAGGCTGCTACAAAGGGAGAGAGTTCTGCCAAGTCAGTCCCAACCTGTGGCACGGAAAGACCTTTGCACAAAATGTTTTTGGTGGTTGAGGGACTGAGGGACCTAATCCATGTGGCAGTGTAAGTCAACTGCTCTCTGGACTAGCTCCTCCTGAGAGAACCAAACCCTTGATTGCCACGTCTCCATTGAAGAAGCTCAGATGGTTCCCTAATGGCAGGAGAATTATCAAGTGTGAGGTCATTGAAATAGGCGGAGCACCGAGCCAACAGGCTAGTTCTGTATATCCCAACAGAGGCCCTCTGCCAACTCAGATCATCAACTCATCCCTGGGCTTCTAAATCCAGCCCTATCAATGCCTCTGGCTAAAGCAACTGTACTTTCTCATATGCCCTCAGCTCTGGATTTAGCAGAATGAAAACACTCTCAGGATTGCCTAAAGGATGTCATTCTATCGCCAAATTTACACGAGCTACACTCTTAATCATCAAAGTTCCACTCAAAGCACTTACACCATCCAACACCAAGTAGGTTGGAAATATCACTGAAACACCAAGCTTTATCAATTAGGTACAGCAAACTGAGGCAGAATAACAGCAGCACCAGGTGTAGAGCCTTCCAAGGCCTTCTCTGCCTTGCACTGCTCTTCGGAGGCAAAAAGTGGAGCCCCTTTAGGCAGACACTCCAGCGAGCAGATCATGAGCAGCAAGCACACAAGCTCCCCACCCCCTGGTGCTCTTGACCAAGAGGTTCAGACAATTTACCTTCTTTGCACTAATTCACTAGAAATGGATGTAAACTGAATTCACTTCTGCCAAGACCAAATCTGTGTCTTAACAGCCAAACCTCTCTCTCCTGATTTGTTTTCTGAACATCTCCAGGACAGCATTCTCCTAAAATCTTTTAATGTTCAGAAGAAGATATGATGGGTGTCCCAACACCTGACATCCAATTCCTCTAACTTTTTCCTACAGGCAGTGATTTGACATTCCCAATAAGCCTCCTAGAAGACAGCTTACTCCAAAGAGAAGCTTCCTTGGGAAGATACTGAATCCAGTAAGAAGCTGCCCAAATCAAGATTTTTTTTTTTTTTTTTTTTTTTATAAATCACAGGTAGAGATATTATACCCCACATACAACTTTCAAGTCCTTAGGCTAAGAGGCTTACACAACCAACAAAAGAGCCTTCAAGAATCTCACACAAGTTTTCGAACCGATTTTCTAAAGTTCCATCTCTTCCTCTGTGCAGCCGGCTGTGTCTAGGCTACTGTAGAGGGGAACCCCTATTTGTTGGGGCTCAGAAAAGAGCTCAGTCTGTTGATGGAAAGCAGCGCCAGCTCCTGTGTGCTTACTTTGGTCCCTTCCAGACTTTTCTTCGTAGTTCTTAGCACAAGGTGCAGGTTTTGGCTTATCCGGAAGGAGTTCCGGAAGAGGTTTCCAGAGCACCAACTCCATGGAAGGACGGCTCCTAAGAAATAAAATACAGTTTTTAATTAAAGCTCCTGACAAATGGAGTCAGAGGACATATGCTAATGTTTCCTACCTAAACCTTAAGCCTGAAAATTAAACTGATTTGGAAGAAAGAATGGCTGGTATGATAATCAACTAAGAAGCATTTTTAAGCACACCTCTGTGCCAGGCACCATGGAGGCTGGGACTACAGAGACAAAAATGAGAGGCCCTCACAGAGCTGATGTTCTATCAGGGAAATCGAGGTGTATAAGTATCTAGAGAATCCAAAAAAAACAAAAACAAAAAAAAACAATGGGGTAAACGATGAGGTAGTTGGCGAGGGAGGGAGGAACTATAAGGATTCAGGAGAATCTGCTTCTGCCTCTAGCAGATCCTCAATATTCATACCCTTTTCTTTCTTTTAAAAAAAAAAAATACACACACACATATTTATACAATTATCTTGCTACAAGAAAAAATCAAATCAAACTGGAAAAAACATAAGAAAATAAAATGCAAACAACAGAATGAGCGAAAATGCTATGTTGTGATCCACATTCAGTCCCCACAGGCCTCTCTCTGGGTGCAGATAGCTCTCTCCATCACAACTCTATTGGAATTGACCGGGATCACCCCGTTATTGAAAAGAGCCACGGCCATCAGAACTAATCATCATGTAATCTTGCTGTTGCCATGTACAATGATCTCCTGGTTCTGCTCATTTCACTGAGCATCAGTTCATCTCTCCAGGCCTCTCTGAAATCATCCTACTGATTATTTCTTATAGAACAATAATATTCCATTACATTCATGCATCATTGCTTATTCAGCCATTCTCCAACTGATGGGCAGCCACTCAGTTTCCAGTCTCTTGCTATTACAAAAAGGGCTGCCACAAACATTTTTGCACATTTCTTTATCTGGGAAAGGTCACCTAAGTCTGTTAAAATTATGTGTCAAAGGAGCCAAGATGGTGGAGAAACAGGAAGGCTATATAGTGAGCTTCACCCCACTCCCCAAAATCTCTTCAAACATATCTAGAAAAGACACCAGACCAAATTCTCATCAAAAAATCCAAGAGGGGGAGGGAGAATCACAGTGAGTCATTTTCTCAGCTAAGGTCAGCAGAAGAAGAACACCAATACAGGATTTGGCCAAGAGTGTACCTGGAAAGAGGGCATTCTGGGACTGGGAAGGCAAGAAACATCTCAGTTACAGTACAGAGAAGCTTAAACCTTGCACAGTGCAGAAACGGGTTCCAACAGGTGGTTCTGTTACTCACTACCAAGTCCAAGTGATAGGTCTGAGCTGAACTGAAGAAGGGATCTGAGTCTAGGGAGTTGTTTCCAGGCTGGAGTGACCAGTCACCAGTCAAAGGTATGTACTGAACAAGGAAGCCAGCAGCAGGGGTGGGTCTCATTTTAGCCTCTAGCTCAGTTGGAAGCCTACCACATAACAATCAAAACAAGAATTCCAAACCAAGGAAGAAGTCTGCAGTTCTGTCCCTCTTTCCTAGCTGCCTAAGAAGGGATGAGGTCAACAGGAATCTACTGAAACTCTGAAGCTAAGCCCACAGGTTAAATCTGGGTCTGTTGCAACTGGCAGAGTTCAGACCAGGGGCTAGTGATCAGACCATGTCCTGGCTCAGACCACTTTGTGAACACTGAAAGTTTGCTGGACCAGCTAGCATCATATGTCAGTGATAAACTAGAACCATTCCCAATTAAGATCAGGGGTGAAACAAGGTTGCCCACTATCATCGTTACTATTCTATATGGTATTAGAAATGCTAGCTTTAGTAATAAAAAAAGAAAATAAGATTAAAGTAATTAGAGTTGCTCAAGAGGAAACCAAATTATCACTCCTATGTGATGGTATACTTAGAGAACCCTAGAACATCAACTAAAAAACTATTAGAAATAATCCACAACTTTAGAAAAGTTGCAGGATACAAAATAAATCCACATACATCATCAGCATTTTTATATATCACTAGCAAAATCCAACAGCAAGAGATATAAAGCAAAAGATATAAATTAAAATAACTGTCGATAGTATAAAATATTTGGGAATCTATCTGCCAAGGGAAAGTCAGGAACTATATGAGCAAAATTGCAAAACACTCTCCACACAAATGAAGTCAGATCTAAACAACTGGAAAAGATAATTTTCAGATAAAGAAATTGAAACTATTTCTAGTCACATGAAAAGGTGGTCCAAATCACTATTGATCAGAGAAATGCAAATTAAGACAGCTCTGAGATACCACTACACACCTGTCAGATTGGCTAAGATAAGAAAAGATAATGATGAATGCTGGAGGGGATGTGGGAAAACTGGGACACTGATACATTGTTGGTGGAACTGTGAATGGATCCAACCATTCTGGAGAGCAATCTGGAACTATGCTCAAAACGTTATCAAACTATGCATACCCTTTGACCCAGCAGTGTTTCTATTGGGCCTATATCCCAAAGAGATCTTAGAGAAGGGAAAGGGCCCCACATGTGCAAGAATGTTTGTGGCAGCCCTTTTTGTAGTGGCTAGAAACTGGAAACTGAATGGATGCCCATCAATTGGAGAATGGCTAAATAAATTATAGGATATAAATGTTATGGAATATTATTGTTCTATTAGAAATGATCAGGAGGATGATTTCAGAGAGGCCTGGAGAGACTCGCATGAACTGATGCTGAGTGAAATCAGCAGAACCAGGAAAACATTATACACAGCAACAAGAATATATGATGATCAATTCTGATGGACATGGTTCTCTTCAACAATGATGTGATTCAAACCAGTTCCTATTGTTCAGGGATGAAGATAGTCATATACATCCAGAGAGAGGCCTGTGGGAACTGAGTGTGGATCACAACACAGCATTTTAACACTTTCTGTGAATATTTCCTTGCATTTTGTTTTCCTTCTTAGGCTGTTTTTTTTTTTTTTTCCACCCTCTCTCTTTCTAGATGGGATGTTTCTTGTGCAGTAAGATAACTATATAGATATGTATACATATATTGGATTTGTCATATAATTTAACATATTTAGCATGTATTAGATTACCTGTCATCTAGGGGTGGGGAGCAGGAGGGGAAAAGCTTGGAACAAAAACAAACAAAAAAAAAGTTTTGCAAAGGTCAATGTAGAAAAATCACTCATATGTTCTGTAAATAAAAAAGCTTTAAAAAAAAAAAAGCAGCAGTCATCAAAACCATTTGGTACTGGCTAAGAAACAGAGTAGTTGATCAGTGGAATAGGTTAGGATCACAGGACAAAATAGCCAATTACTATAGAGTGTTTGACAAACCCAAAGACCCCAGCTTTTGGGATAAAAACTCACTATTTGACAAAAACTCCTGGGAAAACTGGAAACTAGTATGGCAGAAACTAGGCACTGACTCACAATTAACTCTGTATACCAAGATAAGGTTGAAATGGATTCATGATCTAGACATAAAGAATGATATTATAAACAAATTAGAAGAACATAAGATAGTTTACCTCTCAGACCTGTGGAGGAGGAAGGAATTTGTGAACAAAGAAGAACTAGAGATCATTATTAATTACAAAATAGGTAATTTTGATTATATCAAGTTAAAAAGTTTTGTACCAACAAAACTAATGCAGACAAGATTAGAAGGGAAACAATAAACTGGTAAACGTTTTTACATTCAAAGGTTCTGATAAAGGCCTCATTCCTAAAATATATAATTAACAAGTTTATAAGAATTCAAGTCATTCTCCAATTGATAAATGGTCAAAGGATATGAGCAGACAATTTTCAGATGAAGAAACTGAAATTATTTCTAGTCATATGAAAAGGTGCTCCAAATCACTATTGATCAGAGAAATGCAAATTAAGACAACTCTGAGATACCACTACACACCTGTCAGATTGACTAAGATGACAAGAAAAGATAATGACAAATGCTGGAGGGGGATGTGGGAAAACTGGGACACTGATACATTGTTGGTGGAACGGATCCAACCATTCTGGAGAGCAATTTGGAGCTACACTCAAAAAGTTACCAAACTGTGCATACCCTTTGACCCAGCAGTGTTTCTATTGGGGCTATATCCCAAAGAGATCTTAAAGGAGGGAAAGGGATCCACGTGTGCAAAAAGGTTTGTGGCAGCCCTTTTTGTAGTGGCTAGAAACTGGAAACTGAAGGGATGCCCATCAACTGGAGAGTGGCTGAATAAATCATGGTATATGAATATTATGGAATATTATTGTTCTGTAAGAAACAACCAGCAGGATGATTTCAGAGAGGCCTGGAAAGACTTGCAAGAACTGATGCTGAGTGAAATGAGCAGAACCAATATACACAGCAACAACAAGAATATGTGATGATCGATTCTGATGGACATGGTTCTCTTCAACAATGAGGTGATTCAAACCAGTTCCTATTGTTCAGCGATGAAGAAAGCCATATACATCCAGAGAGAGGCCTGTGGGTACTAAGTATGGACCACAACATAGCATTTTAATGCTTTCTGTTAATGTTTGCTTGCATTTTGTTTTCCTCCTTAGGTTTTTTTTTCCTTTCTCTTTATAGATCTGATTTTTCTTGTGCTGCAAGATAACTGTATAGATATGTATACATATATTGGGACTTATCTATTTATTTATTTTAACATGTATTAGACTACTTGCCATCTAGGGAAGAGAGTGAGGGGAAGGAGGGAAAAATGTGGAACAGAAAGTTTTGCAAAGATCAATGTAGAAAAATTACTCATGTTCTATAAATAAAAAGCTTTAATAAATAAAAAAAAATAATAAAAAAGAAAAAAAAAAAAAGCTTGCCAGACCCCAAACTAAGCTGTCCCTCAGACTTTGGAATAATATAAGATGTAATAGTCCATGTTGTTTTTTAATAGCAGGATCAGACCAGACATTCCCTCCAGAACTGTGCAGAGTCTGGCTCTAATATAAAGTCTGAATTCAGGAAAGACAAAGAAAATAATCTTATAAAAAGCCATTATGGCAACAGCTTTTGTTGTTATTTGTTGTATTATGCTTAAGAAGCGAACTCAGAAGAGAGTGACTCCAAAATATCTACAAAATCTCAAAGAAAAACAAAGTTTGGACATAAATTCAACTAGAATTCCTGGAAAAGATAAAGCAGGAATTAAAAAGAATAAAAAATCTGTTTATAAATGAGAGCTCTAGAGGGAAAAAATGTAGGAAAAATAAAAGCTACGGAAGAAACTGGAAAAGGAATTAAAAATTTGGTAGAATAGGCAAAATCTTATCTAAGCAAAAAACATCCTAAAAATCACAAATACAAAGGAGCCGTAGTCAGGATCACATATAATTTAGTAGCAACCATCCTGAAGGAGCAGAGTTTAGAATACAACAGTCCAGAAAACAAAGGATATAGGTTTATAACCAAGAATAACTTATCAGAAAAAAGTATTGTAGTTCTACATGGGGGAAAAAATGGACCTTAATGAACTTCCAACTATTCCTGAAAAAAAAAAAAAAAAAAAACAGCGCAAAGCAGAAACTATGAAGAACAAAAAAAGAAATCAAGAGAAATGTAAAAAGGTGAAGTTGAACAAACTAAGAAACTACGTTAAATAAGGATAAACTGCTTATATTTTCATGACAGGAAAGGATATTCCTTTGGAATATCAGAGGTTACATAAAGTCTATTTAGATAGAAACATCTAGGAGTAGTTCTGTTATGCCTTGAATGGAAAATGAGAAGGGGAGTACACTGGGGGAAAAGGAGATGAAAATTAGGGGAAAATTATCTTGAATAACTGAGTTATGCAAATAGTCTATACAACCACGAAAGAAGGGCTGGGGGAGTGACTTGAATACTTGAACCTCACTTTTACCTAAACTGGTCAAAGAAGGCAAGAACACACACACACACACACACACACACACACACACACACACACACACA
>JAJPUD010001716.1:170605-229690 GCA_023553655.1 Myrmecobius fasciatus | reverse complement strand
GTGGCTTCTTCAACTTGTTCACTCTGTAAGTTCATGGATCTGTCAGCATTTATTGGGCACCTACAATGTGACAGCCAGCCAATAAGCATGTATTAAGCACCTACCTGTAGCTCCTAACTCATACTAGCCCCAAAGGTGGTTCTGCTGTTTCAGTCGTGTCCGGCTTTCCGTGACACCACGTGGGGTTGTCTCAGCCTAGACCCTGGAGAGGGCTCCAGCTCATTTGACAGATGAGAAGACAAATGGAAAGAAGCCAGGATCACCCAGTAGAAACCAACTTTAATTCAAGATGGATCTTCCTTACTGCATTTATTAAGCACCTACTGTGCGTTCTGGGTTATTATCAGTTATGAGTTACCAAACCACTCAGAGCCTATGGCTTCTCATCTGCAAAATGGGCTAACAACAGAACTCCCCTAACAAGTTTGTGAAAATCAAATGAGATACTCCAGGAGGCTCTGGAAATTTTAAAATCCACAATTTATATAAATTTTTACATAAATGCTCTCATTCGTTGGGGAGGAAGGAAAGGTACAAGAATTTAAAATCCTGCCTGTGTGCCAGAAATGTCTCATTTGATCTTTATAACATCATGAGAGGAAAGTGCTATTACTATCCCCATTTTACAGATGAAGAAACTGAGGCAGGCAGAAATGAAGTGTCTTATCCAGGGTCTCACTCACTTAAGTGTCTGAGGCAAGATTGAATTCAGGCCTTCTTAACTCAAGCCCTGCACTTTTTTTTTTTTTAAATTTTTAAAGTTTTGTTTATTTTCAAAACATATGCACGAATAATTTGACAACACTGACACTTGCATAGGCTCGTGTTTCAGATTTTCTCTTCCTTCCCCCGACCCCCTCCCCTAGATGGCAAGTAATCTATGTTAAACATATTAAAATATATGTTAAATCCAATATGTATAAACATATTTATACATTATATTATATTACATTATATTATTTTACAATTCTCTTGCTGCACAAGAAAAATCAGATGAAATAAAGAAAGTAAATGAGTAAAAAAAACAAAACAAAATACAAGTGAATAACAAAGAATGAGAATGTTATGTTGTGATCCACATTCAGTTCCCACAGTCCTCTCTCTGGGTATAGATGGCTCTCTTAATCACAAGATTATTGGAACTGGCTTGAATCATCTCTTTGTTGGAAAGAGTCATGTTCATCAGAATTAATTGTCAGACAATATTGATGTTGCCAGGTATAATGATCTCCTGGTTCTGCTCACTTTACTCAGCATCAGTTCATGCAAGTCTCTCCAGGCCTCTCTGAAATCATCCTGCTGGTCGTTTCTTACAGAACAATAATATTCCATAACATTCATATGCCTTAATTTATTCAGCCACTCTCCAATTGATTGGGGCATCCACTCAGGTTCCAGTTTCTAGCAATTAAAAAAGGGCTGCCACAAACATTTTTGCCTATATGGGTCCCTTTCTTTTCTTTAAGATCTCTTTGGGATATAGGCCCAATAGAAACACTGCTGGGTCAAAGGGTATGCACAGTTTGATAACTTTTTGAGCATAGTTTCAGATTACTCTCCAGAATGGTTCGATCTCTTCATAGTTCCACCAACAATGAATCAGTGTCCCAGTTTTCCCACATCCCCTCCAACATACATCATTATCTTTTCCTATCATCTTAGCCTATCTGAGAGGTGTGTAGTGGTATCTCAGTTGTCTTAATTTGCATTTCTCTGCTCAAAAGTGATTTGGGGCACCTTTTCATATGATTACAAGTAGTTTCAGTTTCTTCATCTGAAAATTGTCTGTTCATATCCTCTGACCATTTATCAATTGGAAAATGGCTTGAATTCTTATAAATTTGAGTCAATTCTCTATAGAATTTTAGAAATGAGGCCTTTATCAGAATGTGAAGATGATTTCCCAATTTATTGCTTCCCTTCTGATCTTGTCTGCATTAGTTTTGGTTGTACAAAAACTTTTTAGCTTAATATAATCAAAATTATCTATCTGGTGTTCAATTAAGAGTTCCAGTTCTTCTTTGGACATAAATTTATTCCATCTCCACAGGTCTGAGAGGTAAACTATACTACGTTCCTCTAATTTATTTATAATATCACTCTTTATGTCTAAATCATGAACCCATTTAGATCTTATCTTGGTATGTGGTGTTAGGTTTGGGTCAAGCCCTAATTTCTTCCATGCTAACTAGTTTCCAATTTTCCCAGCAGTTTTTGTCAAATAGTGAGTTCTTATTCCAAAAGCTGGGGTCTTTGGATTTGTCAAACACTAGATTACTATAGTTATTGACTATTTTATCCTATAATCCTAACCTATTCCACTACTCTATTTCTTAGCCAGTACCATATGGTTTTGAAGACTGCTGCTTTATAATATAGTTTTAGGTTTGGCACAGCTAGACTGCCTCCATTAGCATTTTTTTTTCATTAATTCCCTTGAAATTCTTGACCTTTTGTTCTTCTAGATGAACTTTTGTATTATTTTTTCTAGATCTGTAACATAATTTTTGGGAGTTTGGCACTAAATAAGTAGATTAATTTAGATAGTATTGCCATTTTTATTATATTCATTCGGCCTGCCCAAGAGCACTTGATATTTTTTCAACTGATTAAATCTGACTTTGTGTGCAAAGTATTTTGTAATTTGGTTCATATAGTTCCTGACTTTCCCTTGACAGATAGATTCCCAAATATTTTATGCTATTGACAGTGATTTTGAATGGAATTTCTTTTTGTATCTCTTGCTACTGAACTTTGTTGGTAATATATAAAAATGCTGATGATTTATGTGGATGTATTTTGTATCCTACAACTTTGCTAAAGTTGTGAATTGTTTCTAGTAGTTTTTTAGTTGAGTCTCTAGAGTTCCCTAAGTATACCATCATCTCATCTGCAAAAAATGATAGTTTGGTTTCCTCATGATCTACTGTAATTCCTTTAATCTCTTTTTCTTCCCTTATTGCCAAAACTAACATTTCTTTTTTTTTTTTTAATTCTATTTGTATAACATATGTGTGGGTAATTCTTCAACATTAACCCTTACATAGCTTTCTGTTACAAATTTTTCCCCCCAACTCCCCACCCCTCCCCTAGATGGCAGGATATCCACTACATGTTAATTATGTTAAAATATTGGCAAATTGAATATATGTATACTTATTTCCAAACTTATCATTGTTGTGCAAGAAAAATCTTATCTACACAAAAGATATATCAGATAAAGGAAACACAATGTAAGCAAACATCAATCAAGGAGTATGAGAATGTTATGTTGTGGTCCACATTTTACATCCCTCTCTCTGGGTGTGTATGGCTATCTTCAGTGAACAATTGAAGGTGGTTTGAAACATTTCATTGTTGAAGAGAGCTATGTCCATCAGAATTGATCGTCATATAGTATTGTTGTTGCCGTGTATAATGATCTCCTGGTTCTGCTCATTTCACTCAGCATCAGTTCATGCAAGTCTCTCCAAGCCTCTCTGAAATCATCTTGCTGGTCATTTCTTACAGAACAATAATATTCCATAATATTCATATACCATAATTTATTCAGCCATTCTTCAATTGAAGGGCATCTATTCAATTTCCAGTTTCTAGCCACTTCAAAAAGGGCTGCCACAAACATTCTTGCACATGTGGGGCCCTTTCCTTCCTTTATGATTTCTTTGGGATATAAACCCCAAAGCTAACATTTCTAATACAATATTGAATAATAATGGTGATTATGAGCAGCCTTGTTTCACTCCTGATCTTATTGGGAATGGTTCTAGTTTGTCTCCATTACATATGATGCATGCTGATGGTTTTAAATAGATACTACTGATCATTTTAAGGAAAAGTTCATTTATTCCTATACTCTCTAGTGTTTTTAATAAGAATGGGTGTTGGATTTTATCAAATGCTTTTTCTGCATCAGTTGAGATAATCATATGAGTTTTGTTAGTTTGGTTATTGATATAATTGATTATGCTAATAGTTTTTTTAATATTGAACCAGCCCTGCATTCCTGGTATAAATCCTACTTGGAAATAGTGTATTACCCTGGATATGACTTTCTGTAATCTTGTTGCTAATATTTTATTTAAGATTTTTGTATCAATATTCATTAGGGAAATTGGTCTATAGTTTTCTTTCTCTGTTGTCACCCTACCTGGTTTAGCTATCAGCACCATATCTGTGTCATAAAAGAAATTTGGTAGGACTCCTTCTTTCCCTATTTTTTCAAATAGTTTATATAGTATTGGAATTAATTGTTCTTTGAATGTTTGGTAGAATTCACATGTAAATCGATCTGGCCCTGGAGATTTTTTCTTAGAGAGTTGATTAATAGCTTGTTCTATTTCTTTTTCTAAAATGGGACTATTTAAATAGTTTATTTCCTCTTCTGTTAACCTGAGCAATCTATATTTTTGTAGCTATTCCTCCATTTCATTTAGATTACCAAATTTATTGGCATATAGTTGAAGCCCTGCACTCTTAACCTACTTGCCTCCTATATACTCTCAGTTTTCAGTGTCATATTTTTTGTTGCTATTTCCAAGATCTAGAACATGACCATATGGATTTCTAGCAATTGTAGCCCGGAAAGAAAAAGTAAGTTCTTTTTTGGAAGAGAAGATTCAGAGGCACAAGGACATGCAACCCCAGGTCAGAGCCCTTAGTTTGGTCCCAAAGAATTGAGAATCAAAAGAGCAGTCAGGCTGTTTGATTGAAGAAAGAGGTCTCCGTGGAACCCCAGTTTCCATTTTCCTGCTCTGCCTCTTATAAAACGAGGAAGAGAAGTATATATTACTATAGTAATCTGTGGTTTGATAAACCTAAAGATTCTAACTTCTGGGATAAGAACTCACTATCTGACAAAAACAGTTGGGAAAACTGGAAAACATCATGGCAGACACTAGGCATTGACCAATATCTCATACTATACAAAATAAGGTCAAAATGGGTTCATGATTTAGACATAACAGGATCAGCAAATTAGGAGAACAAAGACTAGTTTCCCTGTCAGATCTATAGAAAAGGGGAAAAAAAAATATGACCAAACAGGAGATAGAGAAAATTATGAAATGCAAAATGGATAATTTTGATTACATTAAAGTTTTTGCACAAAGCCAATGCAACCAAGATTAGAAGAAGAGCAGAAAGCTAGGAAACAATTTTAACAGCCAGTGTTTCTGGCCTCATTTCTCAAATATATAGAGATATATTTTATTTTATATATATATATATATATATATATATTAAGAATATAAGTTATTCCCCAACTGATAAATGGTCAGAGGATATGAAGGGTTTTTAGATGAAATAACTAAAGCTATCTATAGTTATATGAAAAAATGTTCTAAGTTACTATTGATTAGAGAAAAACAAATTAAAACACCTCTGAGCTACCACCTCACATCTATCATATTGGCTAATATGACAAGAAAGGAAGATTATAAATGTTAAAAAAGGATGTGAAAAAATTGGAATACTAATGCAGTGTTTGTGGAGTCATGAACTGATCTAACCATTCTAGAGCATAATCTGGGACTATACCCAAAGGACTATCAAACTGTGCATACCCTTTGATCCAGCAATATCATTATTGGGTCTGTATCTCAAAGAGATCATAAAAAATGCAAAAGACATGTTCAGAAATAGCAGCAGTTTTTGTAATGGCAAGCAACTGGAAATTGAGTGGATGCCCATCAGTTGGGGAATGGCTGAATAAATTGTGGTATATGAATGTAATGGAATATTGTTCTATACAAAATGATAAGCAGGTTGATTTCAGAAAAACCTAGAAAGACTTATATGCGCTGTGCTAAGTGAAGTGAGTGGAACCAAGAGAACATTGAACACAGCAACAAAATTATGTGATGATTAACTGTGATGGGCTTGACTCTTTTCAACTCTGAGATGATTCAAGGCAATTCCAATAAATGTGTGATGGAAAGAGTCATCCATATCCAGAGAGAGAACCTTGGAGACTAAATGTGGATCAAAGCATAGTACTTTCACTTTTTGTTGTTGTTTGTCTGTCTGCTTTTTAAATTTTTTTTTCCCTTCCGATCTGATTTTTCCTTCACAGCAGGATGAATAAAGAAATATGCTTAAAAGAATAGCACCTTTAATCTATATTGGATTGCTTGCTGTCTAGGAAGAGGGGGAGGGAGGGAATGGAGGAAGAAAAATTTGGAACACAAGGTTTTGCAAAGGTGAATGTCGAAAACTATATGTGTATTTGGAAAAATAAAAAGGTTTTATTTAAAAAAAAAAAAGAAAAAAGTATATAAACCATTAAGGAGAAAAAAAAAAAAGAAAAGAAAAGGACTTAAATGAACCAGGAAAACAGGAGGAGAAAAGGTAAAAGCCCTACCTGGATTGGTTCTGCTTCTTCACCAGTATTCAGGGAATGGCATTCTTCTGGCCCAACCAACCCTGACTCCAGTGTCTGCAGACCTTTCTATCTGTCTGCCCATGCTGAGTTGGGCTGGACAACTGACTTTTTCTGGATCTCCTCATCAGGATTTGGTCCAGTATATTTTTTAGATTTATTTGAAGAAATTTGTGAAGGTGTTGAGATTACAAGGTTCAGTCAGACTGTCCCCATGCTGAGTCACCAAAATTATAGGGTTTGGAGTGTTGGACTTCAAAAGTATTTAAAGACTTACATATCCTCCAAAGTAAGAGGCAAAGAGTTTATTATGCTGCAAGGAGTGACCTAAATCTCAAGAGAATTTAGCTATTGTGATACTCAGCAAGTGCACTAATCCCAAAAAAGAAGTAGTTATAACAAGGAGAAAGACACCATGAAGCTGGAGTATGCTTCAGTAGACTGTTGGGCTAGTCTTCAAAAGGAATTAGTGAGGATCTGCAGTATGAGTAGATCTTTTATAAGGGAAATATAACCTTGGAGGTTTGACATCACAGCTTGCCTTTCTGAATAGATATGGTGGGGTTATGATATCCAGGCAAGGAACAAAGACCTACTTAAAGCTGAGATGATCCTGTCAGTGCTCCTCCCTATTTTCCTCTGGTAGTTGTTTAGTCCTATCAGTGCTCTTCCCTTTTTGTCTCAGGGAGTAGCTAGGCTTCCATATTGCTTACAATGATTCAGGCTTTCTCTAGTGCTTCTCATCTGGCTACCTAGGACCTCATCAGAGGGAAGCTCACAGCATTGCTTCCTGTAACTCTGCCATCTTGGTTCCCTGTTCTAATTCACTTTCCTCTGAGTCATAATGTCTTTCAATATTTTATAGGCAGAGCACCAGCCCTGAAATCAGGAGGAGCTGAGTTCAAATTTGTCCTCAAACACTTAACTCGTCCTAGCTGTCTGACTCTGGGCAAGTCACTTAACCCCAATTGCCTCAGCAAATATATATATTTATAGGCAGAAATATAGAACCCTGGATTTTAGTGCTGATGAAGTCCTGGGTAACTAAGGTGGGCATTTTCATGTTCTTTTGATCTGACACCACTGATGGGGTCAAGATAGCAATTCCTAGTTCAGCATACAAAGTGGAAGGCACATGTGAAAAATTTACAGTGGCTTTCCCTTTGTCAAAAGGTACCTTTATTTATGAGAAGAGGTTACTGACAAAATGAAGAGGTTAAATAGACACCAGGAGAGTTAATATGAAATAGATTTGGGAGAGTATATAATTAGCAAGAAGACAAGTTTTAACAATTAACAAGGGAAAAGATAAGTTCTCTAATGGAATTCACAATTAAACTGGGGAAAGGGAATACACAATGAGGTAAGGAATATGTCCTTGACTGGCAGACTAAATCCACAGAGGAGTTTAGCTCCCTAAAGGAGTTAATTAGATAACAAGGAGAAAGACACCTGGAGGCTGAATTCCTTGGAGGGCTAATTCCAAAAGGGATTCAGCAAAGGTGGCTTAGGCAGATTTATAAGGAAAATTTCGCCTCTGGGTTTGACATCATCACTTAGCTTTCTGATTAGATTCAATAAGGTAGGGTTTCCCAAGACTTCCCCAGAGGGTGGGACTGTAGGGCTGAACTCTCTCCTGTTAGCCTGTTACAATTTTATCAGAAGGCTTCAGGCCTTCTCTGCCAACATCCACCTAATAACTAAAGACCTCATCACTACTATCCCATTCTACCCCAAGCTTTTTTTTAGTGTTCAGTTTCAAGGCTATTTTCTCTTCTATCTTCTCTCACTAGAACTACCACTCTCATTTAGATCTTCATCTTCTCTTACCTGAACCATTTTAATAACTTCTACTGATATATCTGCCTTTAATTTCTCCCTCCTTGATCCATCAGGCTTCATACAGCTGTGAAAGTGAGTTTTTTAAGGTATACAAATCTTTTACTTCCCAGCTCAAAGATCTTTTATAATGAACTTAGTGCACACCTTCCCTCCAGGGAAGTAGATGCTAGTAAAAAAGATCATCCCTGCCCTTGGGGAGTTTACAATCTAATGGAAACAAATAACATATGGAAAGGAGATGAAGAGAGGGTGGGACAAGAGCTAGCTATTTTTATTTATTGTCAAGTCAGAATATCCAATCTGGCCACCGTAAATTTACTCAGATTTGAGTTAAGCACTAGAGATATCAGAGATAAAGAAACATTCCACTTACATTCACAATCCTTACTTTCTTTACAGGCTCAGTTATCAAGATCTTCCCCCTGTTGCTAGATTGAGAATCAGGAAGATCTGAGCTCAAATTGTTTCAGATATTTGCTAGTCATGTGACCTTGGATAAGTCCCTCAATATTTTCCTCAGTTTCCTTATCTGCAAAATGGGAATAATAAGTCATGAAAATAAAATGAGATAATACAAAATATTCTAAAAATCTAGTGCAGATTTAAGTTTTTTGCCTGCACTTTGCAAACTTTTAAGTGCTATGCAAATGCTTATTCTTATTCTCATTTCCCTTCTCGATTGTCCTAGAGACTAATTTTTTTTGGGGGGAGGGGATCTCTACTATTTTCTGCTGGATGTTTGTTAAAAGTAGATTTGTGGGGGCAGCTAGATGGTGCAATGAATAGAGCACCAGCCCTGAAGTCAGGAAGACCTGAGTTCAAATTTGACCTTAGATAATTATCATTGCCTAGCTGTGTGACCCTAGGCAAGTCACTTAACCCCAATTACCTCAGCAAAAAAGAAAAAAAAAAAAAAAAGTAGATTTGTGGGGGAACATAACTGACTCTATTTGGCCCTAGTTTTGCCTTCAATAGACATCTCTGACAGGATCTGATCCTTAGGAGGGTCTTCCTTTCCCAGAATCACTTTACAATTGCAAAAGAAAACTCATTCTGGCTTCTTTAATTCCCTGGATCTCAACCTGTCTTCCTCCAACTAGGGACTTAACAAATGCTAATCGACTCACAGGCTGATAAAGATATTGTTTCCCAAAATCTGATGTAAATGGCTACTCTAAAGGACACATTTTTTTCTCTGGTAAGAATTTTAAGTTCCTTCTTTTTTATTTTAATAAGTATCTTTCCCTGCAGTTTCTGGGTAGTGCAGTGAATAGATCTCTGGCTTGCAGTTAGGAAGACCTAAATTAAATTGGATCTCAGACAGACTCTGAGCAAATCACTTCATATTATTTGCCTCAATTTCTTTATCTGTAAAATAAGCTGGAGAAAGAAATGGTTAACACTTCAGGTCTTTGTTAGGAACCCCAAATGGAGTCATGGAGAGTGGGACACGACTGAAATGACTGAACAACAGACATTAGCACTGTGCCTCCCATAGATTAAATGTTTCATAAATTTTCCGGTTAGAAAAGCACCTTGTAAATCTTAAAACATCTTAGAAATGTGAGTTATGAGCCTCCTTGCAGCTCTGAGGAATGAATAAAAGCAGAGGTCCATTTTTATTCTTCCATTTACAACTTATTCCATGTTTAGGTTTAGCACCTTTCTATTAGTCTTACTGAGGCAACACCCATTCAGTGATTAAGGCTGGGTAAGAGATAAGGCAGCATATAGCATCTTTTACCTAGTTTTGGGTTTTGTTTTTTAAAGATAGATGGGTATGATGTGAATTCAGAAACTCTCCCCTTCTCAAGAAATGCTAAAACACTTATCCTGGGAACTTAGTTTCCCAGATTGTCTTATTACCATAGTTAAGACAACCTTGGAGGGGCAGCTAGGTGGCACAGTGGATAGAACATCAGCCCTGAAGTCAGAAGAATCTAAGTTCAAATTTGGCCTCAGACACTTAACACTTCCTGGCTGTGTGATCCTGGACAAGTCACTTAACCCCAATTTCCCTAGCAAAAAAAAAAAAAAAAAAAAAGACACCCTTGGTGTGGTCAGAGACTGCCTTGATTAACATCTTTAAGATACCCGCTATAAGAACCTCCCAGATTGCTTGGTTAAGCCCAGATGGGAGCCAAGTTTTCCCAAGATGTCTTTAAAACAGTCTCAGTGTCTCAATACACATTTTTTTTAATCTCCCCCAATTCTTCACTAGTACTTCCCCTTTTCCCCAGAGAAATTGCCAAGGTTGTATTTCTCCCATAAAGGATGTGCTCATGATGAAGATTTTTTGCTAAATTCTTTATGAGGACCTCATAGCATCTTCCCTTAATGGCGTTGGATGAGATAGAATGTCTAAAAGACAGTAATGAAAATAAGGCTTCATCTACCCCAGAGTTGGAGTAGGCCTGAAGGTAGTTCTTGGCCATTGACCTTCTTCCCTTTCCTGCTATTCTTCCATGACATCATGTTCTTCCTACCTCAATTAAATATGGGCAGCTATGTACTTATTGGCCAAAATTCAATTTCCTGGGTAGTTCCTGCATTTAAAATGCAAGACCCTCAGCCAATGAGGATAAGGGTCATTAGTGGGAGGGGTATTTGCAATAGGGGCCATTTAAATTGCTGACCTGTCTCCAGAAGGGCTTCTTCCTTTCAATTGCTTATTTGATTGGAGGGTCTACCACTTCTCCCTGAGAATATAATAAACCTTCATTTTGCTTCTAGAGATATCTCCAGCTTTTTTTTTTTAAATTTAAATTTAAATTTTTTTTTATTATTATATGGTGGTCACTCACCATTCTGAGACACACAGGATCTTTCTTGTCTGTGGATATAGCCTGCCAGTCAATGGCATATTCACACCTCCTGGCATATTCATTTAATGGCTTCTTCCAAACCCCCTTCCTTGCTAACCCTATTGCTCACCTGAATCTATTTCTAGTTAACCCTCCTGTTGCCTAGTTTACCCCTTCATTTTTTCTATAACCTCTTCAAGAAATAGGGACTGCTTACTCTTTCCTGGTCAGGAAGAAGCCCAGCCAGCTATTATTAGGCATAACTGAGTCCCTGTTTGTAGACAGTGATTGTGAGGATGGGACATTTTTTTTTTTTTTTCTGAGGCAATTGGGGTTAAGTGACTTGCCCAGAGTTACACAGCTAGGACATGTTAAGTGTCTGAGCCCAGATTTGAACTCACTATCCCCTGCGCCACCTAGCTGCCCCAATATCTGTGTATCTTTAAACAACCTTTGAGATATTGATGAGCATATCTTCAGACAGGTCTAGAACCTGCTCTGCCAGGTTCCTTCCATCAGGCTCCTTGAACCCACCCTCTGAGTTCCTGCCTTAACTTTCCTGGTTTCCTTGAGAAATCCCTAAGGCTGGATGACTCATGATGTAGATCTTTGCTAGGTTCTTTCCAGGACTAAGTCCACTATGAGGCCCTCTTTCTCTCTGCCTCTTAGTGGCTTCCCTTTAATGTCTTATTCCTTTTCATAGCTAACTCTGGTTAGTCTGTTAAATTCTATGGATCTAATGTTCCAGTCAATGGCAAGCTTAGGGCTCACGGCATAGTCCTTTAATGGATTCTTCCAAATTCCTTTTCTTGGTAACCCTATCGCTCTCCCAATTCTATTTTATGCTTGCTACTTCAGGCGCCTATTTTATCTTATTTTTTCTGTAACCTCTTGGCCTAAATAAACTTATCTTTTGCCAAAGAGGATCATTATCTTGAATTTGTCACATGTTTATTTCTCTTTCATTTATTTATTTGTTTATTTTGATGAGGCAATTGGAGTTAGTGATTTGCTCACAGCATCACTTAGCTAGAAAGTGGCTGAATTTGAATTCAGGTTCTCCCGACTTTAAGGCCAGCGCTCTATCCACTGCACAATCTAGCTACCCCGACATGTTTATTTCAAACTAGGAACTGCTATCCAGACCTCATCATTTTGTGTGATTTTTCACATATGCTTAGCACCTTGTATTTCAAACTAGGAATTGCTATTCTGACCCCAAGGTGGGGATGGGAAGTGAGGGGGTGGCAAAGATACTAGAGTGTTTTGCCATTTCTTCCTCTAGTTCATTTTACAGATGAGGAAACTGAGGCAAACAGGGTCTTCCCCAGGATCACAAAGCTATTTTGAGGCCTCAAATTTCCTTGATCCTATCTAATGAACCACTTGCCTCTCCCTAGGCGGCTGTGAGGTTTGATGATCATTTGTCCAATGTGCTGTAGCAGGAGATTGTGTTTTTTTGGTTTGGGTTCGGTTAGATGGTTTCTGAATTCCTTAGACTCATGATGATTCAATCTGTGGACCGGAGGGACATGGCCACAGGTCAAGAGGAAACCTTCTCTCACACACAGGATGGATCCAATAATAATTTGTTGAAAGAAAAATTCTTCATCTGGGCTTTCACCCTGATTAACAAGACAAACTTGGAACAAAGAGAATTAAAAGATTTTATTCTGATTAAGCTGATCGCTGAAGAGCCACAATGGCTTCAAGGTGGAGACAACTTTTTTTAGGGAACTTTAAGACTATCTACATAGGTCAGCAAAAGAGATTTGGCCCTTACTTTTCAGTTCCTCCCCCAATGTAGCAAGAACATGACAATTTGCAGGTAAGGGGATATGTGACAAAGAGCAGGTAACACAAAAAGCTGTAGGCTTCTGTAGTGCCAGAGAAACTGAGGAAAGCAGAAACTGGTTTAATTTTAAAGTGGAGAGTTTAGTAAGCCAGCTGACCTCATGGGAATATGTTTCCAAAGCACAGGGTACAGAGAAACTGAGATGCAGCGTTTATATAGGGTTTTAGTTAACTAGGGTTTGCAAGCAGAATACAGAAGCTGAGTATGCAATTAGCCTAATGTCTTGCAGCTGTTATCCTCAAAGGCAGACGAGGGAAACAAAGGCAGATGAGGGAGGCAAGGACACTGGGAGAAGAGGAGACATAATTCCAGGGAAGCATAAGCCTGTCAAGATATGAGAACATAACCTTGACAGGAAGAGGAGGCAAGATTAAAAAAAATACCTTGTGAAGGACAGGAGACATTGAGGCGTGGGACAATTCTCAAAGTCCTGATGGAGGGAGGGATCACCCTGGCAAGGATAGAGATAGGGAAGCAGGCACCTGGACGATGCTTTTCTTTGCTGTCCTTCATTATGACATAATGATATGTTAAAAAAAAAAAAAGAGGGGGGTAGGAGTCTTAAAGTTTAGTTAGGGCTCTTTTCTAAATTCAATTTTCCCAGACCTAATTGTAAGAAGGAGGGGTCTATGGCCTATTATCCAGGGCTCAATACTTCCCCATCACAGCCTCCCTTAAAACTGATTGATAAATAGGCTTTGAATTCGAGTAACTGAATCAACATAATTTTCAACACATTCTCCCCACCAGTGGGTGGGTCTTTTATAAATGTACCAACTTGGACTTGGGATCTCATTTCTCTTTTTTTTTTTTTTTTGCTTTTTTTGATGAGGCAATTGGGGTTAAGTGACTTGCCCAGGATCACACAGCTAGGGAATGTTAAGTGTCTGAGACCAGATAACTCAGGTCCTCCTGACTTCAGGGATGGTGCTCTATCCACTGCATCACATAGCTGCCCCTGGGATCTCATTTCTAAAAGATGGCTACAATAAGAGGGTCATGGCTTTTTGGAAGAAAAAGAGGTGATTAGGAACAGGCTCATGGAAAGGGGGCCCCTGTGCATCAGGGAATTGGGAAGTTCTGTGGGAAAGCTGGTTCTGGCCAGGAGGAAATACTCTGTGACAGACAATTAAAGTTCCTAAGAGAGACCTTGAGAGTGTCCTTGTATCACTTTTTCTGATCACCTCGTGATCCCTTGCCCTGTGCCAGTTCTCCATAAAATAATCTTTTCAGCAAGCTTACATTTGCCATTGAACCACTGGAATTGTATTCTCTGCAGTAGAATTGGAATTCTGGGCAGTTGGGTTCGAGAAAGGACCTCAGTGTCTGTTATCTTTTCCTGCCAGGTAAATCTTCCTGTGACAATTCAAATGGAAGTGAGTCAGTTTCCTGGCATGGCGCTGGTAGATTGACCAGGTTTCACAGGCACAGGACCATGAGGTTGCCACAAGGGCTCCTTTAGACCTTCAGTTTGGTAGGCAACCTAATACCTCTCTTGTAGTTTCCTTTGGTACCTCCCAAATATCGAGCTAGCTCAGGCAATGCGTGTGTCAACCACATTATCAGTGTGAATATCCTTGGAAGGAAAATGAACTTATCCACAGCATTCAAAACATCTCCTGTAAAATTTTGCTGTAATTGATGGTTCCACATATGGATGGTGTGGTGCTGGCTGATAAGAGTACCTGTGCTTTCTTGGTTTTAGGCCAAAATTAGCACAAACAACAGAAAATCAACCCATACTTTTTTTGCATCTCAGCTTCGGAAACTACATTGAGTGCATAATCATCTCCAAACAAAAAATCATAAATCGATACTCCCTCCACTTCAGTTTTGGTTTGTAGTCTCCTCAAGTTGAAGGATTTACCATCCAGGGGCAGCTAGGTGGTGCAGTGGATAGAGTACCAGCCCTGAAGTCAGGAGGACCTGAGTTCAAATCTGGTCTCAGACATTTAACATTCCCTAGCTGTGTGACCCTGGGCAAGTCATTTAACTTCAATTGCCTCAGCAAAAAAAAAAAAAGGAAAGGAAAAAAAAAAGAATTTACCATCCATGTGGTAGCTGACTTTGACTTTGACTCCATGTTTGTACATGGATTTTGACGAGATGGCTGAAAACATCATGCTAAAAGCATGGGAGCAAGCCCAATCTTGTTTCACTCCACTGATATCTGGGATTCTCCATTGTCCAGAACCCGAGCAAGCATGAAATTGATGTACTATACTGATGAACTTCTCTGGGAACCCGAATTTTGACATAATTTTTCATGAAGCCTTTCAATTAATGGTATTGGTATCAAAGGCCTTGGTCAGATCTACAAATGTTGTATAAAGATCTCTGTTCTGATCCTGGCATTTTTCCTGGAGTTGTCAGACAGCAAACCTCGTATCAGCTGTTCCTCAACCCTTCTGAAGCCACAAAGACTTTCAGGTAAAGATGATCGTCCTCCCAGTGAAGCCTATTAAGGAGAACTCTGGCAGGTATCTTGCCAGCAATGATTAAGAGAGATTCCCCTGTGATTGTTGCAGGACAATCTATTCCCTTTCCCTTTGTAGAGATGGGCAGTGGAAGCATTCTTGAGCTCCTGGGGATGTGCAGCTTCTGGGGGAAATACAGCAGTAATCCTGAGGCCTCCAGATCTTAGGCATGCTATCCTTCTAACAATCTGTTTGTCAATGATCCTAAAGTCTCCTATCGTTAAGAATACTATAGTATAGTCCTTGAAACTTTGCTGACTGCCAAATAAGAATCTGCTGGTCAGGGTTAACAGAGTTCTGAGGCAAAAGGTGAATGTAGACTAGATTACTCCTCAGTTCTACCTCTGGATCATAAAATTAGCATATCAGTGACAGGAAGAACCAGATCTCCCTGTCTTTTCCTATAAATTTGTCTTGTTGGTTCTGGTTCTTTACTAAATCCTTTGGAACTTAGTCTGCTTCAATTGACATTACAATTACAAAAAACTTTGCCCCAGGGGCAGCTAGGTGGTGCAGTGGATAGAGCACCAGCCCTGAAGTCAGGAGGACCTGAGTTCAAATCTAATCTCAGACACTTCCTAGCTGTGTGATCACTTAACCCCAACTGCCTCAGGGGGAAAAAAAAAAACAAAAACCAAAAAACTTTGCCCCTTGACTTGGAGATAGGATCAAGCCTGCAAATTATTTTGAGACAGATCTGGGACCCCAACCTTTTGGAGTCTCTTTTTGAACCTCAACATTGGGGTATAATCCTCCTCTGGCCAGATTATCTGGAAGGTGTGTATGAACAATGCATTCCTAACTTTGTAAATCTCAACTGGAATAGAATCAATACCAGGTGCTTTACCACACTTAATAACATTCAAAACCTCTTCTTGATTTGGAACTTCAGGGATTGATTTTAGCTTGAGCGAAATGGTCAGTGACTTCAGCACTGATTGATGACGGTCTGTTGAGGACACTATGGAAGTGTTCAGCCCATCTCTCTAAGATCATGTCCTTATCACTAATCAATATGGGCCATTAGCACTGAGCACTTAAGATGCACTATAGGTTTTTGGCTCATAATTAGTCTTTAGAGCATCATCAAAACTCTTTGTATTGTTACTATCAGTGCTGTGTGGGACAGTAGTGACCCCCAAAACAGAGACTCTCAGAGTAAGAAAAAAGCAAAAAGGGGATTATTATGATCTCATGAGAAAGGGCAACTCCCATCTGACAAGGTGTTTGTCAGTAAAAGGAGTGCAAAGAAAAAACTGCAAAACACAAAATTAAATAGCCTGAACATAGAAGTCTCCACTCCCCTTCCTGGCCTTTTCTCCCATTGTTTGGGGGAGTCCAGGTTTACATTCTATTCCAGGGAAATCTAACACAGAAATAAGAGAATTAAAAAGAGGTACTTAAATGCTGATTAAGAGGTGATGGGAAACAGGAGGGGATGAACACCTGCAACTATTTTAGCTATAGCTCTACTTGTTGTTATAAAGTCCCAAGTCACAATTAAGGTACAGTTTAAGGCTGTCCCATGACTCACTTAATTCCACACAGTGCAAAATGAATTTCATCTGCTTTCTTACTGAGCTAAAAATCCTTCATGTCTCTGTTTCAATTGTACTTTACTTTTGAGAGAATTGAATATTATCTTCTTAGAGATAGATGAATTATCCTGCTGCTACACCTGTGGAGTTTTGGTTTTTTATTTGTTTTGTTTTGTTTTCCATTTAGTAGCTTCTGAATTTCCCCATCATTTTCATCAAACTAGTTTTGATGTTTGCAAGTATTCTGATCCAGATGAGCAAATGTAGTTTTGTACACCAATCTCTAAAATCTGCCCACTCTTTTTCTGCTCATTGCCAGCTGTGTGTTGGCTCAACTTACAAGTTAGCAACAAACTGTTCCCTGCCAGAGAAGTGCTCTAATCAAATTCCAAACTAAAGAAGGACTTCCCCTTCCCTCGCTAATGTGTTGTCTTCCCTATAGAAAGGGAAGTTTCTTGAGGGTAAAGCCTGACTTTGTTTTTGTAATTAGGATCCTTATAAATGAAGTTGTAAGTGCTTAATAAACACTTTCATTCATGCATTTATTCATAAAGGCATGAACTCCAGGCCCTTCCCCTTACCTGTGGCACACCTCTGACTTCTCTATGTCCTTTTTAAATGTGGTGTCCAGAATCAGATCAACTAGTCAACAAGTATTCATTTTGGCACAATCCTGGGTAAAAGGACAAAAAAATAACCCTTTTGGCAATTCTATTTTTTCCCCTGAGGCAACTTGGGTTAAGTGACTTGCCTAGGGTCACACATCTAGGAAGTGTGAAATATCTAAGACCAGATTTGAACTCAGGTCTTCCTGACTTCAAGGCTGGGGCTCTAACCACTGTGCCACCTAGCTGCCCCTTGGCAATTCTAGTGATAGAGACAGAAATTGTTTATTAAAAAAAAGTATAAAAGATTTCATTATATTTATATACCATGTAGGTAAGTACCAGGTAGTTGGGGTTAGGGAGAAGGTATTAACAATAGGGAGGATCCAGGAAAGGCTTCGTGAATAAAGTGAACCACCAGAACTTCATCTTAATGGAAGAGTCACTGAGGTAGACCTAGAAATGGAGTGAGTGCATTCTAAGCATATGGGGAATGGGAATATAGTACTGCAGATGAAATGTGCAAAGAACAGAGGGATTCTCCACATCTTATTTCTAGAAGCTATACCTCCCCTGAAACAGTCTAATATTGCAATGGCATTTGACTCTTTATCTTTGGTTCTCTCTGTGTCTTGCTCCGTGGGGAAATGTGCATCCAACAAATGGGAAAGAGAGAAGTAAGTAAAAAAAAAAAAAAAAAAAAAAAAAAAAAAAAAAAAAAAAAAGACCCATGAGCTTCCTGGTTCTGTGTAAGGAAAGAGTCCTCCTCTTACCTTCATTCCAACTTCAGGGTCACTGACAGTCCTTTCCTTCTCTCCCCATCTCCCAGGGCACAAAGAGAATTATGTGGCTGAGTTCCCAGAACATGTCAGCCACGACACTTACATTTACATATTTTATAGCACAATTTGCAGCCTGGAAGGGGACTACATCTCTTGAGGTCAAGGTAACTTTTGAGTCTCCCATTACAAAATGCTATGGACATAAGAAAAACAAATTCAAGCCTTGCTTGCCTTTCCTAATATTTTAGGAAACAAAAGACATGTTTCTTGACCCTGAAATGGCCAATAAGAGGTTTACTTCTTAGGGTTTTCACAGGAGCTACAGAATAATTTTTTATTCCATGTGACCATTCCCCAAATGGAGAAAACATGATGTCTATTAATAATAATAAACTATTCCCATGATGCTAAGACTTTTGGATTATTATAGAATGTTTAAGAAGGTGGAGGGGAGAAAGCTTTGGCAGGAGATTGCCATGATGATGGAGCATTTTTTCCTGAAAAATCATAAGAGCCCATACCCCTCCTGTAAAATCTTCCCTGAGAACAAAGCCTTCTAAACCACTTCAAGGCTAAGGGAGCACTTTTGCCTCCTTTTATTTCCTTTAGGGCAGCTAATTGATGCTGAGGAGAGAGTGCCAGGTTTCTGGCACTGGAGTCAAGAAGACTCATCTTCCTAAATTCAAATCTGGCTTCAGAGATGTAATAGCTATGGGATCCTAGGCAAGTGACTTTGCTTTGCTTGCCTCAGTTTCCTTATCTGTAAAATGAGCTGGTGAAAGAAATGGCAAACCATTACAGCATCTCTGCCAAGCAAACCCCAAATGAGGTCACAAAGAGTCAGACAAGTGAACAACAATGGGAATAATATGAGAAGGAATGTTTTGTTTTGGATAGTACAGTCTGTCCTTGGAGTCAAGACAACAAAATCAGACTCTTGAGGCATGATAGCCATGTGACTATGATTAAGCCAGTGATATCAAATTCAAATAGACACAAGGGCCACCATATTGTCCATGAGAATCCTTGTGGAGTTCATATTGACTTAGAAAATCACACATCTTTATATATTTCTTTAAGATTTTTTTCTAATACATCTGCTGAGGTGTGAAAAAGTAGCAATTACTGAGAAATCCTAAGGCACAAACTATGTTGGCCAATAGTAGAATTCTGTTGGTCCATAAACTGTAGAACTCCATGATGGGAACTATCCCACCCCTATAACTCCACATTTGTACCTCTAAAGCACAATATTACCATATCAACATAATCTTTTTTTTTTTTTTCCTGTAAAGTTGTCTTGATTCTGCCTCTTTGCTAAACTCCTTTGAAAATTAGCTTGCTGTCTAGAACACCAACCCTGATAGAACACCAGCCCTGAAGTCAGGAAGACCTGAGTTCAAATCTGGTCTCAGACACTTAACATTCCCTAGCTGTGTGACCCTGGGCAAGTCACTTAACCTCAATTGCCTCAGCAAAAAACAAAAAAAAAAAAAACAAAAAAAAAAAGAAAATTAGCTTGCTGTCAAGCAATTTAATTAATCTTTGCCCCTTAACCTGAAGTCTGAGTGTGAGAATTTTTTCGCCAATCTCCTTGGGGTATCTTTCTCTTCAATACACCGACACATTAAAATCAGATAGGAACTACATTTTAGCCTGGTTCAACCGTGCTTGGGGATGTTGAGGACTGAGTCAGCTTGGAGTCTGACCCCTTGACCTCAGCAGCAATTTAGTACCATGGCTGTCAGATGGATTGCAAATCTGCCTCAATGAAAGGTGTTCCATACTGGAAATAATACCTGTCTGCTGCTAATGAAATCACAAGTCTGGACAAAAATAAAAGAGCTAGAAAAGATTTTCAGCCTTATTGGGCCCAATCCCTTTAATTATTAAATGAGGAAGCACAGAAAATTTAAGTGTCTTGTCCCCAGATGATAATCGTAATAAAGAACAAAACAACCACAGCCTCTTCTTTAATGTCAATGTTGATGTGGGCTGCTTACTCTCTTCCCTTGCTAGGAAGAAGCCCAACCAGCTATTATCGGGCATAACCAAGTTCCAGACTATCCTATATGTATAGAGTGATTATGAGGATGGAATTCTTTGCCTTTGTTGTCTAGCCCTCAAACTTGTGGGCATCTTTAAACAGCCTTTGAAATATTGATTAGCATATTTTTAGACAGGTCTGGGACCTGGTTTGTCAGGTGCATGCCATCTAGTTCCTCCTTGATCTCTCTCTCTGAATTCCCTGGCTCTTCTCCTCCTCTCCTGAGAAACCCCCAAGATGTGACCTCGATAAAGATCTTTGCTAAGTCCTTTCCAAGACTAAGTTCCACTATGATGTACTTTCTCAACTCATAGTGTCTTCCCCTTTAATGGGTGTCTTTCTCCTTACTATACAGCTGATTGGTTAATCTGCTAAACTTCTTTATGGATTTAACTTGCAAGTTGATGACACACCCAGGCCTCATGACATATTCCTTTAATGGACTTTTCCAAACTCCTTTCCTCAATAATGATAATCCTATTGATCTTCTAACTGTTTCATATTTGCCATTCCCAATGTTCATTTTACCTCTTATTTTTGTCTGTAACTTCTAAATTAACAAAGAGTATGGCCATTATGAATTTGTCACATGTTTATTTTGAACTAGGAATTGCTACCCTGACCTCATCTATTACCAATTTCCGATATTGAACCATTTAATAGTGTCAGGGATTTGGATAGCGAGAAGTTTCTTTCATTTGTCTTTAACCTCAATGACTTCAGCTCCAGTGCCAGACTACCTCGGAGGGAAGTGGGAGTGGGAGTGGGAGGGTTCAATGACATCCTCACAGGCCAGGACTGGTTTATCTGGGAGGCTTGCCTTGGTCAGAGATTATCTGAAGAGTATGGGCACCATAATTTAAGAAGAGTATTCATAAATTGGAGAATATCCAAAGGAGGACAACCAGTATGGTTTGGGGCCTGGCACCTAAGTTACATGAGGATGTGGGAGGAACTTGGAGTAGGTATTTTCTGGAGAAGACAAGACTCAGGCCAGACCCAACAAATAGTCTTCAAGCATGAGAAGGACTCTCTGTTCTGTTTGGCTAGAGAAGGCAGAACCAGTAACAGTGGATTCAAGTTTCAAGCAGGGAAATTTAGGCTTGATGTCAGTGAAAACTTCCTGTTCTAAAGTGGAATGGGCTGGTGGGCTCCTCCTCATTGGATATTTTCCAGCAGAGGCTGAATGACCCCATGTTGGTTATGTTACATTAAGAATTCCTTCCCATGTATGGTTTAGAGATTGCTGAGACCCCTTCCCTCTTGAAAATCCTGTGATAATGTGTAGCAAAGAGTACACCTTGGAAACTTATAAAGTGACTGATTATGGGTAAGCCATGAGAAATGTACATGGTAATATTTGTACTACAGCGATTCATGATAATTCAGAAGTACTATGATGAAAGGTATTGTCCATCTACAGAGAAAGAACTGATGGAGCCTGAATGCAGAGCTATATAATTTTTTTTCTTTATTTGGGGGAGGGAGGATGTTGTCTATGTTTTTTCCACAGCATGACTTATGTGGAAATGTGTATTGTATGACTACAAATGTATAACCTATGTCAAATTTCTTGTCTTCTCAATGGGAGGGAGAGGAGCAAAGGAGGAAGAAAATTTGGAATTTGAAATTTCTTTTTTCTTTTTTTTTTCTATTAAAGCTTTTTATTTGTATAACATAGGTATGGGTAGTTCCCCAGCATTGATCTTTACAAAGCTTTCCATTACAAATTTTACCCCCAATCCCCTCCCCTCCCCTAGATGGCAGGAAGTCCACTACATGTCAATAATATTGAAATACTTGACAAATTGTGCAAGAAAAATCCTATCTACAAGAAAAAAAAGAAAATCAGAGAAAGACAACACAATGCAAGCAAATATCAATAGAGATCATGAAAATGTTATGTTGTGGTCCATATTTCATATCCCTCTCTCTGGGTGTATATGGTTTTCTTCAGTGAACAATTGGAACTGGTTTGAGACAATTCTTTGTTGCAGAGATCCATGTCCATCAGAATTGATCATCATGTAATATTGTTGTTGCTGTGTATAATGATCTCCTGGTTCTGCTCGTTTCACTCAGCATCAGTTCATGCAAGTCTCTCCAGGCCTCTCTGAAATTATCCTGATGGTCGTTTCTTATAGAGCAATAATATTCCATAACATTCATATACCATAATTTATTCAGCCACTCTCCAATTGATGGGCATCCCTTCAGTTTCCAGTTTCTAGCCACTACAAAAAGGGCTGCTACAAACATTCTTGCACATGTGGGTCCCTTTCCCTCCTCTAAGATCTCTTTGGGGTATAGGCCCAGTAAAAACATTGCTGGGTCAAAGGGTATGCACAATTTGATAACTTTTTGAGCATAGTTCCAGATTGCTCTCCAGAATGGTTGGATCCGTTCACAGTTCCACCAACAATGTATCAGTGTCCCAGTTTTCCCACATCCCCTCCAACATTCATCGTTATCTTTTCCTGTCATTTTAGCCAATCTGACAGGTGTGTAGTGGTACCTCAGAGTTGTCTTAATTGGTATTTCTCTGATCCATAGTGATTTGGAGCACCTTTTCATATGACTACAAATAGTTTTTATTTCATCCTCTGAAAATTGTTCATATCCCTTGACCACTTATCTATTGAAGAGTGGCTTGAATTCTTATATATATGAGACAATTTGAAAAAATTTGAAATTTCTTAAAAAAAATGTTAAAATTGTTATCATATGTAATCGATGAGATGAATAAAATATTAATTAAAAATTAAATTTAAAAAGTTTATACTCTCTACATCACATGATTATTGTGGATAAAGTACTTGTTAAACTTTGTAAACTAGGTTTAAAACTCACATGTGTATGTGGATTGATGTTGACTATGTCCTCAGATAAAATTTCCCTTGGTGACATGACCTGGAACAGAATTCCAGACTCTATAGATAATTGGTCTGACCCAGGAGGAACATTTCTAATGCTTTCCTAGTTTCTGCTAAACAATGAATGTCCTAATTACAAGGGATTTGTTTTTATTTATTAAGGTACAATGCTTAAAGAGATTTCCTAAGTCCTGAAGTCAGTGTTTTTGTTCCTGTCAGAATTACCAGATGTACTGGAGAGCAGTGGAACCTTGTTTATTCATAATGTTTTTAAAGAGACTTTTCACTGAGGCAGACTGACCTCACTAGGGAGGTGAATTAAGGAGCTTTTATAATCTTTGTTACTCTTTTATCCTGAGGGATTTGGTAGTAAGATGCTGATTATTCTTTTTGGTTTCATATAGAAGGCTATCACAAACTTCAAAGATAATCTGATATCTCTCTGATCTCTCTAGTTCCTGAAGATAAGATCACTTATAGGACCATAGAATTCAGAGCTTTAAAAGACGCATGAAACCACCTATTTCAATATCTCCTTCCCCATTTTTATAGAGAAAAAAAATTGAGGTCCAGAGAGAACAATGACAAACTGGAGCATCCAGAGGGGGGCAAGCAGTATGGTTTATAACTCTGAGATCATTCTGTTTTGAGGATTGTATGAGCAATGTACGTTTAGGCTAGAAAAGAGAAGACTGACTAAAATGGAAAAGTTTGACATGATTGTACATGTATAACCTATATCTGATTGCTTACTATCTGGGACAGGGGAGAGAACTGAGGAGGGAGGAATAGAATTTAGAATTCAAAACTTAAAAAAAAAAAACCCAACAACCAAGTGTTAAAATTGTTTGAACACATAATTGGAGAAAATAAAATATCAACACAATAAATATTTAATTAGTTTCAAAAAGGGGAAAAAAAGAGAAGACTTAGGGGTAACATGCTAACTATCTTTCCATATTTTAAGGACTGTCAGAAGGTATTACTAAATGTGCTCCGCTTGACCAGGGAAGGTAGAACTACAATTCAGAAGTAATACAAGATGGAAGAAGGAAGGTTTGATCGTGATATGAGGGGAAAAAAAGCCAACCAAAACTTCTAAATAATGAGCTCCATATATAACTCAAATAGGCTGCCTCATGTTGGAGAGATTTCACCATCAGACTAGTCTTCAAAGCAAAGGCCAGGATGATCCCTTGTCAGGTATGTGGTACAGAGCTTAACTAGCACTTAGGACAGCTCCTGGCACTTGGTAGGTGCTTGATAAATGTTTATTGATTCTTGTTCAGAATGGAGAAGATTAGATGGCTTCTCAGATCATTTCCAAGCCTTAAGACTCTGTTGATCTTTGTCTGTTTTGCCATTACACTGCTAGTAAAGGATAATCAGGATTTGAATACAAGTCTTCTGCCTCTCTGTCCAAGGCTATTTCCATTAATCTTTGTTCCTATAGCAACTAGGTAGTACAGGGATAGAGTACAAGGCTTGAAATCAGAAAGACTCATCTTCCTCAATTCAGATCTGGTTTCAGACACTTTTTTTTTTAGCTATGTGACCTTGGGCAAGTCACTTCATCCTTCTTTGCCTCAGTTCTTCAATTGTAAAATGGGGGCATACTGGAGAAGGCAATGACAAAACACTTCAGTATCTTTACCAAGAAAACCCAAATGGAATCATGAAGAGCTGGACATGCCTGAAAAATCTTTAAATGTTTATTTCTGTGGCTGGTATGAGTCATACAGTGATGTCTGATTTTCTGGAAATAAATTCCTCCTCCCAAAAAAATCCCCACTTGAACCACATTCTCTTCATTCTGCTTTTTTCTAGTCAAAATATTCATGGGATTCAGGGAGAGGACTGTGGGAACATAACACAGAATTTTCACTCTTTTTATTGTTGTTTGCTTGTATTTTGTTTTCTTTCTCATTTTTTTCCTTTTTGATCTGATTTTTCTTGTGTGGCAAAATAATTATACAATGTGTATAGATATATTGAATTTAACATATATTTTAACATGTTTAACATATATTGGATTGCTTGCCATCTGGGGGAGGGGGCAGAGGTGGGAATTTGCAGCACAAGGTTTTGCAAGAGTCAATGCTGGAAAATTATCCATGCATAGATTTTGAAAATGAAAAGCTTTAAATAAATAAAAAAAGAAAGATTCATGGGATTCTCCATTATGGATGGAGAGAGAGGAGAGGGTCTTGAATCAGTCTTCTGGCCTCTCCTTGTGTCTAGAAGAAGCAATCCATTATTAATCTTCAGAGTTCCCTTGCAAAATGTTTGATTGAAAGGGGTTGTCAAGAGCTTTTCTTCATAACAGTTAATCTATTTGGGAAGTTTAAAAAGTTTGAGAGACATAGTTTCTGGGAAGTTTAGTCATTTTTTTATTAATAAGGCTAACATATGACATTCTCAAATGCCAAAGACTCATCATGGTGGTGGGCTTGCAGTTGATATATTCTTAGAAAATGTTTGTTACTGAAGATGACAATCAAGTTCAATTGGTCAACAAGTAATGAGAGAATGAATATTACAATGAGAAGCTGGGCTGTATTCCAATGAAGGTCTGTGACTTGGATCACCTAAGTCTTAGTCAAAGAGACATCAATTTCCATGTCATCTCTCTGTGATCCACATTTCCCTAGAAATCTCTGAGTAAACACAATAAGCAGGAATCCTCTTATTAGCCTAAATTTAGAATTTTCTTTACTGTCTGATTAGATCTTAGTTCAAGTAAGTCTTTACCTAAGATTAGCGTGCTTCTGGATGAAGAAGTAGAAAAGAGGAAAGGCCTTGGTCCTAATTCAATAATTAATTATTCATACAAGAGAGAAATGATTATTTCTCTCACTATTTATTTTGCCTGGAGATGTGAGATAGATGTAGCACAGTGTATAGAATGTTAGATGTGGCATCTGAGAGAAATGAGTTCAAATCCATCCTTAGACACTTATTAGCTATGTGTTCCTAGGCAAATCACTTAGCCACAGTTTCTTTATCTGTAAAATGAGGATAATAATGACACTTGCCTCCAGGATTATTGTAAGGATCAAATGAGATCATATTTATAAACCTTAATTTACTACATGAATGCTGATGTTATTTTTGTTAATGGGGGGTTATACAGAACATATACAGATATTTTGTGTCTGCTTCTAGCTGATCATAGTTTTGGGAAGCCTACTTCTGTGCATGTGTGGCTCAGGGGATGGTAACTCGTTGCCAATTAGTATCTGATAACTGACATGGCAGTGACCTTGTGAATCCCAAAGGTCCAAAATTCTTGGGAGACTTTCTTGTGAGGAAGTTTCAGAATTCCCAGAGCAGTAGTGATTGATAATGATAGGGGAAGTTTCTGAATCACATGGGATGGCCACCAACCACGTTAACAATGAACAAATAGTGGGAGTGGTTGGACAAGTACAAAGTTGAGGTGAAATAGAAAATCCCTAATCAGCAATCTTAAGTGCACTTTGTGTCCTAATGAGGTATCACCCTCCCAGAATCTAGCAGCAAGCAATTGCTTGGCTGAGCCCACAGGGACTGAGGCATTTGGGCCTCCCTGTTCTGTACTGTGCAACTACTACAATTTGAGGACCAAGTTCAATCCTAGGGAAGCCTGATTTTTAATCAGAGGGATAAGGCTCCTTATTTCACATTCATGGGCTTGTTAACAATCCCTCCCTCCCCCCATAAACAGTCCACAGATAATTCTAAAGCTGTGACTTATTTCTACAACCCTTTGGCCTTTGTATCTTGTTGAGCCCCAGCCAGAGCAGGACCTTATGAACTTCACAGGTCTGCAGGACTTACTCTCAGCATTTTAGCATCATCTACTGGCACAGCAGCAGCTGGTGGTATTGGGAACCAAAAATATACTGGATGCAGATTCATATCTTCATTAAGAGCCCAGTAACAAACGAGGCCTAATGGGAATTTTCAAGCACTTCACAAAAAGGAATAAAGGACTTCCCAAAACTAGGACTTGTGAGTTCCCACCTGTGCTCTCTAAGATAGAGTCTTCTCTAGATTCTGAATACTCTACTTATGAGACTGTGTATCACAAACTTCTGGTGGGACATTTCCCACCAACTATGTTATCTATTCCTTTCTCAAAACTATTTAAGTCTGGTTGACTGAATGATTTTTAACTGATGATCATAGTAAGAAGCATACCTTGAGAGCTCCCAAATATATGTTCTAGGAACCCGACAGATCTGGGCAAGTGAGAATTGGGAAAAGTGCTTTATAGCATCTCTGCACTGCACTGTCCAATCATACCGTGCACTTGTCTGCTGATATTATGGGCCAGTCTGTAGCTAATCCTGTTGTCTGGGGCCATCACCTCCAAAGCAGAAGCTTTGTTTATCTTTAGCCTCTGTCATTCCAAGGATTTCTCCCCTGCTGCCACTCAGCTCTGACCTTGGATCTCTAGACCATTTAAAACTGCAAGGTCTGTGACAGACCTCTCAGGTTACTTACTGGGCTAAGATCAGGGGAAAAAACACAGAGGGTAAAGAAAATCAAGAGCCAATGGAGGAGTGAGGGGGGGAAAAACCTGACAATTTATACTTTTCTTGCACTGGAAATTCAAAGAGCAGGCATATTGCTTATCATACATGAGAGCCTTAACCAGGAACCAAAAGCTGTTTCTTATTTTTAATAAATGTAGCAATCTTGGGGCTACATTTTAATAAATGTAGCAGTGGAGAAGGGAAGGACTAAAAGACTATTTAGTATTTTCTTCATTATCCTAAAATGCCAAGTTCTTACAGGGCTGGGCCATCACTTGGCTGGAAGTCACTATCAAGTTTGTCATTCCTGGAAGATCTAGGCAATGAGTCACCATGTGTCCTCAAAAGTTTCTAGGGAAGCTCTGCATGCTTCTTGAGATGGCTCCTTTAGGTCCATATGGCTTCACCAAGAAAAGAAACACACAGCCTCTGCTAGCCCAAAGCTTTTACTCAAGGCTAAGGGAATTCCATCATTCTCCTACCATTTGGTCCCAGTTGCAGCACCATCGCCTCCTGGATCACTACTTTGTTATGGCTGAAGTCCTTGCATAATCCATATGAGGTTACCCAAGGTGGACGAATCAGAGTGGAAAATTCGGACAAAAGGTGATCCACTGGAGAAGAAAATGGGAAGCCACTTCAGTATCTTTAGCAGGAAAACCCCATGGACAGCCTTGAAATGATAATAGTTATGACATCAGTAAGTGAACCTCTTAGGTTAGAAAATATCTAACAAGTGATGGGGGTGGAGTAGAGAGCAACTACAAATAGATCTCATACTAATGAAGTGTTTAGGCCAAAGCCAAAAGGAAGCTCGACTGTGGATGTATATGGCAACAGAAGGAAGGTCCAATGATGCAAAGATCAGTATGGCACAGGAACCTGGAGTGTAAGATCAATGAACTAGGGGCAGCCAGGTGGTGCAGTGGATAGAGAACCAGCCCTGAAGTCAGGAGGACCTGAGTTCAAATCTGATCTCAGACACTTAACATTCCCTAGCTGTGTGACCCTGGGCAAGTCACTTAACCCCAATTGTCTCAGCAAAAAGAAAAAAAAAAAAGATCAATGAACCAAGGAAAAAAGTTGGATGTGGTCAGATAGGAGACAGAAAGATTAAACATTGATTTCTTGAGTGTCAGTGAGCTTCAGTGGATGGGAATGGGTGAATTTAATTCAGGTGATCACTACATATACCAATGTGAGCAAGATTCCCTTGGAAGAAATGCAATAGCCCTCAGACAAATAAAGGGTGAGAAAAGCAGTACTAGGGCATCATCTCCAAAATAGTATGTCTGTTCGGATTCAAGGCAAACTGCTCAACATCACAGTAATACAAGTCTATGTCCCAAGTCAATTAGTTCTATGAAGATCTACAGCATCTTCTAAAAATAACACACATACACATACAGAGAAATGTCATATCCATCATAAGAGATTGGGATGCTAACGTAGGAAATTGAAAGATAATTGGAATGACAGGCAATATAAAATGAAGCAGATGAATAGAATTTTGTCAAGGTAACTCTCTGGTCATAGCAAACACTCTTTTCCAACAACCCAAAAGGCAAACCATCAGATGGTCAATATCCAAATCAGACTGATTATATACTTTATGATCAAAGATGGAGAAGCTCTATACAAGAAGTTAAAAACAACACTTGAAGCTGACTGTGGCTCAGATCATGAGCTTCATATTGCAAATTTTAGACTTAAATTGAAGAAAGTAGGGAACATCATCAGACCATACAGGTATGACTAAAATAATATCCCCTTATACATATGAAATGAAAGTCATGTATAGATTTAAGGGATTAGATTTGGTAAAGTGTCTGAAGAATTACGGATGTAATATTGTGCAGGAAGCAGGAACAAAAAACATTCAAAAAAAAATAAAAAGTGTGAGAAAGTAAATTGTCTGTCTGATGAGGCTTTACACATGGCTGAGGAAAGAAGGAAAGGGAAAAGGAAAGATATACTTAAATGAAGGCAGAATTCCAGAGAACAATAGCAAGGAGGGATTAGGTTTTCTTAAATGAAAATGTAAAAAAAATAGAAAAAAAAACAACCCAAACAAATCACTCAGCAGAACAGGAAAGACAGAAGATCTCTTCAAGATAATTAGAGATATCTGGAGAACATTGCATGCAAAAATGGACACAATAAAAGACAAAAATGTCATGAACTTAACAGAAATAAAAGAAATTAAGAAGTGGCAAGAATATATAGAAGAGTTATATGAGAAAGATCTTAACCTCATTGATAATCATGAGGGAGCCAGATATCCTGAAGAATGAAATCAAGAGGACTTTAGGAAGCTTCCCATAAGGTCAGCGATTTAAAATCTGAAAAGATGACACTGTTAAAGTACTGTACTCAATATGCCAGCAAATTGGGAAAACTCAACAGTGGCCACTGGATTGGAAAAGATCCATTCACATCTGAATCCTAAAGAAGGGAAATGGCAAGGAATAATCAAATCATCAAACAATGACATTCATTTCACAAGCCAGCAAGGTCATGCTTAAGATTCTGCAAACTAAGCTTCAAAAATACGTGAACTGAGAATTACCCGAAGAACAAATTGATTTTCATAGAGCCAGAAAAACCAGAGACCAAACTGCCAACATTCATTGCTTTATGAGGAAGGCAAGGGGTTCCAGAAATTATCTACTTCTGTTTCATTGGCTATATTAATGCCTTGGGCTGTGTGGAGCACAGCAAAATATGGTGAGTCCTCAAAAAGGTGGGAGTACCACGTCATCTTACTTGTCTCCTGGGAACCTGTACGTGGGCCAAGAAGCAACAGTTAGAACTGAACATGGAACATCTGTTTTATTTAAGATTGGGAAAGGAGTATGACAAAGCATTTATTGTCACCTTATTTCTTTAACTTATATACAGGATATATTATATGAAATGCCAGGCTGGATGAATCAAAAAGTTGCCAGGAAAATATTAACAATCTCAAATGTGCATGAAACCACTGTGATGGCAGCAAGTGAAGAATTAAGAAACCTCTTGATGAAGGTGAAACTGTAAATGCTGGCTAGAAGCTTAACATCAACAAAATAAAACAAAAACTAAGATCTTGGCAATTGGTCCCATCGCTTCCTGGCAAATAGAAATGGAGGCAGTATCAGGTTTTAAGTTCTTGGGCTGAAAGATCACTGCTGATGGTGACTGCAGCTAAGAAATTAAAAGCTGCTTCTTGGAAGGAAAGCTATGACAAATAATAATAATAAAATAAAACAAACCCTAGCATATGAAAAAGTTTGCCCAGCATATATCACCTTGCCCACAAAGCTTTGTATCATCAGAGGTATGGTTGTTCCAATTGCAATATATGGCTGTGAGCGCTGAACTATATGGAGAGTTGAATGCTAAAGAATGGATGGTCCTGAAGAGCATCCTGGAGAAGACTTTGGAAGTCAATGGTTGTGCAACAAGGACATTAAATCAGTGAATTGATATCCTTAAATTAATACTTAAATTAATTCAGGCTTAATTGGAAGGACAAATATTGAATAAAATACTTTGGCCACATAATGAGAAGATGGACCTCATTGGAAAAGACCCTGATGTTGGGAAAGATTGGAGGCAAAAGAAGAAGAGGATGAGGTTCTGAGAGTGTCATAGAAGCAAAGAACATAAGATTGGACAGACTTCAAGAGATAGAAGAGGGTAGAAGAATCTGGCATTCATAGGATCATTTTTGGACATGAGTGAATGACAAAGCAGCTTCAAATGCCTATCCTTGGAGCTCTTAGTTGCCCAGTTGTGGGAAAGCTCAATGGCTTTCAAGCACACCCATTAAGCCCACCTCTAAGATCACTTTCAGCTCTAAATCTAAGAACTCCAAGTGGGCCCTGGGCATTGGACTAAAGAAAAGCGGATTTGAAATAAGATAAACAGAGAAATCCCACTGAGAGCAGTGGCTCAGAAAAAAAGTTTTTCATCATTCAGAGGCTCAGAAATGATTGTCATCTTTGGGTTATTCCTGCTTTGCCAAGGGTTATTCCCTTTCTTTGAAATTCTTCCAAAGATGCTGCTTTAGAGCTATCCAGATGTTTATTAGGTTTCCTTTGGTGGTCAAGTTGTTTTGGTTCTGCCTGCTGTTCTAAGGAAGGAATGGATATTGTCTGCTATGGGAGACATTTCAAACTCCCCTTTCATCTCCTTTTTTAGTTCTCTTGCACTGTTTATTCAGAACCTTCTCTTAAATTATAATTATTTACTTAAAAGGATCCTGGCGTGTCTCTAGATTTCATGTCAAAAGTAAGAGGTGATTGTGTTGACAAGTTAAAACAACCATTAAGCCAATGATAGAACAGTTAAGAATATGTCAGAGAAGATGAACTGGGAAGGCAACCGTGTAAATGCTATTGCTTGCACTGACTAGGTTGATTTTCTGGAGTCTATCATCTCTGAGTGTGCAAGGTTAGGTCATTGTGACAATCTTCTTTAAGGATCAAAGCAAGGGATGGAAGAAGACTAACTTTATACTTTAGTAGATTAAGGCTTTGTCTGTTTCACATTATTTTAACAGGTCAAATATCTTGGGGTAGATACTGTCTGATGGTGAGGCAAGAGAATCTACCTATCTATTATCCACCTATCTATTTCTACCCATCTATTATCTATCCATCCATCTAAATACAGATATAGCAAGAGTATATATAGATAGATACAGATATAGCTATAGATTAAGGTACAGATATATAGATACAGACATAGTTACAGATATAGATATACGTATAAAGACAGAGACAGACATAGTCATAGATGCAAACACAGAAAAAGAGTTAGAATCGGATGCAGATGAAGGCTTTGTCTGTTTCACATGATTTTAACAGGCCAAATGGCATGTCCTGGGGTAGATACTGGCTGATGGTGAGACAAGAGAATCTATCTATCTAAATATCCATCCATCCATTCATCTATCCACCCATTTTTTATCTATCTATCCATCTAAATACAGATAGATATAGCAGAGTATATATGGATACCGAGAAAGAGATGCAGACATAGCTGTAGCTACAGATATAGATATATAGATACAGACATGGTTACAAATATAGATATACATGTAAAGACAGAGACAGATATAGATAATAGATAATTAGATACAATTATAGACATAGATACAGGTACAGTTATAATACATAGATACAGATACAGTCATGGATATAAGTACAGATATGGATACAGTTGTAGGTAAAGATACAGAGACAAAGGCATAGATGGAAAGACAGATAAAAACATAGAAACAGATACAGACATGGTTAGACATACAGCTATAATTATAAATACAGATGCAGACAATGAATAGAGATACAGATATACATACAGATATAAAGATGCAGACAGAATAGATGTAGACACAGATAAATGAACACTTTTCTTGCACTTCTCAGCTTTATTAATAGCTTGTCTTATGACACTGAACAGTCATATAACTTCTCTGGCCTCTATTTCTTTGTCTGCAAGATAAGGGCATTGGGAACAAATTGGCAAAGAAGACATAAAATGGAGAGAACAGTCAAATATTGGACTGTGCTAGGGGAAGACAGGAACATAGAGCAGCAAATTAGTCTGAACATGCTGGAATGCTGCTGGAAATTAGGCAAGAAAAGTTACTGGGTTGTTTGTGCCTTTTAATGTAGAACTCTCACTATGAGGCACTACCCAGGGGCATCGGAAAGAACAATGGATTTAGAGTCAGAGGATCTGAATTCAAATCCCAGGTTTGGTATGTAGGTGGAAAAAAGAGTTGTGTCTATAATAAAATATTCATAGAGGCACTTTTGGTAGTAGCAAAAAACTAGAAATGATGCAAAATCATTCATTATTTGTATGCCAGGCACTGTGCTAATTGAGGCCATTCATTCAGAGCTCCCCCTTCTCCCTTCCTCCTCATTGCATATTCTTTCTCCTTTTTTTTTCCACTCCTCATTTTTAGTCCTGCCACATTCATTTGGTTCTTCTTTGACTCCTCTCATTGTGTCACCTTGCTTGTTACTTTCTTCCTCCCCCGTATTTTTGCTTTTCAACTTCTTTTTCTGTGCTATCTCTTTAAGCCATTAGGTTGTAAGCTCCTTTAGAGTAGGGACTTTTCCCCCTTTTTTTGTATTTGTATTCCCAGTACTTAGTTTATTATCTGGCATGTAGTAGGTGCTTAATAAGTGCTTCCTGACTGATTCCAGGGTCACAAGCAGAAGTGTCCTTTGCCTTTGTCAAGATCAACTCCTCTGCTTGTGCCCTTGATCCTATCCACTCCTGACATCCTTAGCCAAGCTATTGTCCTATCTCTCCCTTTCCCTTCATGACTAAACTCCTAGAAAAAGCTGTCTCCAATCAGTGCCTCCATTTCTTCTTCTCTTACTCTAGATTGCAGAAGGTTTAGAAAAACTAAACCTTCTGCAATCTGGCTTTTGATCTCATTCAATACTCTAAAGTTACCAGTGCTCTGATTTGCCAAAGCTAGTGACCTTTTCTTAAAACTTCTTCTTGACTTCTCTCAGGTTTTGGACACTGCTGACCACTCTTTCTTGGACACTCCTCTTCAATTCATCATGCTGCTGTATCTCCTAGCTCCCCTCCATCTGTCTGACCATTTGTTCTCATCATCCTCTGCTACATCTTCATTGACATAAATGTGTAGTGGATCCAGTCAGGATATTCGGGGGACTTTCTCCAGCTTTTTTCAGCAGCATGGGAGTGGGAGGCCAGAAGGCAGATGATGGGAATCTAGGACTTGGTCTTTTCAAGGACTGAGTGATGGTAGAAGAAGGGAGGGAACAAGGATTTGAAAGTAGAAGCTTCTATAGAGTTGAATTGAGTCATTAAAGGGTTGAGTATGGGAAAGAGAAGGGAAAGTAAAGTCAAAGAAGGGAGTGATAGACTGGGAAAGTATGGAGGAGGAGAGGGATTGGAAGTCATAGTGAGGTCAAAGATATGTTTAAGAAGAATAAAACAGGGGCAGCTAGTTGGTGCAGTGGATAGAGCACCAGTCCTGAAGTTAGGAGGAGCTGAGTTCAAATCAGATACTTAACACTTCCTAGCTGTGTAAACCTGGGCAAGTCACTTAACCCCAATTGCCTCAGCAAAAAAAAAAAAAAAAAAAAAAGGAATAAAACATAGGGAGAGATTAATGCTGATAGGAGTTTATGACCTATGGTATTGCAGGGCTCATGATTATGGAAGTGGAACCCTTATGGGTGATGGCCAACTCAAGGCTATGAGTCCCAGGGGCGTTCTAGAGTCAGTTCATGCTTAAATTTTGGCAAATGCTACAAACTAGGGTCTTGATTGGTTAATTAATTGATTGTCTATACTTAAGAAAATGTTACTCATGCACAGATAAAATGGAAAAGTATGTCCTACAAAGTCTTGTTTTTGGAGAGGTAGTTGTTAAATATTTAACAGCACACAGTATGATTATGGTAGTGATAGTATGGAAATCATGGGAGTTGGGAAGATTGAGGGCACCCCAGAAGGTAGGATATTTGAGGGAATAACAATATATATATATATATATATATATATATATATATATATATATATATATGTATGTATTGTTCCTGAATAGGAGGGCAGGAGTTGGTCAACATCTCAAACTCAGTATGTCCATGAGAACTCATTCTCTATCCCACTAACCCCACCTCCTATTACTATAAGGGGACAATACCAATGTCCAGTCTTTCAGGCTCTTAACCTAGGTGTCATCATGGATTCATCACTATCTCTTATTCCCCTCCCCCCCTCCCATCTAATCCTTTGTCAAGTCCTGTTGATCTCACCTTTTCATGTCACCCTCTTCCCACTGGCTTTTATCACCTCCTGCCCAGATTATTGCAATTGCCTTGAAACAGGGTCAACCTGCCTTAAATCCCTCCCAATCCCAATCCATCCTCTATTCAGCCACTAAAGTGATTTCCCTACAACATAGATCCAACTAGGATACTCCTGTACTCTACAAACTCCTATAGCTCCCTTTTGTCTCCAAGAGTAAATACAAAATGCTACTTGTCATTCATAGCCCTTCATATCCTGGCCCCTCCTACTTTTCCAGTGTTTTGGTATCTAACTCCCCAGCACATTCTCTTCAACCGGTGACGCTGGCCTCCTGGCTGTTTTACAAACAAGATATTCCATCTCTCGGCTCTGAGCATTCTCTCTCTGTTTGTCCCCCACACCTGGAACACTTCGATTCTCAACACTGACTACTGACCCTCTCTGGCTTCTTTTAAGTCCCAATTAAAATCCCACCTTCTATAGGAAGCCTTCCCTAAACACCCTTAATTCCAGTACCTTCCTTCTATTAATAATCCCTTATTTATCTACTGTAGGACTTGTTTTGTAGATATGTTTGCATGTTGTCTCCTGATAAATAAAGGCTACTAGGTTCAAAATCTGTATAGTGTGAAGCTCAAAGGAGGAAAGGCTACTGAAGGATGATAGCGGGAGAGAGTCTAGAAGGGATAATAACGAACAGTGCCTTATTTCTTAACTTCTAGAACCAGCCTGACATGGTATAAGAGGTATCAGTCCTAGTGAGAAAAAGAAAGCATCCACCCATGAATTGGGGAATGGCTGGACAGACTGGTGAAAATGAGCGGGGATGGAATATTATTGCAATTGAAGAAATTGTGAGAAATTCAATGGGGAGACTTGAATGGGCAGGAAGGAGTCCGTGTAATGCCAGAGAAACTGAGGCAAGACAGAGATTGGTTTTGAATATTTTAATTGTGGAGAGTTTTAGACTAGCAAGGCTAGCCAACTGTATTAGACTCTTGTCCAAAGCATTCAGCAGTGAGCAACTAAACAGGAAACTTTTATAGGGTTTTTAGCTATAAGGGAAACAAAAGCAGATAAGGGGGGGGGTGAGGACACTGGGTGACTGGAAAGCCATAATTCCAGGAAAGGATCATAACTTAATCCTGACAGGATAAGGAAGGTCGAGGGCAGGAGACAGCCAGGCGAGGGGCAATACTAAAATTGAGGGGGAATTATCCCAGTAAGGGACTAGATAAGACTTGGAATTTTATGACTCAGTGATATGTCTTCTCAATTCTCCCAGTCCTAATGGTAAGGAAAAGGATGAGGAGGGAGACTATAATAATTTTATTCAAGGCATTACATCAGCAGAACCAGGCAAACAATGACCAAAATAATGTCAGTGAAAAGCAAACCAAAGCAAAACCAGTGCTGTGTAATCACTGATCAGTTTTGACTTCAGAAAAGAGTTGAAGAAATGTAGCTTCTCAGAATAATGACTGTGAGAGATTGATGTGTTTTCTTTTATTATTTTTTTTATTAAGGCTTTTTATTTGCAAAACATATGTATGGGTAGTTCTTCAACATTGACTCTTACAAAGTTTTCTGTTACAAATATTTCCCCCTTAGTCCCCACCCCTCCCCTAGATGGCAGGAAATCCACTACATGTTAATTATGTTAAAATACTTGGCAAATTGAATATATGTATACATATTTCCACACTTATTGTTGTGCAAGAAAAATTGTATCTACAAGAAAAAAAATCAGAGAAAGGAAACCCAGTGCAAGCAAACATCAATCGAGAGCATGAAAATATGTTGTGGTCCACATTTCACATCCCTCTCTCTGGGTGTAGATGGCTTTCTTCACTGAACAATTGGAACTGGTTTGAAACATTTCATTGTTGAAGAGAGCCATGTCTGTCAGAATTGATCATGGTATAGTATTGTTGTTGCCATGTATGATGATCTCCTGGTTCTGCTCATTTTGCTCAGCAGATTGATGTGGTTTTTCATAGGAAATCCCTACTAAAACACTGCAGGAGGGGGCTGAGTATGACTTTTTCGAATATCAAAGGCAGATGGGACTTTCCACGGGGAATCCTATTTGCAAGAAATCTGGCAAATATCTGTAAAGTCTACAGTGTCAGGCAGGCTAAATGTGTATTGTGATAAAGCTGGGTTTGAGCAAAGCCCTGGTAACAGAAAGCTAAGCTAGTATTGTGCTGATAAGCAAGCAGGAAAGCAGGAAATACTTTGCTCTGGAGATTTGGGCAAGTCTTGAGTGCCTATAAAACATCATTCTAAGTTGGCAAGGGTGGCCTCCTTGCCCCTGGTTTACCTGGGGAAAAGGACCTCCCAGAATCTCAAGGCATTCTAATAAACTTCTAATCTTCACTTTGAGAGATCTCTGAGTAATGACTTTGAGTTGAGGGTCCCATTTTGATCCCACATGTAGCTCACTCTTTTCTTTGGAAAAGTAGGGTTCTGTAGGTGCCGATTGTTATATACACTATCAGATTTGGACACCATATTGGTTGCTTTTGCTTAATTTTTTTCTTTCACCACGAGGAAAGGGTGAATTAAGTGAATGATTGGATCTGTGTATTTGGAAATGACTGTGATGTAAAAATATGAAAAGACATCAAAAAACCCTTTAATTTTAAAGATGTGGTAGGTAGACTCATTGATCTCTTCTCAAAATTAGCTCTAAATTTTCTAACTGTGACTCCCCATGTAGTTGGATTTTTCCCTGCCAATTACTGGCCATTTTGTTTACAGAATAATTATTATATTTGTTATGCAATATACAATATAACCCTTCAACCAGAATCATGTTTATTTTGGAATCTGTGGGGGTTTTTTTTTTGTCTTTTTTGTTTTTTCTTGCTGAGGCATTTGGGGTTAAGTGACTTGCTAGAAAGTGTTAAGTGTCTAAGACCAGACAGATTTGAACTCAGGTCCTCTTGACTTCAGGACTGGTGCTCTATCCACTGCGCCACCTAGCTGCCCCTGTTGGTTGTCTTTAGCAGAACTAGGGACAGCTTGAGTTGACTCCAGGGGTTTGCTGATAAGTGTTTAACAATGGACTCTCCTCCCTCTCAAAAGTAGGCAGACCCTTTTAAATTTAAATCTCATCATTAGCATTTTTCCATTTCTTAACTCTAGGCAACCCACAAAATAATAACTCAAGCCTTGATTGATAGAATTGGTTGATTTCTGAGGAGTAAATGTTCTTCCAGAAATTTTGACAATTAGCTTCCTGGCTTTAGTTCAGCCCCAGCATCCCAATTCTTCCAAGAGATTCCCAGAGACAAATAACATGGAAGGTGACCTGGGGCAGTTTTAGTTAACTCTGCCCCCTGGTGGATTGATCTGGTACCTAGCTGTGGGTTCTGGCCAAAGAGAGAATAGTATTTTTAGGATTTTTTGGTGGAGCTCCTGAGACCCTAGAGATTTTATCTGAGAGTTGTTGAATATATTTTAATTAATCAAAAGGATCCTTTAAAGGGACTCTTAAGCTCTGAGCAATTCATTGCACTAGAAGAAGAAACTTTGTGAAGAAACTTCTGTGAAGTTCATTCACAGAATTCTAGCTTTCTTCAACTCAACTTGTATGGCCTTCACTATTCTCACCCCCAACTAGTTCTAACCCTACCTCCCCCTCCCCATTTTCTTTTATTTTGTCTCCCTCACTGAATTGTAAACTCCTGGAGGGCAGAGACTGTTTCCCCTTTGTTGTTCTATCTCTAGGAACTTGTTCAAGAAAATCACTATAAAATGCTCATTGACTGAGTCATTTTATGTTACTTTATATACAGTCTCATCCAGTCGCCATAATGATCCAGGTACATGGGCATAGATTCATGAGATTCTATGGGTTGAAGGGATCTCAGAGTGGCTTTTCCACGGCGTGCTTCATCTCAGACTGGTGGATACCTAGGTTCTCCCCTGGGAAGACTTCCAGGAAGGAACCAGGAACTCTTGATCTCTTGAAGCATTAAGATGCAACCCTAGCCATTATGCACTTCTCCCCTTAAAATGAGTTAAGATCTGCCTTCCTCCAACTAATTTGCATCTGTTGGCTCAAGTTTTCCCTTTTGAGGTCAAGTAAAATATTCCAAGGCAGTGGTTAGAACTCTGGGCTCAAAATCTGGATGACTCATCTTCCCAAGTTCAAATCCAGATTCAGACACTTGCTAGCAGTGTGATCCTGTGCAAGCCACTTTACCCTGTTTCCCTCAATTTCCTTCTGTGAAACAAACCTGGAGAAGGAAACACAAATCACTCCAGGATTTTTATCAAGAAAGCCTCACATGGGATCATCAAGAGTTGGATATGACTGAAAATGACCAAAGAACAACAAAAGAACATTATGGCATAAAAGTAGCATTAAAAATATGATCCAGTAGATCATATTAAGATGGAAAAGGAGCAAGGGAAAAAGCCTTTTCATAGCACCTATCATATACCAGGCACTGTATATAATTTTTTTGTGGGGGATTTAGAGGGGAAGGCAGGGTGACTCAGTAAGTATCTGACTTTAAATTTGAATTTGGGTCTTCCTGACCTCAGACCCTGTATTCTATACACTGTACCAATGGATGCTTTTGAATACTGGCCTCATGGTGAGGGTGTGTGTGTGTGTGTGTGCAGGAAACAAGCATTTTGTGCACCTACTTTGTGCACAGAATCTGACCAGATGGAGGAAGTCCCCATGCTGAAGAAGCCCAAGATGACTGAAATGATGAGGTCCTGAGTAATTGGGCATGTATTGATGGATTTGCTCCCAGAGGCAGGCAGGTGCACTGACCTGGAGCAGTTTAGTCTCAGTCACACCCTCTGTGGAGGTCATGGGTGACGTGACTTTGCTATGTTTGATCAGAAACCTGAATTTATGTCAACCCCCTGAGGTTAATTCCCTGTGAATCTGTCCATGGCTCAAGCCATCTTTGCTGGATTCCTGTTGGATTATAACCCACTACATTTCCCTTCCCCTCTGTCCCATGTCATGGGATGTCTCTCCTTCTCCCCCCCCCATGTCTCTAGTCTTTCTCCTTATAGCTAATTAACTCATTTAGGGTGCTGAACTCCTCTATAGATTTAGCCTGTCAGCTAAGGGCATACTCCAACCTCATGGGGTGTTCCCTTTCTTCTGGTTAATTATAAGCTCCACGAGGGAACTTTTCCTTTCCTTGCTATGTGCTCCCCCAACTCCTTCATATTTCCCACCCCTGGTATCTCTTCATTTGTCTGTAACCTCTTATTCTAAATAAATCTACCTTTTGCCAAAGAGAATGGCCACATGATCAAGTCCCATCATTTGGTGCTAAACCCCAAACACATCATTTGGAACAAGGAATTGTTTTCTTAGATCCCGCCACTTATAAAGCAGATAAGAAATGATTTGTCCAGAGAGACACAGATATGTAGTGACTAGAAAAAAAGAACTTTAAATTGCAATCTTGACCCCATGGCCAAGTCCAGAATTATAGATTTTGGAATATGAAGTGATCTAAGAAATCATCTGGGGCAGGATTTCTTAGCCTGATTTCCATTTTTTCCCCTGAGGCCATTGGGGTTAAGTGACTTGCCCAGGGTCACACAGCTGGGAGGTATTAAGTGTCTGAGATTAAATTTGAACTCAGGATCTCCTGACTTCAGGGCTTAGGTGCTCTATTCACTATAGCGCCACCTAGCTGCCCCCCATGAATTTTTTAAACAAATATTTTAATACTGATATTTCAACACATTCGATTTCCTTTATAATCTTCAATATTCTAATTTATACATTTCAAAACGTTATTCTGACAAGTGGTACATAGGTTTCATCAGATGGCCAAATGGTTCCATAATAAAGGTTAAGACCACTTAGACTAACCAACTCATTAACGTGATATATAAGGAAATGAAGAAGGCAAATGATTTGCCCAACGAGGAACTAGTAGCAGATCTCAAGTCCACTTCAGCCCCTGAGGACCCCGTTCCCTGATACTTTCTGAATGAACCAGCTCTGTATTACTTCCCGGTGTTTTTCCTACCATGGCTTGTTTTATTTTCTTCATTAATCTGAAGATCCCAGAAGAAATCTTTTCTGGAAATCACTCAGGAAATGACATTAAGGTGCAGAAGCACCAAAGAACAGGAAGGAGAACAGAAGGAAGCTACCAGATGTTGAATTACAGGGGTTAGTGGATATATCCTTGTGGGGTGCTAACCCTTCTGAATGCAGTCACACAGAAAACTGAGGAGGAGGAAACCGGATATTTACTTAGAGACACAAATCAGAAGGTTTAGAACCAGAACAGATCCAGGTGAATGGCATCTAACCTGTGAAATAAGCCAGGTATGACGGAGTCCAGGGAGACGATGGGCTGCCGACTGGATATAGTGGCAAAGTGCTGCCGTTTCAAGTGACTGCTTTAAATCCTTGGAAAAAACTTGCCCACAAGACACCCCTCTCCCGATTCCATGACTTGTCCCCCCTCATCTCAATCTCCTGGCTTTCTTCTAGTCTCAGCTAAAACCCCTTCTTCTGTCAGGAGCCTTTCTCTGTATTCATTATTCATTCCCCTTCAGTCCCCTCCTAAAGTGCTTCTCTGACTTACCAGGCTTCATCACCAAGGTTCAGTTGCCTTCTCATCCTGGACCACCCCTTTCCACGCCAACCCCCTTCTCCCCATTGTTGAGTTCTTTCCAGGGCCTCAGTTTTAGAGATGAATCAAAGCTGACCACACTTCTTTCCTATTCTATGGCCCACATTTCCGCTTGCTTTTGGAAGCAATCTTCTTCCATTAGAATGTAAGTTTGAGAGGATTCTGGGAGGTTGAGGAATAAATCAGAATTTCTCCCACATACAGGACAAAACTGCGCCTCAGAAAGAAAGAACTGACACAGGAATTAGATGGAGGAGGACTGCTGGTAGTTCTGAAATCCTGCTCACATTGAGAATGGGCTAAAGTGGGAACTCTCTCTCTCTCTCTCTCTATATATATATATATATATATGAGGGTATAAAAAGGTATAAAACTCCAAAATTTATAAGGAAATAAGAGGGAACAGGATAAGATGGAGTACAGAAGGGTGTCTAGATTAACAGGAGTGGGATAGGGTGTGTAGGGTAATGGGAATGAGATAAAAGGGGAAGACACTAGGATGGGGGAGAGAAAGGATAAAGAGATCCTGAGGTAGAGGGAGGAGGTTAGATCATAGCGAGAAAAGCTAGCAGTAAAATAGAAGAGTGTGAAAGACATACACAAATATAATAATAATGCTCAGGAGTTGAATTTTTATTGGGTAAAAAGAAGGGGTAATAATCATTGATCTCAGATAAAGTCAAAGTTAGGAAAAAATTCAATCAAAAGAGAAAACTATATACAGCTGACCAGCTGTATTAATATTGTTTTAGATTATTCAAAACAACTAGATAGAATAAGAATGGATTATTGCTGTGGCATAGGAAATGATGAGCTGGATGGAAAGACTTGGACCTAAGGACAGAAACAGGACAAATAAGCATAAAACAACCTGATATAGAGATGAATGTATATGTATATGGTTATATGTATGTATATATGCATATGTACGATATATATATATATATAAATATATTTGTGCTTAACTGTTTGGAGGAGAGGAAGAGGAAAAAAAGGGGAAAGAATAAAGTAAAAAGCACACAGCAGAAAACAAAAGAAAACCTATAAAGAACCAAAAAAACAAAAGATGGTTATGAATACAATATTTTCTATTATTATGTTTTCTTGAAATGGAAATTTGTTACATACTCTGAATCCTCTTATGATCTGCTGTGCACAAGCCACCTTTTTTTCTATTTTGTATTTGTTTTAAATAAATATAATTTTTAAAAAGAATATAAGTTCTTTGAGGACTTTCTGTTTGCATTTGTTTTGCCTGCTCTAAGCAGTATGATTTATTGTGTTTTCAGTTATATTCTGACCCCTTTGGGGGTTTTCTTGGTAGAGATACTGGAGTGATTTGCCATTTCCTTCTCTAGACCATTTTACAGAGGAGGAAACTGAGGCAAATGGGGTGAAGTGACCTGCCCAGGGCCACACAGATAGCTTGTGAGGCTGGAATTGAATTCAGGGCTTCCTAAATCTCAATTGGGTCAGTGCACATTCACTCCACTGTACCACTGAGCTGAACCTAAGAGCTTGGAAATATTTATTGCCTATTGCCCTCAATGTCATTGCTGGTGTCCTCCCTCTGGGATTACCTCTGATTTACTCGTATGAACATGGTGTCTCTCCTACTAGACTGGAAAACTCCTTGGAGGTCAGTGATTGGTGATTTATTTATGGTTTTTGTCTTTGTATCTCTAGTGCTTAACACAGGGCTTGGCACATAGTAGGTACTTAATGCATATTGACTAAATGTTTGTGAAACTAGTTTAATCAGCAGTATATATTGTACTTTTAAAGAATCCAGTTAAAGAGAGTTCATTTGGAGGCAGCTATTATGGTGGAAAGGGCACAGACACTCTAGAGTCAGAGGGCCTGTGTTCCAGTCCCATCTCTGACATTAGCCATGTGAATTTGGGCAAGTTCCATCCTTTCCTTGGGTCTGTTTCCTCCTTTGCAGAATGTTGGACTAGAGAGCCTGGGAAATCTCCCCCTCCTGCCTCCCCAGCCAGCTCTAGGCCTGTGAATGTATACTCAGGGTGAACTCTCGATTGTGTGGAGGACAAGGGACTTTAAGGCTCATGCCCCTCAGTTTCTCTGGTGGCAGCAAATTCTCTCCCTCTGACTTCAGAGTCTTTGGAACAGGAGGCACGTGAGCTGGTACCTCACAGGTCTGGGCTATGGTCCTGGTAGACTGGGGGGCAGAAACCATATTGTGCCAGATCCCTGCCACTCTAGTTCTGGCAAGGAAGGTACCAAAGTAAGCTCATCCCACAGGTACCACAGGTTCTGCACGAGGCTGCCCCAAGGGCATGGTACACAGCTTGCCCACTAACCAGCTACGTGGCTGGGGGCCGCCTCTCTGGGTCTCAGTGCAATTAGGTGACACTAAAGTATTTTTAGGATGATATCCCCTGTTCTAGGTCCCCTCTCAGCCCTGCCATCCCCTGTTCTAGGCCCCCTCCCAGCTTTAATGTTCTGTTTCTGTTAGCGTTATGCACTTATGCACACATATCCTCAATCTACCACAACACATAAAGAAAAGGCTGTATACAAGGATTTAATGGAGGCAAATGCAGTCCAGAGGCTGGGTCCATCTCCACTTAGGTCGGGCTCTTCTTTAGTTTCACCTTTTCATCTAAATTTACAAAGTATTTCATTTTCCCTAAAAGTTCCTTGGCTTTCAGAAGATCACCTGAAATTAAGCAGGAGTGTCAGTGAAATCAAGGCCTCATGAGCCAATGCTCCTGGGCAGGGAAATGAGGGTGTGGAGCCAGGTGCTCCAGCACTCAGGCCCAGGCTCCTTCCTGCCCTTCCATATAGAGCCCCCGGCACCCGTCTCCTCCTCCTGTCCTTCAGGGAAACCCAGATTCAGGACCAAAGGGCTGGGACCATTCAGAAGGAGGAGGCTGCTGGAGAGACCTTCAGGGGGGTTATGGGCCGGGGAAACGGGGCTCTCTGTAGTGGAAGGGGAGCAGAGTGGGGCATGGGTATGGCAGACAGTCATACCCATCTAAAGGGCTCCTGCCCACCTGCTGGTAGGGGGAAGACTGGGTGCTGGCCTTTTGAATTCAGAGCTTGAGGCAAAGCCCCTGTTGCCCTGCTCTGGTTGTCTCTGCCTCTGAATTTATGGCCTGCTGATTCCATAAAAGCAGCCTTCAGTGTCCTTCTCCACAAGGCTTTTCCCATAAGTGTGTCGAGACCCCACTAGGTACCTCAGTACACTGGCAAGATCACTTGGCTTATTAACTCTTCAACCAACATAATCAAGAGGGCTGCCAAAAAGGCAGATGCCTGCTGGCCAAAGGGAGCCCGCACCTAGACGCAAGGGTGACGTGGAGGGAGTGCTGGATGGGCAGTTGGGCACCTGCCTCAAATCCTGTCCTTCTATTCCATCTGGGATCATGGGGAGCCACTCTCTGGAAACTGAGTTGGGTCAGAAGAGCCCTAAGGTCCTTCCTGGTTCTGAATTCTCTGGTCTTCATAAGGCACGAGGCAGGTGTATCCATCTTTGACAGAGCAGGAGGCTGAGGCTTAAGAAGGCCCACAGACTAGCCTGTGACCTCTGGCTGGTAAGGCCTATGGTTCCTGGGTAGTAAGGCTGATAAGGCCTGTGGCTCTTAGCTGGTAAGACTGGTAAGGTCTGTGATCCCTGGCTGGTAAGGTTGGCAAGGCCTGTGACCTCTTTCTGGTAAGGCCCATGACCCCTGGCTGGTAAGCCTGTGACCCCTGGCTGGTAAGACCTGTGGCCCTGCCTGTAAGGTCTGTAACCTCTGATTGATTGGTAAGGCCTGTGACCCCCGGGTGGTAAGGCCTGGGGTCAGGACTCGATCTCAGGTCTTTGGCTCCCAGTCAGGACTCCCACATGCACTGCTCTGTCTCCCCTGAACATGTATTTGGCACGGGGCTGGCAACCCATCGGGGCCTGGATACTTTGCCCAGCTCCCATACTAGCAGTGAGCTCCCATGGTAAGGGATGGAGAAGGGAAGCGAGGTACCTTGTTCGAAAGCTTCATTCAAGTCTTCAGTCAGTTCTTTCTGCTTAGCTGGAAAAGAGAAAATGTGGCTGGGATTTCCCTTTTAGAAACACTTTTTCCCCAACACTGCCCGAGCCAAACAGCCCCCAGCGAGGGTGGGAATGGGCCTCGTCCGAGTGGGCTCGGGCCTGGTGGGGAGAACACCAGTGGGACTCATTTCCCAGGTCACAGTGGAGCCTCCCCCTTAAACCACTTCTAACTCGTGGCAGCCAGCAGAGGCAGTGTGGTGCGGTGGGTAGACAGCTGGTCTTCAGATTAGGTTTCAGACTTTCCCAATGCACTGCTCAGTTTTCTCTTCCTTATAATAGTATTTGTTACATGAAAGGGACAGGGAAACAGATAAGATGTAAGAAACAAGATGTCGATGAAAATTATAATAAAAAGTGGATGGCCCTAAAGAGCGTCAGAATCTCAGGGAAGCGACCTGCCCACCATCACCCCGCAAGTAAGTGTGAGAGGGGCACTTGGAGACACGCGAGCATAACACAAAGAGCAGCAGTAAGCTCCTCCTCAGGGGCCGGCAGGTCAAGAGAGGACTTTCCGCGTCTCAGCTCCTCCCTCGGCTTTCTTTTCCCATCCACCCCCACTCACTTTTCTGGTCAGAACTCTCTCGGTTCCTCTGGGCTCCCTTTGTCCCTTTGCTTCATTTCCTATCCTCTGGCCCCTCTTTGAGGCTGACCGAGAGCCTCGTGGCCCGGGAGCCTGTGGCCTGGGAGCCAGTGGTGGAGCAGGAATAGGACCCAGCTCTCTGGCCTCACCCCCATCTGTCCCTGCTTTGCCCCAAAGTGTTCTCCCCTTTGCAGCTCCCGCTGCCTTCAATGCTAATGACAATAACAACAGCCGAGGTTCAGGCAGCACTTGAACGCAGGATCTCGTCCCTGGGAATGGGTGTATTATGTCCCCCATTTTACAGATGAGGAAGCTGAGGCAGACTGGTGACAAAGCTGGAGAGCCCCCGAAGGCAGATTTGAACTCAGAACAGAAAATCAAAATACATGGTATTGTTTTGCTAAATAAAAGAGAGGATATGGTAGACCGAGCACTGGGTCTGGAGTCAGGGAGTCCTGGGTTCAAATCCTGCCTCACTTACTAACTGTGCAACACCAGGCAAGGCACACTGGTTTCCTTGTCGGTGAAACGGGGAGGCCGGGCCCCGGGTGGCTCCTGCACGCCCGCTCGGAAGCCCCTGTCTCTGTTCTTCTCCTCCCACTGCCCACCCATGCCAGCCGGACTCTTACCTCTAACCAGGGCTTCGATCTCTTGGGTCTCAGCAGCACTGTAAGCTCCAGAGAGCTTCTCGTTGATCTCCATGATTTCCCCCAGAAACTGCACGTCCATGTCAGTGTCTGTGCCTTCCGAGATCTCCACGCCCTCGAGCTTCAGCTGTGGGGAGCAAGAGGACCCTTCAGAACCGGGGACACGTCTGGGCCCTGCAGGCCAGAGCCCCAACACTCCCATGAATCCCATGCGAGTCCTTCTCTCCTCAGCAGCTGGAAATGAGCAGAAACGGTTTAAAAAGGCAACCAGGGCAAGGGTCCGAGGACCCGGCCCCTCTGGCAATGTCTCAAGCCAAGGCCAGGGTTCCAGGCCAGTCAGCCAAGTCTCTGAGGGAGGGCCCCACACGGTTTTGCACTTATATTTTTTTATTTTCCATTTCACATTTATACCAAAGGCAGTGGGAGCGTGAGCGTGCCGGAGGCACAAAAGCTGGGAGGGAAGGCTGAGCCAGGGGATGGCCGTCAGCATCGGGCTGAATCTGAGGAGCCCGAGAGGGCCGTTAGATCCTCCTCCGAGGCGGCTTCTTTTCCAGATGAGGAACCTGGCCCTGGAGGGACTAACAGACTGGCCCAGGGTCACACGGCTAGTGAGGGGTCTGGGCAGGATCTGAACGCAGGCCAACAGGCAGCAAGCCCCTCTGCCCGAGGTTTCACAGAGAAAAATGCAAGGAGTTTTGTTTGGGTTAAAACAGCTCCAGGTGCTGGGGCCCGGCTAGGTGCCAGTGGGTCGGAGGCCAGAGGACTCCTGGGACCTCGGGCTGCGTGAAGATCAGCGTCCCCCGAGGGGCGAGAGAGAAGTGAGTCGTCTGGGCCTCAGCTCCCTGACCTGGGCCAGCTCTGCCACAGGACGGTGGCCTTGCCCAGCCTCCCTCCCTCCAATCCTAGGCGCCGCGTGTCTCGGCAGCACCTCCCTGACGCCACGGTCCTCCTCCAGAGGGGGGACAAACACTGGGTCACAATAACTGTCCCCCTGACCTGGTGCTTTAGGGTTTGCGACAGTTCTGCGGTGCCACAGGGAAGACGGGCAAGCTGCATCTGGGCCACGAGATGGCAGCCTGAAGCCCTGGAGACAGCCAGCGTGCCCACTGTGGTTGGGTGGGCGAGGTGCTGTGTGGGGGGCTCCCCCTCCTTAGGGCCTCCTCCGCTCTGGGCTGAGGGGGGAACTGTGTTACTGGAGGCCCCTGATGTCCGTCTGGCTCTGAGATTCCACAAGAGCGATATGTGCACGGGGACGTCTCCGGCCCTTGTAACTGCGTGTGAATGGGGGGACACACGGTCCGACAGTCTGGCTGCCTGAGAAAGTCAGGAGCTCTCTGCAGCTACAGAATGGGAGAACCAACCAGCCACAGCGGCGGGGCGGCCAGCCTGGCGCAGGAAGACCTGAGCTGGAGCCGGCCACCAAGGCTCCCTCTCCTTACCTTTCCATATAAAGGGAATCCAACCACATGCTGGCCTTTGCTCAGCGGGTGGTCGTGAGCGTTCGGTGCAACGGCGCTCTTGGCAAAACCCTTCCGAGAAGGGCCGGGGACGCGTCCGCCTGGGGCTGGGGCAGGAAGCCGCTTACCAGATACAAGCCGCGGCTCAGCGGGGCCAGCAGGGTCTTGTAGGCCTCATTCACCAGCGTGGAGTGCTGTTCGGAGAGGTCCCGCTCAGTCTGTCAGCCAGAGAGAAGGGAGCTGTAGTTAGTGCCCTGACCAGCATTAATGCGGCGGAAAATGCTAACAGGTTAACTCAATAAACGCCCGTGAAGGGCCTCTACGTGCTCCAGGTGATCTCTGGTCTTAAGGGGCTCGCTTCCTGCAAACCAAAATAGTTTAGGAACAATGTGTGCTCTGGAGAGGGTGAAAAGGGGAACCTTCCCATTCCCAAGCTCAGTCTCAGGCTGCCCGCCATTGCTGCAGGCGCCAATCTTGCAAGCACGAAGGCCTGGATTCAGGTCCTGCCTTGGACTCAGGCTGGGCGTGTGATCCTGGCAAGCCACTGCATGAGGTTCTGAGTTTCGGGAAACGTCACAGATGAAGATGCGATGGAGGAGGGCATCTCTGCCCCGGGAGTTCTCCACACTGGCTCTCCCTCTGTCGGCAGCAGCCTCATGTTCTACAACCCTTTAATTGGACAGAGGAGCCCCAGGAGACACTGTCCAGAGCCCAAGCCAGGGACAAGGACAACTCCTCAGGGTCACCTGTTAAGGGGCGGGATCTCGGCGGGGAGCCACTCGGGTCCGGGATGACCATCGGGAGCCCAAAGGTCACAGTCTGACCCCAGCTCCTTACCTGGAAAACAATGATCCCTAACGTCCCTTCCAGCTCTAACTGCTCTGATGCTATGAGCCCCCCAAGGGGAGAGCTCCGCTACCTGCGACTTCTGGCTGAAGTTATCAGGGTGCACCAGACGCTGGAGCTGCTGGTACCGACGCTTCAGACTCCCGACATCCACGGTGAAGGACCGGCCACTGGAGAGAGCGGGGGAGACGGTGGGACTGAATGGGGAGCAGAGGGAGCACCCCTGGGAGTCTATATTTACTGGCTCATTTCTCCATGTCACCACCACCCTATGGACCACCACGGACTATGCCTTGCATACAGTTGGCACTTAATAAAGGCTGGTTGGATTAAAATGAAACACAAGGAGTAGATGAAATAGGGAACTTGTGAGATGAGATCGGAGGAGGTTAGACTGAGGAGAGGGGGTTCTGATCTGGCCTCCCCAGGCCTCCAGCCTCTCCTGCACTTGCTTGCCTTTGTGGAGCAGGACTCCTGTTAAGTCTCACAGGGCCCAGCAAAAGTTTGGAGCTCAGCACACAGTGGGTCTCTTACAAAGTCCCGCCCCCAAGAAGTCCCAAGGGGCAGCGACAGGCCCCACCCCCTGCCTCAGGCCCCGCCCCCTGCCAAAGCCCCAGACTCCAGACCCCGCCCCCAGAGCCTCCAGGCCTGCTCAGTCCCAGGTGCGGTCCAATGTTAGGTCCCTGGACTCTAGGCCCCGCCCCCAGAGCCTTAAAGCCGCACCCCCTATGTCAGGCCCTCCCCACCTCCCCCCAGCCCTCGGGTCCCCAGTCCCCTCCTCCACGGGGAAGCTCTCACCAATCCATGATGCGGAAGTAGTCTAGCTCGTGGCTGGGCGGTTGCAGTGCGCTACAGGCGGGACAGAAGAGCGGGTCTCCGCCCGCGGGGACCCTCTGGCTGCCGCAGCTCCAGCAGCTCGGGGTGCCCCGAGGCGCGGAAGCCGCGTCACCGCAGCCGCTGCTGCAGGGCCTCCCCGGGGCCCGCCACGCCCTGCGTAGGGCCCGGGCTGCGCCCAGCCACATCTGGCCCACGACGGCACCTGCCCCGGTCACCCCACGACCCGCTCTAGGCTGTAGGGGGTGGGCTGCGCGCTGCCCCAAGTAGAGCCAATTGATTGGTCGCTGGAGCTCAGGGGCGGATCTTCGTCTCCAGCCGGGCGGGGGTGGGCGGGGCGGGAGAGCCGAAAGTCCCGAGGTCTCGTGCGGAGAGGCCTTCTCAGACTACAAGATCCAGGAGGCTTTGCGACCAGGCCTTTCTGTATCCGGCGAGCTTCTAATTGGTCGGAGAGAAGGTCCGTGTCTCTTTCGGATCGCTGATTGGTGGGTTTTGTATTGGAGTCTTTCGCGCGAGCCTATGCCTCGGGTTTGGGAGCACTGGGCTGTTTTGGCTGAGCAAGGATCTGGGTGAGTCAGTGTCCTGCGGCAGGCCCCCGGGGGCCGGCCGACAAAGAAGGCCGGCCGGCCGGCGGCTAGTCCTTCTGCCTGAGTCTACTTGGGCCGGGAGAAGCGACTCGCTGGCCAAAGTGTCCCCGCCGCCGCCTCCCCCCGAGCGAGGCCTCAGTCTGCAGTCTAAGAAATGGGCTTGCCCGAGGCTTCGGCTGGGCTGTCTCCATCCCAGACGCGCATCCGCAGGCTGATTTCTCAGGCTGCACTGCGGCTTCCCGGAGGGCCAGGCTGAAGAGCCGTGATCGAGCGGCTGGGGGCCGCGGTGGCGGTGGTAATCGGTCTCCCCCGCCGTGCTGCGGGGTCCCAATGTTCCCTGAGCCCGGCCGTAGGATGCCCTGGGGGATGGGGTGGGGGGGAGCATCCCTGGAGGGGGAAGTGTAGGGAAATTCACGTGCCCTCCTAGGCCCTAGGGCTTAAAGGGTGGGGGCGAAGGGAGGGGGGAGGAGAGAGACAGAGACCAAAATAGAGATGCAGAGAGAGGTGGACACAGCCATAGCCAAATAAGAGATGGAGACCGAGGTAGAGACTGTGTATGGGAGTATGGGAGCTGAAATGGACAAATACGGGGAGGGAAAGACACATGGAGATGGAAAGAGGAAAGAGATGGGAGAGGCGAGATGGGGGAGACAACCAGAAAAGGTAGCAGAGCTGGCTAAGGCTGAGGAGGGAGACAGAGCAATGGGAGGGGCAGAGAGATCCAGAGACAGAGAGAGACCTGGGGGCCGTGGGGACAGCCTGAGTTACCTCTTGTGGCCACTCTTGGCTGTTTTAAAAATGACCTTTTTCAGAACTGCTCTGTGAACGTGAACAAAGTGAATTGCTTGAGAAGCTGCCCTGGAAGATGAATTTGGGTGCAGGGTTTGTGACAATCCCAGCCCGCAGGGGCCTGCTAATAATAACTCGAATTCGGAGGGCTCCAAGACCTTTTTAAGAGGCCTTTTTACTAAATTATCTCCAAAGCCCCTTCCAGCTCGGCCTTTTTTGTTTCTGAAGGATTTTGAGAACGTGAAAGAAGGGCTTGGATTGACTTCCTCATTAAAAAGGGCCGAGGCCATGTTGTCAGAAGGGAATTCTGTGTAAGAAACGGTAATTAAGGACCGATTACACATGGGGCACTGGGAGATGTTGGGGGGCTGAGTGGACCAGTCTGCCCGCAAGGAGCTTCTCCCAGCTTGAACAAAGTGACCCCATAGAAGTAAATACACAATTAGACACAATACAATACAAATTAGAAGCCAAGTTTGGTGTGGGATGGGGGATGGGGAGTCAGCTCCTGGAAGGACCTGGGAAGGGAGCTCTTGGCAGGAAGGAGAGGTAGTCTGGGTCCAAGCCCAGAAGTAGGAAATGAGATCATGAATGAGGAAGGCCCGGGCTGCAGAGGCTTAGTGGGTCATGGAATAGGCAGGGCTGGAAACGGGGAGAAGTAAAAGTGAGATACTCACTGTGTGGCCCTGGGCAAGTCACTTTGCCACTGGATGCCTCAGTTTTTCCTTCTGTCAAATGGGGATAATAGCAACCACCACTGTCTGCGATTGTCTTAAGGGTAAAATGAGTTAATATTTACAAAGTACTTCGCAAATCTAAAAGCATTATAGAAGTGATTGCTCTTAGGTTTTTTTTTTTATTATTATAATTCATTATCACCCTTGTTTTTCTGATGTTGGATTATGTTACTCATTCTACTTCTGAGTCTCGAGGGTGTAATTTTACGGTTCTCTTTTGCTCGGCTAGTTTCTTTTTCGGTCTGGATTTGGATGCCAGACTTTGCCAGCCGTGCCCTTCCCACGTCAAGAATTGGTCAAGTCTCGGGGGCCCAGACTCACATTTGCTGTTTTTCTTTTGTAGCCGAGATGTCCCGGGAGACGGGCGGTGACTCACAGCAGTCGCAAAGCGCCTCCCAGTCCCAGTCCCAGTCTCAGAATGCCTCCAGCTCCTCCTCTGCGGCTTCCCACAGTCAGTCCTCCCACTCCAGCTCGGGAACCATCAGCTCGTTGGACACTGTTCCGACTCAGGACCTGCCTTCCATTCCCGAGGACCAGGAACCCGAAGAGCCTGCCCCTCAGCCCTGGGGCCGGCTGTGGGCCCTCGAGGACGGGTTCTCTAACCTTGGTAAGACCTGAGTGCTCCTGACAGGAGCTCCCTTGCTTCTTCAGGGAGAATCTTTTGTTTGGTCCTTTTTAAAAGTGTCGGCTTCAGAGCCCTGTGCGAGGCTTCTTCTGCTTTGGAGCCCTCTTGTCATGTTGAGTGGCTGCTGGGAAAGGTCCCAGACGGGGCCTGGAGAGGCTGGGGCCACATGCCCAGGGCCTGACCCACGTGTGGAGGCGTAACTTTGTCTTCTGGTCATAGGGAGCCATGGAAGGTTTTTGACCAGGAGGGCCATGAGTTGAGAACCGCGTCCCATAGGACTGGGCCAGAAAGATGGGAGAGACCAGCTGGTGCTGGTGGGCCAGTCCTCCAGACAGGGGCCCCCTGGGGTGAGGGTAGAAGGAGACCCCCCTGAGCCTGCAGTCTGAAGACCTCAGACCTGGGCAAGTCCTTCCCCTGCTGTTTGCCTTGGTTTCCCCAATTGTAAAATGGGGATCATTACGGGACCTCCTTCCCAGGGCTGTTGTGAGGACCTAATGAGGTCATCTGTGCCCAGCAGGGGCTGAGAAAAGCCTCTTCTTCCTTTTGGAGGTGGGCCTGGGCAGGTCAATGATGGTTTCTCCTGCAGAGAGGTTGAATTTGAAGGGGCAGTAGAGCCTTCAGGTGGCGCTGTCCAGAGAGTCAGTGATTACGTCAGGACATTCAGAGCTCTGAGCATCAGACAGATGAGGACATTGGCCCCGAGCCTGAGGTTCATCCCCCCATTAAGTTCTTCGATCACCCGCCTTTGCCCAGCTCTAGAGCTCAGACGGAGGAGGGCATTGGTCCTGGCCGGCCAGGCTGAGGCAGCCTGAGGTTCATCTCCCCCCCCCCCCCCCCCCCCCCCCCCAGCTCCTCCTTCTTCCCCCTTTGCCCGTCTCCAGGGTTCCGAGTCTTAGAACGATGAGGACATTGATCCCAGCCAGGCCGAGGTGGCCTGAGGTTTGCCCCCGCCGAGCTCCTCCTCCTCCCCCTTTGTCCCGCCGCTCTCCTCTCCAGAATAGCATGGCGAAGGGTTGCTTGGGGCTTTTCCCACAGCTCCCTGGGAGCCGGGCAGGAGCCGAGGTTTAGAAAAGGGAAGGAGAAGCTTGGACGGGCACAGAGGCCTCCGGGGGCTGCCTCCGCTCAGCCGAGATTTTGGCATTTGGACTGGCATGTGAGCTACCAGGAACAGGTATGGGGGGAGGGGCAGAGCAGAGGGAGGCAGAAGGTGGGGGAGGGGGCTCCACACTTAGGCGGTTGGAAGGTTTGGAGGCAGGGATCCGGGGAGGGGTCAGACCTGGGAAAAGGGGGAAGTCTTCTGTCTTGGGGGTCCTCGAGGTGGTGTCAGGGAGAGAGCGCTGGGCCTGGGTTCAAATCCAGCCTCAAACGCTTCATAGCTTTGTGACCTTGGTCAGTACTTCATAACCTCTGCCTCAGTTTTCTCATCTGTAAGTGGGAATAACACCACTTCCTCCCTGAGTGGTGAGGATCATAGGAGATAATAACTGTAGAGAATTTCGTTCAGTGCCTGGCGCACAGTAGGTGCTATGCACATGTTAGGTAGCATCATGAAGATCCAGCCTTGGACACGTGCTAGTTGGGTGACCCTGGGCAGGTTACATAATCCTGATTGCCTCAGTTTCCCCATCTGTAAAATGGGTATAATTACAGCCCTCCTTCCCAGGGCCATTGTGAGGATCAGGGGAGGTAGTTGTGAAGCCTTTCACACAATTCCTGCTAACCAGGAGGCACTACGTGGATGTCAGTGATGATGATGATGACGTACCCATTGCTTAGATACATGATGTCAGGAGCCGATGGGGGCAGGGGCCGGGCTTCTGTATGCCCGAAGGCACGGGACGGGTGGCCCCCTCAGAGAGAGGACTGGCACTTGTGTCCCCCGGACCAGCCAGGGCACTGTTCCCTGGGCTACTTCACAGGAGGGGGGCCCTGGAGAGGCCACTTGCAGCTCTCAGAGCTCCTAAAGCCTGGCGGTGGGACTTGAGTTCAGCTCCTTCTGACTGCAGGTTTGCTGGGAGATCCCTGGCCTGGACAGTGGAGTTTTCTAGAATAAAAAATGGGCATTTGGGGCAAGTAATAAATCTGAATGGTGTTCCTCTCCTTGTCCCCTGCTGCGGCATGGTGAGGGTCAGATGGTGTGGCTTTCAGTGCTCGTCTTCCCCATCTCACTGGGGAGGTCTCTGTGGTCAAGCCTGGCTCCTCATTTGTAAATTGAGGGAGGGACTTGGCCAGGTGGGGGGCCTTTGTTCTGCCCTGCTTGCCTCCCCTTAGTTTTGGGGGCTCCCCAGGATCCAGGTTTGCGTCTGTGGATGTGCCGGGCTCCTAGGACCAGAGATGGCTGGCAGGAAGGCCGCTCTGCAGCCCAGATGGTAGTGGGACTGTGCCAGCTGTGTGTCAGGAGAAGCAGAAGGGCCCCTGCCCTCGGGGAGCTCCCAGCCAGCCTGGGAGCCCTTCTCTCGGGCTTCGTCTGGGCCAGGCACAAAGGCACGGAATTGGCAGGATTATTGGGGGACGTACCCCAAGTGTGGGAAGGGGAGTAATGGAAGGTGCACTGGGCCTAGTGCCCATCCTGGCAGGTTGGAAAATGTCCTACAGAGGGGGCTCTGATCCTGAAAACATTGGGGCGCCCCAGGCAGCATTGGAACAGGGCAGCTGAAGGGGACAGTGGAAGTGGGGGTGGGTGTGAGGGCTTGAGAGTCTGGAGCAGCGGCCCCCACAAACCTCCACTGAAGGAGGTCTCTAGTTGGTCCAGACCGAGCGCCCCCCGCTAAGCCCAGGCAAGCCCAAGTGAGCCAGATCTGAGCCTCAGGACAGGGGGCCTTCCTGCTGGACTCCAAGCAGGAGAACTCCCACAGGGCAAGCACTCTGGGGGCGGGGGTCAGAAAAAGTGAGACGCAGACGCCCCAAAGAGCTTGAGAATTGATTGTACGGCTCGGGAGACCCTGGTGCAGGACGGCCCGGGATGGCACCTCCTTGTTGGAGAAGGGGCCGTGCTGAGCCCAAAGGGAACGTGGGATGTGCAGAGTTAGGGAAGCCCCTGATGTCCATGAGGACTTTGGTGTCCGAGCGCTCCGGGCACGTACTGGTCAGCCGCAGTCGGACGCTCAGCCCTAACAGGGGGACGTCACCTTGGTGCTCCTCGGGAACGAAGGGCAGCGAGCAGAGCGCCCGACATAGAACACAAAGGCCAGCCGTGCAGAAATCCCGAGCGAGGAGCCCCGGCCGGCCCCAGGCTGGGCCCTTTGGGGCGAGCGCGAGCCGCTCGTGGCCCCGCTGGCCGGCCGGTGGAGCGGAAGGGGGGGGAGGGAGGAATGCCAGCGCCGCTGTCTCTGTTGCAGATTGTCTGGAAAACGACTACTGGTTCGGCAGGGACAGAAGGTGCGAGTACAGCTTCGACAAGCCCGGCCTTAGGACCACGGACAAGTACCGCACCTACAGCAAGAAGCACTTCCGCATTTTCCGGGTAGGTGCCTGGGCTGCCCGGGCTTGGACTGGCCCTGGCCTCGGCCCCCCTCCCCTGACGGGCTTCTCCCTTTCAGGAGAGAGGGCCCAAGAACTCTTACATTGCCTACATTGAGGATCACAGCGGCAACGGGACCTTTGTGAACCGGGAGCTGGTGGGCAAAGAGCGGCGCCTCCCGCTGAGCAACAACTGCGAGATCGCCCTCTCGGTGCCCACCAACAAAGGTAAGGCGGCTCGGGCTGGGCCCATTCGGGCAGTACCAGGGTGCTTGGGCCTTGCTTTTTGTATGGCGCGATCTCAGGGCGGCTTTCCAGTCTAGTGAACAAGAATGGAGGCGCCCAAAACCTGGGGGCACAAGGAAAGGCCGAAGAGCCTCTGTCCCCGAGGGGCCGGCGTCCAGGTACAAAAAAGAAGTCGGATTGAGGGGGTTAACGGTGGGAAGCTCCGGCCGGAACCAGGGCCTGAGAAGCTGCCTTAGAAGGAGGGACTGCAGTGAGGACCTGAAGGGCCTTCTGGGCCTGGGCCGCCAGGAGGATGCCCGGGGTCACTGGATGAAAGAGCCCAGGAGGGGAGTCAGGAGGGCCTTGAAGGTCATCCATAGGGAGGGGTCACGGGCAGGCCTGAGCCCGGGAAAAATCATTTAGACTGAAGGGAGGCAGAGCCTTGAGGAGGGCAGCAGCCCCCTCCCCCCAGCAGTGAGGGTAGTAGCCGGGGCAAGAGGGGATGAGACTGGGGAGAGATGCTGCTGATGTGGAACCCCAGGTCTGGATGGGGGGCGTCTGGGGGGGAAAGACCAAGAGAGGGATCCAGGACCGCTCTGGGGGGGTCAGCCTGAGGCAGGTGAGTAATTGGGAAGGGGTAGTAGAGAAGGCTTAAGGGGGAAGAGGATGAGTTCGGTTCCGGACGTGATGAGTTTTGAGATGTCTGAGTCAACTTTGAGGTGTTCGATAGGCCTTTGGGAACGTGAGCTTGGAGGTGAGCCCGAAAGGCCAGGGCTGACAAACATCTGGGGATAATCAGCATCCGAGGGGGCAGGAGAGTCCATAGGAGCTGAAGAGCTTGCCCAGTGAAATGTGGAAAAGAGGGGGCGGAGCCCCGGGGACCCCCACTAGTAGCAGGCCTTACCTGGATGAAGGTCTGGCAGAGAGAGAAGTGGTAGAAAAACCGGGAGAAGAGGAAGGACCAAGACAAAGATGGACAGCGTCCAAGGCTGCAGAGAGGCAGAGGGGAACGAGGGTCAGGGGTCATTTTTGGTGCGGGGGTGAGGCCGGAAGCTTGGCCCTAGAAATTCAAGAGAGTGGAATGGCCTTGTTGGGGAAGTTCCCGAAGGGCCGTCATGGAGATGACCCAGGCAGCGAACAAGAGCAGGCCCGAAAGGCGTCAGGGATGGACACAGCAGCGGATAGGAGGGCACCTGTCTCAGGCCCTGGTCCGCCGTGGGCACACCACAAATGCCTAGTGCTTGTTGGGGTTCCATATGTTTTTCCACTATTAAAATGTCCCTTAAAAAGGGGGGGGGGGAGATAGAGACAGAGACAGAGACAGAGAGAGGAAGAAAGAAATCCTGCTCCCTGCCCCTGACCCCATCCAAGAGGCAGGAAGCAGCTTCAGCATCACCCTTACTGTAGTGATTGGTGTTCTTAAGGCTTTCTAAAAACTACTTTCCTTTGCATTACTGTAGACATCATTGAAATCACTCTGCTGCTTTTGCTCTGTTAACTTTGCATCATGTTGTATACTTCTCCAGGTTTCAGTATCTGCTCCTTTTGTGTTCTTCCAGATCTATTTTTTACTGAATAATAAAAGAAAACTTGTTTATCCATTATCCAATGTAAATCATTTCTGTATCCTGGTGTTAATTACACCCTGAGGATTTGATAGATGCCAGTCATTTGCTAACTATGAAACAGAAAAATGGATATTTTTCTATCTGTGTGACAGGTTTAGGTTAGGGTTTAAGGAAGTAATGAAGATTTGATTTCAATCTCATACATATTGAAATTGGGAAGGAAGACCCCTTGCTTGGTAGACCTTCTAAGTCACTGTTCCATTTATTTCTTTTATTTCTTTTGTTTCAAAGACAAAATGTTACTTGTGCTAAGTCCACTTGTCATTTAAGATGAATTTATTTCAGCCTAGGAAAGTGTTATTGACTGCTTGACTCAGCAGACTCACATTGGGAGCCTACTGAGCTTGGCTGGGAGTAAAGAGAAAGCTGGAGCAGCTAAGTTCCCGTTCTGATCCCGCATCTTCCTCCCTGGGTGATGTGGGCGAGGCAGGTCACCCCTCTTGAGCTCAGTTTCCTCATCTGCTAG
>JAJPUD010001716.1:121133-162016 GCA_023553655.1 Myrmecobius fasciatus | reverse complement strand
CTCTCTGAAATCATCTTGCTGGTCATTTCTTACAGAACAATAATATTCCATAATATTCATATACCATAATTTATTCAGCCACTCTCTGACTGATGGGCATCTATTCAATTTCCAGTTTCTAGCCACTACAAAAAGGGCTGCCACAAACATTCTTGCACATGTGGGGCCTTTTCCTTCCTTTATGATTTCTTTGGAATATAAGCCCAATAGAAATGCTGCTGGGTCAGAGAGTATGCACAGTTTGATAACTTTTTGAGCATAGCTCCAAATTGTTCTATGGAGGACTTTTTAAGGTTTTTTTTTTTTTTTTTTTCTGAGAGCATCCTCTGAGCAGCCTTTAGGATTACACTGCTTACCTCCATGTGTGAGGAAGGGGCTAGAAAAGGTGCCCTACAAACTGTCTGCTTACCCGTTCTTTACCTGATTACTGCAGCAGGCAGGGATCCCACCCTTTGGTTGAGACACTAAAGAAAATGTATAAAAACTTCTGAAAAGTCGATTCTGCTCACCACTGGGATATGGAATGTGCACACTTATGGACAGCACAGAATCCAGTAAGCCTGAAAGAAGAACAGATCTTGTTGCAGGAGAGCTCACCAGATAGCACATTCAGGTGGCAGCCCTGAGTGAAACAAGGCTGGCAAATGAGGGCCAGCTTACCGAAGGAGGGGGTGGATGCATGTTTTTCTGGAGGGGCTGCAGTGAAGGGGAGCGCTGGGAAACTGCATCAGAACTACTCTAGTCAGCAAGCTCATATGCCTACCGAAAGGAGCAAACAGCAGGCTCCTGACGGTGCGATGGCCTCGATCATCAGTGCCTGTGCTCCCACCCTGATGAGGTCAAACAAAAATTGTGTGAAGACGTGGAGACCCTCATCCTCAAGACAAACTTCCAGTTCTGGCTGACTTTAATGCCAGAGTAGGCTCAACTACCAGGTGTGGCAGGGAGTCCTTGGGAGGAATGGCATTGGAAACAGCAAAGCAGTGGTCATTCTCTATCAGAGGCATCTCATGACCTTCTCATGACCAACACTGTATTCTGTTTACCTAAATGCAGTAAAACTTCCTGGATGCCCCTCCCAGCAAACTTTGGCATTTAATGGACCATGTAATCGTAAGAAAGAAAGAAAGAAAGACAGAATGGGAGTGATACTGGATGCTGGAATGATCATAGACTTATTCTCTCCAAGCTGAATATTCACATTTAACAAAAGTGGGAGCCCTAAGGCAAAGCATTACTAGAATTAATGGCAACAGATTAGAGTGTTTCTCTGAGAGAGACAATAGTTGCCAACTTGGAGGCAAAGTTGGCAATAATGGAGCAGAAGAGGAGTAAGCAGCTTTCAGAGATTTGGCCTGCGGCACTGCATTTGCTCATCTGGATCGGAACACTCACAAACATCAAGATTAGTTTGATGAAAATAATAGGGATATTCAGAAGCTGCTAAATGAAAAACGAGAACTCCACAAGGTATTTCAGCAGGATAGGTTCACCTATCTCTAAGAAGGTAGCATTTAATTCCATCAAAAGTAAATTAAAATCAGAACTTAGAGAGATGCAGGATTCTTGGCTCAGTGAGAAGGTAGATGGAACTCAGTTTTATGCTGATAGTAACAACCCAAAGCATTTTTGAGATATACTGAAGATTGTTTATGGGCCAGAGACCTCTGGTGCATCTCAGCTACTCAGTGCTGATAGTGCCATACTGATTAGTGATAAGGACAGGGACCTGGAGAGATGGGCTGAACACTTCCATAGTGTTCTCAACAGACTGTCATCGATCATTGTTGAAGTTGTTAGTCTTTTGCCTCTAGTTGAAATCTAGCTTTCTCCCTAGCTGAAGTTCCAAGTGAAGAAGAGCTTTTCATGTGCCATTAGGCTATTTTCATGTGGCAAAGCACCTGATGCTGATTGTAATACAGTTGAGATTTACAAGGTGGGGGTCCATTGATCATACAAAAGCTGACTGAAATTTTCTAGATTATATGGCAAGAGGATGCTATGCCCCAGGAATTCAAGGATACTTTTATTGTCCATCTTGATAAAGGTCAAAGGAATAGGCTGTTCTGTGACAACACTGTATCTCTCTCTCTCAGTCATTGCTGGCAAGATTCCTGCCATAATTCTCCTTAGTGGGCTGATCCTGCATCTGAAAAAAGACCATTTACCTGAGAGCCAGCTTGGCTTCAGAAGGAGCAGAAGAACAGTTATTGATATTTATTGCCTGACAACTCCAGGAGAAAAGCTACTGGCAGAACAGAGGTCTGTATACAACATTTATAGATCTGACCAAAGCCTTTGTTACTACTATCAGTTGTGAGGGCTTATGGAAAATGATGTGAAAATTCGGTTGCCCAGAGAAGTTCATCAGTATAGAACAATTTCATGATGGCATGTTGGGTTCTGGACAATGGGCCATGCTCTCGAGCTTTCCCAGTCAACAATGGGGTAAAACAAGGCTGTGGTCTCGTTCCCCTGCTTTTTAGCATGATGTTTTCAGCCACGTTGTCAAACGCCTTCACTGAGGAGAAATGTGGAATCAAAGTCGTCTTCTGCACTGATGGTAAATTCTTCAACTTGAAAAGGCTGCAAGCCAAAACTAGAGGGATTTGGTGCATGCTTTTTTGTGTGCAGATGATTGTGCACTTAATGAAACCTCTGAAGCTGAACTGCAACAAACTATAGATTGATTCTTTGCTGCTTGTGCTAATTTTGGTCTGACAATTAACACCAAGAAAACACAGTTACTCCATCAGCCAACAGCACGCCATCCATATGTGGAACCATCAGTTACAGCAAATGTCGAAGTTTTGAATGATGTGGATAAGTTTATTTCCCTTGGCAGTATACTTTCCAGGGATATTCACATCGATAACAAGATTAACTCATGCATTGCTGGAGCTGGCTCAGTATTTGGGAGGCTCAAAAAGGAAAATGTGGGAGAGGAGAGGTATTAGCATGTAACTCTACTGTGCTGAACTCATTGTTGTGTGCCTGTGAAACCTGGACAGTATACCGGCACCATGTCAGGAAATTGAATTGCTTCCATTTGAATTGTTTTAGGAAGATTCTGAAGATCTGGCAGGATAAGATACTGCTGAGGTCCTTTCTTGAACTGAACTGCAAATATTCAAACTCTGTTGCAGAGAGTGTGACATCGCTGGACTGGCCACATTGTTTGAATGACAAATGCATGATTGCCAACAAAGACTATTTTATGGAGAACTCACAGAGCAGGAACTCAAGGTGGTCAGAAAAAGCGTTACGAGGACACTCAGCATTTCTCTTAAGAACTTTAGAATTGATTGTGTGACATGGGAAGACATTGGCGCAGAATCACACAGCATGGCATGCCCTCATCAGAGAAGCTGCTGTGCTCTATGAGCAAATCAGAATTAAATAAGCCCAAAGGAAACACGAGATGCGTAAAGTTAGAGAGTCCACCCCAAATGTTCATGTGGACTACTTGTGTCTGACCTGTGGTAGACCATTCTGAGCTTGCATTGGTCTGATACACTGTAACTTGACTCTAACATAGTGATGTCATTTTGGTCCTTTTCAAGAACAAAGGACTACAGTTAACCAACCTCAAGCTATTCAGTCATTCCCCAATTGATGGACATTCCCCCAATCTCCACTTCCCTGCCCTGAGAAAAGATCTGCTATAAACATTTTTATACACACAGATTCCCCTCCTTTGGCATTAGCTTTGCAATCAATTCCACAATCACCTCATTATCCAGCCCATATCTGTCTATCTTGTTGGCAAGAGTAGTAAGAACAACTTGATGAGATGTTTTGCTAAAATTAAAATCGAAGGAAACTATACCTATAACACTACTTCAATCTGTCAGTTATCTTGTTAAAAAAGGAAATAAGATTAGTTTGGCCTGATCTATTCTGTACTGATTCTTTGCATTCACTGCTGCCTTTTCTGTTTGTTCACTAAAAAAATCCTTTAATATGCCATAGAATTTTGACAGAGATCCAAGCTTATAAATTGCCACTTTTATTATCTTCCTTTTTTTTTTTTTTAAGCCATTAGGACTTTTGTCTTTCAATCTCTTTTGTCCATCTATTTCTTTTCTTTTTTACCTAAGTGATTTTTGGTAGATATGTTTCCTTTTTGGAAAATTAAAATTTAGGGGCAGCTAGGTGGTGCAGTGGATAGAGTACCAGCCCTGAAGTCAGGAGGACCTGAATTCAAATTTGACCTCAGACACTAAACACTGGGCAAGTCACTTAACCCCAATTGCTTCATGAAAAAAAAAAAAAAAGAAAAAGAAAAGCAAAATTAAAATTTATCAAACATATTTACATTCAAATAGGGTTTTTTTTTTTAATGTTGCTCTTGAGTGTAAAGATTCTTTTTTGACACAGAATTGTGTTGAGAGTTCAAATAAGGCTTCTGCCTCACCCATCATTCTAGAGATGAGGAATCCTGGTATAAATCAAAGGCCATAATTCTTTTTTACCTTTTGGGAGAGGTGTTAGGGCTGGGGAAAAAACAGCCAGAGATGGCTGTCATGGGTTGACATGAACCTCTGGCTTTTTTCTGTCCCATATTTATCACATTTTAACTGTAGGATTACTAGTATGTTGACTGAGCAAGTCTAGTACGGAAGAAAACTACTGAAAGTTCAGTGATGCTTTTAAATGAATATGGATTTTATTAGATGTAACAGCATCAACATCTACTTGAGAAACTGTAGTACCTACATACAGGAGACTCTATTCAGTCTCCTGCCAGTATGGTTTGCTTATATTGAATCACTGAATGTTTTTCTTGAGTTAAGTAAAGATAGGAATGAAATACTTGATGTTTATTGCATTTTTGGCCCATTACAGTCAAATCCACAGCCAGGGCCAGGGCCTATAAGTTGTCCTCAATCTGTCTTTCTAGTCCTAAATATACGATCCTGCAACTAAAAAGAATTCATCTTCTAAATGGTATTCTTTTAGGAGATTTGCGGGGGAGTTTGGTCCAGTCAGAACTTTAGGGGAATAAATTAGCCCAGCTGATTTCGGGGGTTCACAAAGTGACTTATTAAGCTTTCAGATTTGCCATAAGCTTTTCTTGTTTAAAAAAAGTTGCAGTCACTAATTGTGAAAGTCTGTTTATAAAGGTCTAGGGAGATTTTCATTCGGGTCTTCAAGTTTTTGTTTTCTCAATAAGGCAGGAGGTGAAGAAGGATCTTCTGAGATAGAAGTGTTAACCGAGAGATGAGCAGAAGGTGTTGATGGAGGGCACGGTCAGCAGAAGCAGATTGTTGGGCAGTCCCTCCGGGAGGCAACGACCATTAGGGTCAGAGGAGGTGAGAGCAGCAGCCCCTTTTACAAAGGGAGAGAAAAAAGGCAGAAAAAACCCTCTGACAGCCAGCTCTGGCTGTTCTCCCCCAGCCCCATAGCTGTCCCAGAAGGTGAGAAGGAGCATGGACTCTGATGTATGCCAGACTCCTCATCTCTAGGATGATGGAGAGCAATGAAGCTTGGAGATCGCAGGGCCTGGTGGGAAACTGATCAGGCCAGTGGCTCCTTCCCTCAGAGGAGATGGCAAGCCTGGCCGACTGCCCTGGAGGCTTCCTGAGCTTGTGGATGTATGGGTGCGGGCCCAGTTTTCTGCCCCTGCTTCTTTGTGTCTTCCCCTGGCTGCCTCCATGAGCCCGACTCCCTGCCGGGGGTATCACTTCACCTTGCAGAAGTTGCTTGCCTTCATAAAGGGGCTGGGCCCAGCATCGCCTCTGGGCCGCCTTCTCCAGGAAGCCTCCCCCAGCCCTTCTGAGTGCTTTTCCTGTTACTTATTCCCTGTTTTCCTGCATATTCCTCATTTGTATATTTTTGTAAGTGGTTGTTTTTCCTGTTAGATTGTAAGTTCCTTGAGGGCAGGCTCTGTCAGCTGCCAAGGTGTATCTCCCTTGGTTAGTACGGTACTCTGGCCCATAGTAGGCACTTAAATGCTTATTGACTGAAAAAGCCTGCCTTTTCCCCTGCACTCACCTCCCATACAGCACGGGGAGGTCTTCCTGCTTCCAGCTTTGCACGTCTTGCCTGTCTCCGCCGGAGCCACCTTTGTGGCTTGTGGCCGGTGACCTCTTCTTGTGGCTGATCCAAAGTGGTCCTTCCCTGTGAGTGCTCTGCTCCCTTAGCCCTCCCCTCAGCCCAGATGAGGAGCTTTCCTGTAGGGATGCTGCGTTCCCGATGTCTTCCCTTTGGAGCAGAAAGGGAGGTCGCTTCTGCTCCGGGAGAGTTGGCTGGTAGAAGCCTCTTGGCTTTCTCTTCCTCAGGAAGACGGACTCACGGTGTTTTAAGGTTTTCCTACTTCTGAAGAAGGCACCAATCACCTCTCCATTAAGCTGCCTGCAGCTTCCTTTGGAGTAAAGCAGACAGGCAGGTGTCTGCGCCTCTCCCCAGCCACAACCTCAGTCGAAGGAAACCCTGGCTGACCGATCCCGTGGGGAGCTCCCGCCGGCCTGAAGAGCGTTGCTTTTGCCAAGGATTCCCTAATTTGCACGATCCTCTCTGGGAATGTTTCATATGGAATCAAGCACCTGTAGGTCTCTGGAAGCATTAATTATTGCTTGATGGCTATCATCCATTTGCTCATCAGAGATTTCAGTCAAGCTCTGCAACACAATGACAGGAAAATTCAATCCAATGAAGTTCTTGTGATTTTTCATACAAAAAACCAAAAAAGCCCCTGACCTTGTGGGTGGGCCTGGGGGGCTGGGGGGCTTTGATGTTGGGTGATTGCACCCTGTAAATGAAGTGTTTGGGCTACAGGATCTCCAAGGTACCTTACAATTCTGTTGTTCACAAATGTGAGTGGGATACACGTGAATGCTCATGTTTGCTCTTGGGGAGAATGGAGACCAGTGGGCAGGGATTATTCCTTTTCTGTCTTTGTATCTCCTCAGTGTCTGGCTCACAGGCTCTTAATACATTGATTGAATCAAGTAGAGCCAAGAGTGTGTGCTGCAGTCTTGTAGCCTCTTTAATTGGGGCTAAGTGACAGCTAGTAAGTGTCAAGTGTCTGAGACTGGATTTGAATTCAGATCCTCCTTACTTCAGGGCTGGGGCTGTCTAGCCGCTCCTTTAGCCAACATTTCTACCTCTTGGATAGAGAGGGCTGGCCTTGATGTCAGGAGGACCAGGGTTCAGATACTCTTCTTGATCCTGACTCTAAATAAATCTCAGTGTTCCAGGGAGCTCTTTAGAAAACTTTTTAAGTTATGGATGATTGTCCATCTGTATTGCTAAACGTATTTTTATAGCTGTATTATCCCCCACACATAATGTTATAGCGTGTAGCCTATACAGTAGGTGCTTAATAAATGCTTATGGATTCATTGAGGGTAAGTAATAAAAATATCCCCAGAGATAAGGGGGGAAATCAGAGCTTATTGTAGTTTTAGGACTTATGAAACTTGGGCATGATGTCACCCTAATGGGTTAGCTGCACTTAGTTCAGGAGCAGATCAAAGCTGCCAGGAAGTCGTCTTGTTCCTGGACAATCTGCTCTTCTGGATCCCATGCACTTTATTTGGATGAGGTTCCTCTCTGGGGTGACGTGGGCTGGTCTCCCCAGCGAGCACATATAGGGTGTGGTGATGGGGTGATGAGGGTCTTGGTCGGCTCAGGTGGATTTTAAAGTAACCACAAAAATGACCTTTTCCCCTCAGTGGTGCTTGTGGAGAGGTGAAGCTGGCCTTTGAGCGGAAAACGTGCAAGAAAGTCGCCGTGAAGATTATCAGCAAGAGGAAATTTTCCATATGTGCCACGAGGGAGGCGGTGAGTGGCTGCCCGTTCAGCGAGGCTCCCAATCCCCCCAGAGCAGCTGGGGCTGCTGGGCTGCTGAAATTTCTGGGTCCCATCCTGGTTATCACTGACCACTAATCGAGTAATTTTCTAAAGTCAGGAGGCTGAGAAGAGGCCCCTCCAAAGCCCAAAGGGTCCAGGACAGGGAAGTGGGGAAAGAGCCCTGCACTGGGACTGGCACACAGGCTCTTAATAAGTGTTGTTTGAACTGACCGCAGTCCGAGGGTGCACAGCAGCTGCCCGATCTGCTTTTGTCCAGGATCCTGCAGCTGTAAGTGTTAAGTGTCTGAGGCAGGACTTGAACCCAGGACTTCAGTTTGTTGGGAAAAGTCCTGAACCTGGGGATGGCCTGGGCCATTTAATAGCTATGTGACCCAGAGTGGGTCACACGCCTTAAGAAAATCAACTGGAGTCTTTTGGGAAGGAAAAGAGCTTTGTAAAATGAAGCACCAAACAATAGTCACGTAGAATCTTCAGAAGAGCTCTTGGTTCTCTTCCTCCAAAGAGCTCATTTTTTTTTTTTGGAGGGGGGGGTGATAGGCAGGGGAATGGGAGAGATTTTGGCACTGCAGAGAGTTCCCAGTGTGGAAATTGTTCACCAATGCAGCAAGATGGACTCCAACTCTTAGAGCTGCCTCGACACCAGGAGACTAAGTGGCTGTCCCATAGTCCCAGAGCTTCTTACCTCAAAGCTGGGCTTCTGTTTGGGCTATCAAAGATAGCTGTGTAAATTACTTTTTGCGATCCTCCTAATTTTAACAAAATTTACAAAAATATAATGGCAAAATACATAGTAAATCACTAACATTTATTTATTCCTATTTATGATATATATACACACACTATATATGTGTGTGTGTGTGTGTATATGTGTATATGTATATACACATATACACACACATATACATACACACACATACACACATATAATGTATATATGAGCCAACAGGAGAGTAACAGTTGTTTTATTTTGCTCAGCTATTTCTGGGTATTGTCCTTTAGAGTTCAGATTTTTTTCTCACACACAATACCATTCTCCTGTTTGTAAGAATTTCCTTTTTGTATTCAGGCTTTTTAAAAAAAAAATAATTTTTCCTTCACAGGTTTCTGTTTTGTTTTTGAAGGATGGAAAAATCATTATTGCCTTAAGGAAGCATTTAATTACATTTTAATTCTCTTCTGTTGGGCCTTCTTTTAGTCTTCTGTTACACTCCATCATTAGTGGAAAATGATTTTAACAGTTTTTAGAAAAAAAGTCATTTGAGATGAAATATGAAATTTGTAGAAATCAACATTTTACACAAATTCATAATTCTAGATTCTCAGCTTTAATGGAGATTAGAACATGAATTTGTAGAAATCAATATTTTATACAAATTCATATAGATTCTCGGCTTTTTTTTTTTTTAAAGCTTTTTAATTGCAAAACATGTATGTATAATTCTTCAACAATGACCCTTACAAAGCTTTCTGTTACAAATTTTCCCCCGTAGTCCCCACCCCTCCCCTAGATGGCAGGATATCCACTACATGATAATTATGTTAAAATACTTGACAAATCAAATATTTGCATGCATATTTCCACACATCATTTTTGTGCAGGAAAAATCATATCTAAAAGAAAAAAAATCTGAGAAAGGAAACACAATGCAAGCAAACATCAATAGAGAGTGAAAACGTTATGTTGTGGTCCACATTTCATGTCCCTCTCTCTGGGTGTATATGGTTTTCTTCACTGAACAATTGGAAGTGGTTTGAAGCATTTCATTGTTGAAAAGAGCCATGTCCATCAGAATTGATCGTCATATAGTATTGTTGTTGCCGTGTATGATGATCTCCTGGTTCTGCTCGTTTCACTCAGCATCAGTTCCTGCAAGTCTCTCCAGGCCTCTCTGAAATTGTCCTGCTGGTCGTTTCTTACAGAGCAATAATATTCCATAACATTCATATACCATAATTTATTCAGCCATTCTCCAATTGATGGGCATCCATTCAGTTTCCAGTTTCTTGCCACTACTAAAAGGGCTGCCAACAAACATTTTTGCACATGTGGGGCCCTTTCCTTCCTTTATGATTTCTTTGGGATATAGGCCCAATAGAAATGCTTCTGGGTCAAAGGGTATGCACAGTTTGATAACTTTTTGGGTATAGTTCCAAATTGCTCTCCAGAATAGCTGCATCCTTTCAGCTTTAGGGGATTCTCAGCTTTAATGGAGGTTAGAACTTGGACCGGTTACCTTTCTTTTTCTCGTGGATTGCCTTGAAGTGCTTCTGTGTGGCAATATGGCACCTGGTCATCCTTATTTGAAGAAATGTATTGCTCTTTTAGAATTAGAACTTTTAAGACCCATTGTTTGAAAATTTTACTTTCCTTTTTCCAGGATCCAGCTTTCAATGTTGAAACAGAAATTGAGATTTTAAAGAAATTAAATCATGTAAGTATAACTTTTAAGTCTTATTTTCTTATTCTTAACCTTAGAAACTTTCCTTAAAAAACCCCATATCTGTTGCGTTTTTTGGTCTTATCACCTACCTGGGTTAAATAATAAAAGTAATGACTGCCTTACCAGATCAGTCTTTTAACATGGTTTATATAATCTTTACACGACTGGCCAGAAATGTTAGCCCATCGAAGTGGATGGTGTACATGTGCATGTGCATGCAGAAACATACATGCACATTTACATACAGCTGAGAACGTCTTTGGAGAATCCAGAACCCTTTCTGCACCACAGTGCTTTAGAAAAGGACTTGGAAGTTGTTAATTTAATAAACACGGCAGCAATTTCCGCTGCTATTAGGTGAGCAGCTAGCGTCTGAGTGCACCGTGGGCCTACTCCTTGTAGGTAGCTCACGTTTTTGTGTGTCGTGGTTAATTTGTCTCGATAGAGCTGAAAAATAATTGGGTAAACTTGTCTGTGGACCTGCTACCATTTTCCACTGTGCCAGCCCCTTTACTCACCGCTTCTCCCCCTTCTCTCTGTTTCTCCCCTTTCCCCTATTTAATTAAACCCACCCACCCCCCCCCATAAAAGCAAGATGTCCATCTAGCACTTAACCCAGTTATGCAGCCCTCCACACTGGGCCAGATCCTTCTTTCTGCTTTGGACCTAGATCCCAGGGATTCCTAGAGTTCAATGCCTTGTGAGTGTCTGCCTGCCTGGGCAAGAGTCTCCTTGTGACTTTTTCCTGTCCCCGATTCTTTGTTTGTTGCATGGATGCTTTCTGTCAGCAGTTAAACTCTGTAATTTTCTGGGATGGGGTCGTGTAACTTGCCTCACAAATCTGGAGAAGATCCGTTCACCCCCAAGCTTTGCCCAGGCCTCTGTCAGGCTCCCGTTTGTGGAGGAGACGGCTTTGAAGATGGGAACAAATGGAACGTGGATTAAATGTGTTTTGAGACTTAGGGCACTCAGTAATGGGCCGCCATACTGGAGAGAGCACCAGGACTCAGGAGGACTCAAATCCAGACTAACTTCCCAGCTGTGAGACCCTGGGTCAGGCACTTCCCCGGGCTGCCTCCGTTTTCTCATCTGTGAAATGAGCTGGGGAAGGAAGTGACAAGCGGCTCCCGTGGCTCTGCCCAGAAAGCCCCAAATTTGGCCTTTTTGTGCTGCTTTTGTCTTTTTCTCATTCTCCCTTACATCCACAAGCCGTTTCCCAAATCACTGGGCAGGTCTTACTTTCTGGCCGCAGAGGGGGCCCCTGGCATCTTGGGGTTCCATTGTTCCCTACTGTTTTCGAGAACATAAAGTGGAGAGTGTCGGGAGCATGGGGCCTTGAACGGTGGCTGGTGGCTGTTGGCACTGAAAGTTTGTGAGATGTTCGCCTAGCCTGGGGAGGAGGTGCAGGCGTTGTCCCCATTGTACAGAAGAAGAAACTGAGGCAGGCAGGTGCGTGCAGGGGCCGCCCAGCTGGCGCAGGTCCAGGGCTGGATTTGAGCACCCATGTGCGGCACTCTGGTTTTGTTGGGTTCAGTGGCTTGCTGGGGTCATGTCCAAGACCGGCCTTGAGCTCGGGGTCTCTGGCCCCCGGGTCAATGCTCTGCCCCAAGCTCAGCACTCTGATCAGCCTCGCGCCCAGCTGCTGCCAGCGCCAGCTCCCGGTCCTTTAAGCTGCAGGTTTTCACATCCTTGTCTTGACCCCTCCTGTGGGTTCTCCCAGCCATCCCAGGCTCAGGCCTCCTCGTCGTGACTCCTCGGACCCCCGGTGTCCTTCGGGCCCTGCTCTAGCCGCCCTGCCTCCTTCAGATCCCCTCCCTCTCCCCGTGGCTCCCGGCGCCCTTCCTTTCCACGCTGCCTGTGCTCTGGGCACTTACTAAGCGTTCCTTCCGCCCATCCCGGCCTGTCCCCCACAGCTGGCCCGGCCTCCCCTGGTTTCTGGCCAGCCCTCTCCCATTGCCTTGTTTGAATGACGCACTGCTCTGGGCCCAGGGACTTCTGGTTGGAGTGTCTCCATTTTTGCTGGTTTGTCTCTTCCCTTGGTGTATTCAGGGTGTGTGGGAGGTAGCCATGGGTGGGAAAAAGCTGCTTCTCCATCAGCCTCTTTGACAGAGCCTCTGCCTTCATCCTGGCCTGGAGACCCAGGCCTTCCAGTCCCAGCAGGGCCTTCCGGGCTCCTGGAGCAGCATGTGGCCCTGCCTTTGCTATCCAGAGCCCTCTAGGTTGAGAAGCCTCCACCATTGTCCTGCGTAAGGCCTGCTCATGGGGTGATGGTGACAGGAGGCAGTTTTCAGCACCCCAAAAGGCTCTGGGCCCTTGCTCGGCCCAGAGTGCATGGGGCCGCTTAGCTAAGTCTGGCCAGGCTTATTCACTGCTGGGCAGACTAGGAGCCAGCTATAGAAATGCATGAAAAACTTTTGTAAAAGCCTGGAGAAGTTGGGGCGCTTAAGAGTCGGGCCGTCCTCAGGAGGCAGCTGCCTTTGTCCTTGAAGCCTCGGGCAGCGGCTGCACGGGCTTCCTCCTGAGGGAGCTGATCGCATGGAGCTGGTTGGCTCTGGGGGGCCCCGAGCGTGGCTCTTAGCTCTTTGGGAGCCTTGATGCATCTGTCATTTATTAGTATAAGATCGTTATTATTGCTCCTTGCACTGGCTACACACAGAGACACACACCCTGTGCGCTCTCCCGAGGCACTTCGTCTGCTCATGCCGGTCCCCTCTCCCACCAAGGATGGGGACCCTGAGGGCCGGGAGCCAGTCTCACTCAGCCTGGTGACTGTTACGGAAGGTAATGAACTCCCCAGGGCCCCGTAGTCCAGCAGGGGAACCTCACAAATGGCCGAGAGACCAGGGCCCATCACGGATGGGCTCCAGCTCCTGGACAGGGGCCCAGGCCCGTCGTTTATTGTGCCGGAGAGGCCGGCCCCGGCTGTCCCAGAATGGGACTCGTTCATGTGGGTTGGAGCAGGGTCTGGTACCAGCCTGAGGTTCTGGAGCTGCCAGCTTGGGGCAGCAGGACGTCTGACCTTGGCCCAGGCCGACCTTTGGAGCAGACATCGGTGTGGGATGCCATCCTCAGCCATCCCCTGAGCTGCTGTGTCCCTCCGCTGCCTCGGCCACCCTGAGCTCCGGCCCTCAGAGCCTTTCTCATGGATGCTGGCAACGGCCTCCTCGGTCTTGTGCGAGCGCAGGCTGGCCCTGGCCTTGTCCTGCCCACCCGGCTCTTGCAGAACCACGGCGATTGCCCAGGGTGTGGTGCACTTCACGTGCCCTAGGCCAGCCAGACTGGCCTTCCTACTGGCTCAGGAGAGGCCCTCGGTCCTGGGAGGGATTTGCTTCTGCCCCGGGCCTAGAACGGACGCCCGCCTCAGCCCTGCATCCCCTCGAACATCTGGCTGCCTTCAGGCCTCAGCTCAGACCCAGCCTCCTCCTGAGGCCTCGAATCGCCCCCTGCTAGTGCCTTCCCCTCTGTGTCTTGTGTGTATAGTGTGTATTACATGTATGTGCGTGTGCACATGTGTATTGCATGTGTGTGTGCACGTGTAGGTGCATGTGCCGTCGCCCTCAGCTCCAGTGTCTCTTTAAGAGAAGGAGCCATCCCCTTGAGTCTTGCTCCTGGGGGCCGCCTCTCCTACTGCTTGTGGAGTAAGTGACTTACCGGTGTCTCTCTCTGTCTCTTTAAGCCTTGCATCATCAAGATTAAAAATTTTTTTGATGCCGAAGATTACTTTATTGTCTTGGAACTGTAAGTAAACGTCCCCGCCATTTCTCTTCCCTTCCCAACTTAGCGCCAGCCTGCGGGGCTCCCAGAGCAGGTCCTGGGGGGGGGCACGTGCAGCGTTTGGGGGCCGGCCGTCTCCTTCGGCAGCCCGTCCAAACGCTGTCCGGAGCGGGGCTGGAGGAGTCACGTCTTGGGACGAGCTGCAGACCTAGTCCTGCTCGTGCTCCTGTCTCACTGAGCACATGCTCTTGTCCTGTGATAAATCCTGTGGATTAGGGTGGTCCCAGAATGAGCCTCGAGTCTGTCCTGAAGCTACCGCCCCAGAAGCCCAGCCGCACATTAGCACTGACTCCTGTCAGCCGCCACTGTTGAGGGCCCTGCTCCCGGGGTTCTAGCAGTGGTTGTACAAAGTCTGTGTTGCTGTTCCATCAGAGAACGTGGCTCTTCCCGACCACGAGTGAGGTTCGCTTCGGTGGCTGCCCCGTCTACAGGCACAAAGGCTGGCGTAACTTAGCCAGATGGTTTTGGGGGGCCCGAGGGGAGGAGCAGGTGGCGGCACAAGTTCTAGTCCCTTCACCTCCTCCCCCCAGACTTCCCCAGAACACCCGGGGAGAACTCAGTCCCTGTTTTCTCTTTTCCACTGAAATGTTTATGAATGTTGATGCTTGTTGAAGTCACAGTTTAAAAAAAGGCTTTGGACCCTGGCCTAGAGATGTGGGCCCCAGCGGGCTGGCTCCAGGAACCGGGGAGCTCGTATCTTTTCCCTTCCACTTGTATGTGACTGAGGGGATTTTTGCATTTTGACTGGGAGGGCCAAGGTCTTTTCCCACTGTGAGAGCCTCTAATTCTCTTTTTCAGGATGGAAGGAGGAGAGTTGTTTGAGAGAGTAGTAGGAAATAAAAGGCTGAACGAAGCTACCTGCAAACTCTATTTTTATCAGATGCTCCTCGCTGTAAAGGTAGATGAGTACTCGGTTTTGCAAAACCTTTGCTCTTCTGTATTGCTGTCATGCTTTCACGAGATGACTTTGAATGAATAGGGGCCTTGAGAGGTGCTCATTTCTCCCAAAGCGGGGGGCACCCAGGGAGCACCTACGACCAAATGGAGGCCGTTCCACGTATTACTTTGGTTTTGGACTTGGCAGAAACATCCACCAGCTTTACTTAGCTAACTAGGTGCTTGCTGAGACCGTCACATTGGGGGTTTTTTCCTAAAATTTGTCTTGTCAATATATTGACTTGGGCTATCCATTACACCATTATAGAATTTGGGGGGAAAATTCTGGCTTTATCTCAGTGCTGAAACACTCTCTCTCTCTCTCTCTCTCTCTCTCTCTCTCTCTCTCTCTCTCTCTCTCTCTCTCTCTCTCTCTCACACACACACACACACACACACACACACACACACACACTCTCTCTCTCTCTCTCTCTCTCTCTCTCCTGTATCTATAATAGGATAATAGCAGTGAATTTTAGGGGGAAACGCCATCATTTCACTCCAAGGATGAACTGGGTGATCTCTAAAGACACTGAAGGAGCCCTGGCTCCTGTAGTGTAGAGCAGGTCAGACAAGGGCTCTCCCCTCTCGTCATTACTTCTCTGTCTCTGGTTTTACTTTTCATGGCATCATGCTACATGAAATAGGTAATAACTGAAGTGTGATGTTTTCTCTTCAAAATTGAAATGCGTAAAAAAAAATTATGAGAACGGTTCGTCTTGTTTTTGTTCTCAGAAATCTTTTTTTGTGAATCCAGCCCTTGTTTTGTTCATTTTAATCCTTTCTACTCTTGAAATACGCCCAACATCTCTTATGCAAAGGATTCAGTTAGGTTGTTTGTTAATTTATTGACAGAGACTGGGAACCACTTATTAGTAAAAGGCACCTTTTCTCCTCTTGGACTAAGTTCTGTGGAGAAGTGAACCTTCCCCCATTTTGTTTTTTTCCCTTTCTAAACATTTTGTTCCAGTGTTCCAAAGCCTTTGGGGAGTAGCCAAATGCCTCCCCAAATTTGGAGACTGACTAAAAAAGTACCTTTACTCTCCTTTTCCTGGGATTGATCCATATGAGTCCCAACTGGGACAATCTGCCCTGTTGATTCCTGAGTGGGAGTTTTGGGTAAGGGAGCTGGGTTTCCTGGGAGATGGGTGGCCTCTAGAATCAGTGAAAATAATAATAAAAAAAAACCCTTGACTTCCATCTCAAAACAAAGACATATCATAAAGGCTGTATCCCTTTTAGAAACAGGACTACATTGATTACACTCAAGCCTGAGCTGTGGAAATTAGAAAGTTTAGACTTTTGCTTTCTCTTAAAAGGAATTTTAGAATTTCACAAAACTTGGCATCTTATGTTTCTTTTTATTTAGGGAGAGAAAATTATTTTACTTAACAGGAAGCTGGTGATTCTGTTTTAGGAAATTAAACTTACCTTGGAGAGAAATTGGATAATCATAAATTAGCACAAGATTATTTTTGTGTTCTCCTTTTTGAGGCAGTGTTATAAATAGAATTTTAATACAGTCTTATAAATTTATTTATTATAAACAATCTTATAAATAGAATTTTAAAAGTCAGATCATTTCTGGCAAACTTATGTTTTTAGGATTTTGTTCTGAATAATATACCTTGGAATTATATTCAATTGTTTTGAAAAAATAACTGGTTTTGAAATTGAGTTTCTAACTTCTTGCACAGTTGCTCTTCTGAGTGTCCCTTGTTTCCGTCTCTGTAGTACCTTCATGAAAATGGTATCATACACAGGGATTTAAAGCCTGAAAACGTGCTTCTGTCATCTCAGAAAGAGGACTGTCTCATAAAGGTAAGGAACCTTGTCTTCTGGCCAGCGAATCCTGGTTCCATCAGAAACCTTCTCAGCTTTGAAGTCTCACCCAGCCGGATCCGTGGGCATCTCTTTGGTACATGGGAGGGCAGCATTCTGGGCCGCTTGCTTTTGCCCTCTCTCCTTTATTTGTTTTCTCCACAGTTTCTTCTTGTGGAGGGGAGGCAGAGCCTGGTCAGATAGAGCTGGCCTTGGAGCCAGGGAGGCTCGGACTCCCGGCTGGCTGCTGAGTGACCGTGGGCAAGGTCTCGGGTCTCAGTGTGTCCCAGATGACTCTTGGCGACAGCTGATGGCACCTGTCCTGGTGGGGGGTGTGATATCGCACATCTGGTTACATGTTCTTGACAAAAGTAAAGGACAAACACAATGTATTAAAACAGTAAGCAACTAAATGCTGAATGTCACGGATTTGGAACAGCAGATTAAAGTTAAAGTGTAAAGCACATACGTTGAAGCAGTCGCAGCTTTAGGAGTCTGTCCTGTAAAATGAATCCCTTTTGCCCTTGATTTTAGATTACTGATTTTGGGCAATCGAAGATTCTTGGGGAGTCATCCCTTATGAGAACCTTATGCGGCACACCCACTTACTTGGCTCCAGAGGTGGTCATTTCCATGGGATCCGCCGGCTATACACGTGCTGTAGACTGCTGGAGTTTAGGAGTTATTCTCTTTGTTTGGTAAGATAATCTTCTGGATCCCAGAATTTAGGGGGAACTCACTAGATGCATGTAGCTTTTGTTTAATTTACGTCCCATTATGTAACATTATTATAATATTGTTACAATATTTTAATTAATAACTTAATAAGGTATTGAAATATCAAATTCGAATTTAACACTATGTAAAATGGCATTTTGACTTTGGATTCAGAGAAACTGCCTATTATTGTCTGATTCAGAAAACATGATGGCTCCTTTTCCTTTCCATCCTCACTAAGCCTTAGTGGATATCCACCGTTCTCGGAGCATAAGACTCAAGTCCCTTTGAAGGATCAGATCATCAGTGGGAAATACAATCTCGTTCCAGAAGTTTGGAAAGCCGTCTCAGACAAGGGTATGACTCGATACACTGAAAGGTGAAACTTTTGTAGGGTGACCAGCAGAGGCAGGGGGAGGGAGACGGAACCTTTGAGTTCCACTTTGGGAACTCTCTGGTATTAGCTGCTGGGTTATTGACAAGGTTCATGTTTTGAGTTGTTTTGCAGATTTTGGTTTAAATGAGCAGGACTCAGTTGTACCAAGGGATATAAGGAATAAGGACAGAGAGTAGCTCAACTTCATATCTTTTAGAAATGCAGCTTTTTTTTCCCCCTGAGGCAATTGGGGTTAAGTAACTTGCCCAGGATCACACTAGGAAGTGTTAAGTATCTGAGGCTAAATTTGAACTCAGGTCCTTCTGACTTCAGAGCTGGTGCTCTACCCACTGTTTTATAATTCTTCAGAATAAAAAGCAAGAGCAAATTTAGGAAAGTAGAACTTTAACAGCTGACGAGCACAACATGATTATCAATATTGGAAAGGCAAAAATCTTTTTCCTGGCTGGCGCATTATTAAACCGTGTTTGAGCCATAATTGAGCCACTAATTTCTATAGTATCCCTTTGTGAAGTCCCATTCTAATGCTCTTACAGCGTAAAAGCCGTGGTATGATCAGTTTGTGCACTTGAGAAGTAGAACCATTTTCAGTGCTGTCTGGAAAATTTAAAATGTAGTTTATTTGGAACTTAGACAGCCTGGGAATAGAGAAAGAGAAGGAAGGGGGAAAGGAGAAGAGACTTTGAAAGGCGTTCCTTGCGCGACCTTCAGCCCGTTTTGAAGAATGTGGCAAGAAGTGATGAGCTGGAAAGTGGAATTGATTGTAAGGGGTATGTCATGAGCTTAGACTCTATGTTTAAGTCACATGGAGAGCGACTCCATTCTTCCTTCAGCCATTGATGAGCACTGTGACCTTGGGAAAAGTCCCTTCTGTCTGAGATTCAGTTTCCTCATCTGTGAAGTCAGGAGGATGGACTCAATCAGGAGCCCTTTACCTGGGGTCTGTGGATAGATTTCAGGTTGCCCATGAACTTATATGGAAAAAAAATTACACCTTCATTTTTATCAATATTCACCTGAAATTTAGCATTTCCTTCAATATATATATATATATAATAAGTTTAAAAAAACAAACAAACAAAAAAAGCAAAAAACCCTCCATAATTCTGAGAAGGAAACCATAGGCTTCTTCAGAGTGCCAAAGGGGTCTCAGGCCCCCCCCAGAAAGACCAAGACCCCCCTAGGCAGGATGGTTTCTAAGGCCTTTTTTACTCCTGTGATTCTATGATTGTGCCATAAGAACGTGTCTTGAAGAAAGTCAGAATGTGTAGTAGCGTAGAGGGAAGACTTCTTGGGACCAGGGACCAGGCTCTAAAGACCAGAGCCTGGAGTGGTGGGTAGGAGATTAGACATGATTCCAGAAGTGGGATGGCTTCTCTGGGAGGGAAAGGGCTTTCCTCTCCCTGGAGGTATTTAGAATAAAGGCTTCAGGGCCATTTTGCACTGGAAACCGTTATAAATGGGACTTCCGATTGGGTAGAGATTAGACCAAATGAACTCCACTTGCAGCTTGGAGGCTCGTAACCTGTCACCAGCTATAATGATTCCTGGATCCTTTAATATTCTGTTTAGTGGATGAAGCGACTGATTGATGGGTAACCTGCTGTGTCATTTGGTTTTAGCTTTGGATCTTGTTAAGAAGTTGCTGGTAGTGGATCCAGAGAAACGTTATACAACGGAAGAAGCCTTGGCGCATCCGTGGCTTCAGGTGGGTATTGAGGCTGTCCTTTCACAAACGCCCGTCCTGTTTTCCGTGCAGAGTTGATGACTTGACATGTCAGAGCTTTTAGTTTGCAGCTCCAGTTGTGTTCAGACAAACCCGTCAGTTGACAGCCACTTCATTTAATGAGCTTACCACTGGCCTGTGAGCCAGGATGGAACTGGGAGTTGGTTGGGTAGACAGCTCCCCTGGGGGCAAAGGGCAGGGCGATGCACCTCGGGACACTTTGTAACTATAATGTGTCTTTTTAATAAGTGAACAGTTTTAGAGTCAGAAAATTCCCATCCCCTTGGTACATGGGTACTTGTTCTATAATAAGCCAGGATGCTGCAAAACCTTCAGGTCCCCAGGGGGCAGTTACACACAAGTTGGATGGGGGAGTTTTCCCCCCTGACTTTGCTCCGAATGAATAATGTCCTGTGTGGGGCAGGCAGGGTTGGAGTTCTGTCCAGGGCGGAGAATGTCGTTTTTGCCCTTGGAAGAATTCCTTCTAGCCGTTGCCTGCTACTAAAATAAAATGAAGGTGTCATGAATCTTTTGCGGGCCGGATGGCAGATGGAAGATTTTGCCTTCACTTTATTCACTGTGTGCCAAGGGTCTTATCAGGGAGAGGATGCCTTAATCTTCCTCTTCCAGTGGCATGCAAGCTGTCTTGTTTGGATTGCAAATTGACTGGTGGCCTTTGCTATTCTGACCCTCAGCTGAGCTGACCTTGAGTGTGTCAAATTGTGGCTTGTTCATTGGCTGTTTCCCTCTAGGAAAGTGGGCAGACTTGACCTTGGGACATTTGTTCCAGAAGGATGGGACTGGGGGTTTGAAGTGAGGAAAAAGCCGCCTTCCTGTGGGGAAGTAGAGGTCTCGAACCTTTGACAAGGAGTGACATCTGAGCAGTCTGTCAGGATAGGCCGGAGCCACCTAGAGGGTGTATTTTATCCCAGGAAATCCTAGAGAGTGACCCGAGTTTTTTGAGCCAAGAAGTCACATGATCAGGACCCCCACCCCCACCCCGCTTTAGCAATGTCAGGTTGGCAGCTGTGTGGGGTCAGCTGGAGTCAGGACTTAAATACCTGAAAAACCATAAATGGACTGGACCATGACATAGTCATTCTTAGGTCTCAAGCAGCCATTCTCATGGCAGGCTCGTGCGTGGACAATGCAGTGTTCCTGGATCCTGTGGGAAAAGTCTCCAAGTTGCTTATCTAACAGTGGGGCACAGAACTAGAGTTAGTGTGGTGGGAACAGGAGTGCAGTACCTGGTTCGGTTCATTTAATAGTTATAAGAAACAAGGATTGTGAGCATCTCAAGAGGGGTGATGGATGGCTCTCACGTCTCTGGGAAATAAGGGGAGTCCTTCAGTGAATACCTGGTGCTGCTCAAAGCAATTCACTTTGCCAGAGGGTGAAGTTGTCCAGAGCACAAAGGATATGTCAAGCTCAGGGCACAGCCTGGAAAACAGGGTGTCTCAAATATTTTAACGGTGGAGGATGGATTGGAGAAGAGTCTGGAGTCAGAGGGACCATTTAGGAGGCTTTTACAATAGTTCAGAGGAGAGACAGGGAAGGAGGACCTGGATCTGAGTGGTGGGCTTGTCACTGGAGAGAAGGGGACAGATACAAGGGATGTTGTAAAGGTAAAATCAGTCAGGTTTGTAAACTGATTACTTAAGAGTGGGATAAGAGACATTGAGGGCACCATATGGACTGAAAGGATGGTGGTGCTGACAGTAGAAGTAGGAAAATAATTTGGGGAGAGGGTTGGGAGGAAGATGAAGAGTTCTGTTTTGGATATGGGATCATGGACAGAGAGCCGAAAAGGACCGCAGTGGCTATTGAGTTCAGTGCCCTTATTTTTCAGATGAAGAAATTTCATCTGAAAAATGAAGACCTTGAAGCCCAAGGAAAGTTGTGACCTTTTGAGTCCGAGATGCCTGTAGCACTTCCATATGGAGATGTCTCATAGGAAGTTGGTGATCCAGAACTGCAGTTCTGAAGAACACGCGTTAAATGTACAGATCTAGGAGTCATTAGACACATCTGAGCTGAAGAGGTGACTGAGAGACTAGAGAGAACAGAGGGCTCACGGTTAGGGGGCATGAAGTGGTCAGTGATTCTGCAAAGGAGACTGAGAAAGATCTGAGAGACAGTGGGAAAAGCAAGAGAGTAGGGGGGTGGTCAGTGTCGTAAAATGCTGTAAAGAAGTCAAGAAGACCAGGGGAAGGGGAAGAATTGTTTTAGAATCTTGAGCAAATTGGGGATGTGGAGTCCCAGCAGCAGAGTAGCAGGAAGGATGGCAGCTGAGCTTTCCCCCACAATTCCTCTGCACAGATCAGAAAAACACACCAGTACTAAGGCCTGGCTGGGAAATCAAAGAAAGAAAAGTGTGTCTTTTCCAGCCCAGGTTAGCATAGGGAGCCAGACAGAGGTCTACAGAAGCTGGGGATGTTAGTCTAGCCAGAAAATACTGTACAGGATATGTGTGTCCGGGCAAGAGGCAGCCACAGGTTCACATGGTAGGGCCTGACCTTATGCAGAGTGCAAGAATAGTTGCTGACTGTCAGCTTTGTCATTCATTACTCAGTTCTAGGTCAGAGATCCATGGTGGGCTGAGGAGGGGACCTCCAGGAGTGAGTGCCTGTCACAGACCTAGGCTTTATACAAAACAAGGAGCCAGTTTAAGAGCAAGTAGCATCTCGGGGGGGGGGGGGGTCACTCAGAGCCCATGGGCCTGTTGCTCAGACCTCAGTCCGATCAGTAACTTCCAGGGCCCAAACCAGGAGCTAGTGATCAGACTTTGCCCTGGATCAGAGCACTGAAAGCTTACTGGTCCCTAGCCTGACATTTCTAGAAGAAGAGAAAGTTTCCCAAATGTCTACAAAGCCTTCCTAGAAAAATAGGGCATTCCTAGAAAATTGAATTAAGAGCTAAGGGGGAAAAAAGGTAGAAGTTTTATAAATAAAATGAAAGATGAAAAATTTAGTGGGAGAGGGGGAAGAACAGAGTCAAAGAATTGGAAAGAGAATTAACAAGTTGTCACAAGAGATATAGAACTGTATGCAAAGTAACAAACTTCCTGAAAATTATATTGTATCCAATAGAAGCCAATGACATCATGACACATGAAATATTAGAACAAGGTCAAAATAGTTTTTTAAAAAATGAAGATAATTCAAAGTGCCTCATAATAAAATAATTGACCTGGAAACAGTTTGAGGAGATATAATTTAAGAATAACTAAACTACCTAAAAGCCATCATCAAAACAAGAGATGAAACATATTACAAGAGATCTTAAAATTGTCCAGTCTTTATCGATCCAGAGGATAAAGTAGAAATAGAATTCTATGGTTGCTAATGAAATATAAAAATGAAAATTCCCAGAAACATCATAAATCAAATAAATATCCCAAGTTTCCAGATCAAAGGTAAAATGCTGTAAGACCCCAAAAAGAAAGAATTCAAGATTTGAGGAACCTCAGTCTGGATTACACATGATTTAGCAGCCATCACTTGTTAGAAATGGAGAGGTTGGAATATGATAAAAGACTTTTAAAAAGATATGGGCTTACTGCTTACAAGAATAATCTTTCCATGTAGCAGCCCTTTTTGTAATGGCAAGAAACAAAACCTGAATAGATGCCTGAGTGGCTGAAAAAGTTAAGGTATATGAGTGTTATGGAATATTATTGTTCTATAACAAATGATCAGCAGGATGATTTCAGAAAGATCTGCATAGACTTAAATGAACTGATGCTAAGTGAAGTAAGCAGAACCAAGAGAACATTGTACACAGCAACAAGATTATGATGATCAATTCTGATGGATGTGGCTCTTTTCAACAGTGAGGTGATTCAGGTCAGTTCCAATGGTCTTGTGATGGAGAGAGCCATCTGCACCCAGAGAGAGACTGGTAACTGAGTGTGGATCACAGCGTATTCACTTTTTTGTTGTTGTTTGCTTGAATTTTGCTTTCCTTCTCATTTTTTTTCCTTGTGCAGCATGATAATTGTGGAAATATGGATAGAAGAATTGCATGTGTTTAACATATACTGGATTATTTGCCGGTTTGGGGGAGGGCAAGGGAGAGAGGGAGAAAAAAAATTGAAACATAAGGTTTTGCATGGATGAATGTTGAAAACTGTCTATGCATGTATTTTGAAAATAAAAAGCTTAATTAAAAAAAAAAAAGAATAACCTACCCAGCAAAACTGGACATGAACCTACAGGACAAGCATTTCTGATGAGAAGACCAGAGCTCCATAGAAAATTTGAAATATAAACACAAGAGAAAAGAGAAATATAAAAAAGCAAATGTGAGTAATCATAAGCAATTAAATGAGGATAAACTGTTTCCTATCCTGAGAGGTGATAGAATCTAATAAGACAGGCTTGAGAATAATTTTATGTTGTGATTTTAAAATAGTAATGGAATGGGAGGAGAGAAGATATTAGGCTGGGGGAAATAATCTCATGTAATTGGGGTGTGCAAAAAGAAGGCTATCCAATGAGAAAGGAGGGGGAGTGGGTAACACCCTGAACCTCACCTTTATCTGAATTTCTCAAGAAGAAAAGAAAAAACACATACATTCATATCAATCAAAGGTGGAAAAGATGAGAAGGGAGAGAATGGAATGAGAGCGAGAGTAAATAAGGAGAGGAATCAGTCCTATGAAATTAATTTACTTTCAAAATTATTTGTAGAAACAAACTCTTAACTTAGAAGGCTAGCTGAGGAGGGGAGCAATGGGGAGTGGTGGGTTTAAAAAAAGGGAAGCCCTTAGCCCAAGAACCTTAGGGTCTGGGTAAAAGTAAAAAAAGGGGCAGGGAACCAAAGCTGATTGCACTGGGCTGAGCATACTCCACTCTCTGATGGTGATAGGAGACAAAATGACTGATGATGAAAACTAAGACTGATCTGTTCTTTGAAGATTGTCAACATCTAGGAAAACACCAAAAAAAAAAAAAAAAAGTCACATTCATCATAGGGGATTGAAATGCTAAAGTAGAAAATCAAGATAATTGAAATAACAAGCAAGTTTGGCCTTGGAGTACAAAACGCAGCAGACAGAGGCAGAGTTTGGCAAGATAACTCACTGGTCATTGCAAACCATTCTTTCAACCACCCGAAAGATAACTCTTCACGTGGACATCACTAGATGGTCACTGTGGAACTGATTGGTTTAAGACGGGGAAAGGAATTCAAGAAGACTGTATATCGTCACCTTATTTATTTAACTTATGTGCAGAGTATATCATGCAAAATGCCAGGTGAATGCTAAGATTGCTGGATGAATCAAAAACCAGAGTAAAGGTTGAAGGTAGAAATATCAGCAACCTTAGGTGGGCAGTGCTCAGATGGCAGAAAGGGAAGAAGAATTAAGCCTCTTGATGAGTGGAAGAAGAGGAGAATATAAAAGTTGGTTTGAAACTTAACTTTAAAAAAGCTAAGGTCATGGCAACTGGTCCTATCGCTTTCTGGCAAATGGAGAAGAAATGGAAGCAGCGTCAAATGTTACATTTTCAGGCTCAATCGTCATTTCAGTCAGTGACTGTGGCCATGAAATTAAAAGAACATTTGCTCCTAGGAAAGAAAACTACAGCAAATCTGAAAGATATCTGCTTCGGTAGAGGGATGTATGGGAGGGAATGAAAGCATATTTTTGTTGATTAAGAAAAATTAGGAAAAGGGGGGGAAAAGCTCATTTGGGTAATGGAGGAAAAGATAAAGGGCCTCTTCCCTTAGCAGGGAGGGTCTATTCAAGAAGAGATAACATAAATTTGAATGGGCCCAGTTAGCATTTTGTACATATGCCCTTCAGCACTGTTGGGCAGCCTTGAGAATAGGAGCAAGGAAGGAAGATGGTAGGATTAAGCCAAGGTTGGGGTTTTATCACAAGAGGGTTTGTGGTTCAAGAGTTGAGGGGTAATATCTAGTGAATGGCTAATGATTGAGTCAAGAAAGGAAAGGTCTAGAAATGGGTAATGAGTACGGAAAATTCCACACACATTTGTTGCTTCTTATGTGCCAGGAATTGTGCTGAGTCTGTATAGAAGGGGTGAGAACTCATGAGAAATGGGGGGGGGGGAGCATATTATGGTCAGAGGGATTGGAGTCATGGTGGTGGGGCTGGGATAACTGGATGCTGGGAAGATCCACAGTGTGGTCCCTGAGGCTCAAGTGAGATGAAAGAGAAGATCCTGGGAGTTGAGACATTTGAGGAGCCAGTAGGCTCTGGGACTTGAAGGAATATCAGCATCTATGTTGGTGTGAAGGCCCCTCACATGAGGGCAGGGTTTGGAGGGGAAGGGGGTGTATCAGCTACTGAACTCCTTGCGGATTGTGGATAATGTTGATCTGGATGGGGTGATGTTTCTGGGTAAAGGGGAGAGTTTGCTGAGATGACAGCAAGGAGAGGAAAGATTGTACAGAGCTAAGAGGGAGGTTGTTTGAGAGAGCTGAGGCTCTAACATGGTTCTGATGGGCCAGAGCATTGGGCCATACCTAATACAATGACACTTGAGAGGAATGAATTTAGTGACACTCTGGTGTTTGATAAAATCAACTTTGCAATTTGTCTGTAAGATGTGGTGGCTTTGGGATGTGAACTTGGAGTCAGCAATGTGACGTGGCAGCCCAAACTAGCTGATGTAATTTGGGGCTGCATTGAAGGGAGGACTTGAGATTGCATGATAGTGCCATTGTACTCCAGGCAGACTGCATTTGGAGGATCGTGTTCGGATCTAGGTATCACGTTGCAGTAGCTAGAGAGTTTCTATAGCTGGGCAACCAAGATGGTATACAGAACTGAATGTTTAGTCTGAAAAAGATAAGGCTTGACTTGGTAAAATGGGGTGGGAGGAAGAAGAGCACAGAACCGTTTAAGTATTTGAAAGGTTGTCACATGAAAGAGACTTAATTTTGTTTGATCCCAGAGGCCAGAGACCAGATCAATGGGGAGAAGGTTGTCAAATGGCAAGTTTAGGCTCAGTGTCAGGAAAACCTTGCCAACCCTCCGAGCTGTCCAAAAGTGAAATGATATTCTTTGAGGGGGAATGGGAAAGGAAAGGCTGATGACCGACATCAGGTGTGTTGCAGATGGGAGGATGTTTCAGGTGGTGCTGGACACAATGGCAGCTAAGGGCCCATCTAATTCTGATGTTCAATGACTGTTGTAATCTATCAGAAGACAGAAGCTAGAGGAAATGGTGTGTTTTTGATAAATACTTAGTAAATATGTTTTACATGGGCCAGCCCCTAGACAGATTTACACAGGTGACGATTTGACATATTCAGGTAATCCAGGGAGACCATTTGCCTGGTTATTGTCCTAGAGGCTGCAGGATGAAGATGACTCTAGGAGAAATCTGTAGGATACAATGGAAGGTATAATTACCTATGACCTTTTTTCCCCCCTCTTCACTGGTTGCACCATTTCTGCTGCTTTATAATAGATTCTTAATGGCTACCAGGATGTGGGAAGGAAGAACTGGAATTGAAGTCGGCTGGCATTTCTGCCGCTGAGCAAATGTAAGGTTTTGGTATCAGGGATTTGGAAATAAATAGAGTCTGGGGACTAGTTTTGGATTTCATAATTTCCTGTCTCCCATTAGCATGAGTAATTGAGAGTTGGCTGTATTTGAACTAGCTTTAGCAAAAATTGGGAATGATTGAGCTCATGCATGGGTGACGGGGATCAGACCTGTGACTTTATTGGTAGAGAAAGTCCCCGGGTACGGAAATTCCCTCTTCCCGGGAAGGTGGACATTTTCTCGGCAGTGTAAGGTTTTTGTTACCTTGCGTGCTGTGAGATTATATAACCCACCAAAGGTCCCACAAGCAGTATGGAACAGAGGGGGTACTTGAACTTCAGGATCTTTGGCACACCAGCTAAGCCATGCTGCCATGCTGAATGTGAAGGAAAGGGATATAGAAATAAATCAGCCTGGGATTTCACCTTAAGAGCTATTCTTTAGATTTAATTCATAGCCACACGATGAACTTCTTTATCATAAAAATGCTAACCTCCTAGAATGGGGGCTACCAAGGAGGGTTGCTTATTTAATCTCTATTTTTGGAGGCTTTTATGAAAGGAATAAATAGTCACCCATCCTGGGTGGCTTAATTAGTTGCCTTTCTAAAGGTGGAAGGATCGATTTTTTCCCTCTCACTTGATTTTCCTGGTAGTGTTATTAGAATGAATGACAGAAGCATTTCTTAACTACTTACTATGTGCAAGCGTGCGCCTAAGTGTTAGGGATACAAATGGAGAAGTTAGCCCTTGCTCTTAAGGAGCTTACACTCTAGGCAGCTGCCAGTCAGACAGAAAGGTCAGCAGCAAAGTGGATGGTGAGATCTTTGTAATGTCATTTCCACTAATAAAATCATAAATAACTTTCTGGTGCCGTGAAGAGTTTAATTGTTCCGAAGACTCTGGGGGCAAGAACTTTTTGTTCTGGGTCTTCAGTAGCTGTGGCTGCACCTCTGGAGCAGGGCCGGCCTGATGGCTGTTCTCAAGGCTCCTGGCTTCAGGGCTCTAGCTTGTTTCTGTTAGGTTTCAAGGGAAGATGGTGGTCCCCGTGATGGCGAGCTGCCTGTTAACACGTTGCCGCCTGCTCTGGGGGTGGCAGTTGGTTGGCAGCAGTGTAACTGGCTCATTCTCCGTGGGAGTTGCTTCCTCAAATAATGGTTCTGAGGACAGAGCTGGAAGGAATACATGCTGCCTCCCCCAGGGTTCCTATTCCCAGCTTTCTGTTGGTGACAGTTGTCAACAGTTGTTCCTGTAGTGATGAGTTGAGCCCCTTCTCTAAAATGATTTCTTCCCTCAGTGATGACTATAGGGTATGGGCTGGAACCAAGTCTGGTGGTTTGTGGGTCACCATATTCCCAAGGCTCTTAGGCTCATGGTACTGGACCCAGGTGGGCTGGGAGACCATGAAAGATAGGGGCTAGGTACAGTTTCTTTGAGTGGTCACAAATTGTGTTTTTTTAAAAAGGAGGACATGTTTAAACAGCCTCAGTTGGGGCAGTCCCTAACAGCCAGGTGGCAGCTCTCCGAAATGTTATTTTGGAATTATTTAACCCTAGAAATAGTAAGAGCAGGTAGTGTGCTGGCTTTTGAGATTCTGGGTTGGGGAATATTCTTTCATCTCCAGAGCTTTCCTTTTAAAGTAAAATGCTTCTGTCCTGGCTATCAGTTTTTACTGAGAAAAAACTGGGCATGTGTGGAGTCCTGTTGGCTTTAGTTAGGAATAAGCTTCAGAAAAGGGTCTGAACTTGGAAGAATCCTGTCTCCTTTCCCTGTGTGTGTGTTCTAAAGCATAGTATTCTCACTCAGAGTGAGGGATGTGAAATGTGGACCACAACATAACATTTTCATGTTCTCTATTGAGGTTTGCTTGCATTGTATTTCCTTTATCGCATTATTCTTTCTTGTAGATACGATTTCTCCTGAACAAAAAAAAAATGATGTGTGGCAATAAATATACATATATTCGACTTAAGTATTCTAACATAATTATCATATAGTGGATATCCTGCTATCTAGGGGAGGGGTGGAGAGTAGGGGGGAAAAATTTGTAACAGAAAGCTTTGTAAGGGTTAATGTTTAGTATTACCCATACATATGTTTTGCAAATAAAAAGTATTAATAATAAAAAAAGAGTAATCCAAATAAATAAATAAATAAATGTTTAAAAAAAAAATAAAGCATAATATTCTAAATTGATCATGGAGTAGGCTTCTTTTAAGTCTCTTTTTTTCCAGGAATTCATATTCATTTTTTGTTCTGTTTTGTTTTTAAATTCTTTATAGGATGAAGAGATGAAAAACAAATTCCATATTCTGCTTATGGAGGAAACGAAATCATCGAATCTACCTTTGAACCCAGCCCAGGTATGATATTTTGTTAAAGAAATGACTGGGGGCAGCTAGGTGGTGCAGTGGATGGAGCACCAGCCCTGAAGTCAGAAGGACCTGGCTTCAAATCTGGTTTCAGACACTTAATATTCCCTAGCTGTGTGACCCTGGGCAGGTCACTTAACCTCAATTGCCTCAGCCAAGGGGGAAAAAAAAAAAGAAATGACTGAATTTGAAGAGCTAGTGGTGTACTGAAGAACATAAAATATTTATAGAATGTCTATTTATTGATTTAAAAACGACCTTTAAAATCAGCATTAAGAACTTTTTTCCCACCAAGGTAAGACATTATAATTCTTTCTAAAATTTAAAATTCACATTCAACCAATTTATTCTTAGCATCAGCCATGGAGAAAGTTCTGAACCTGGGCTTGAGGAGAGATTCAGAGATAACAGAGATGGCTCCTTGACTCAAAGAATTTAGACTTTTAATAGAGAAAAAGAATACAGGTCACAATAAGACACAAAAGAAACAAATCTATGTGGTAGGGAGAGATTGCTGATAAGAATTCCAGGAAGGGAATTGATCATTACCCTTTGATGGTCAAAGCAGGAGTCTGAGGTCCTTGATTCATCTCAGAGGACTTTTTTGAAAGAAGCCTCCTACATTGGAGGGCTTGTGAAGGAAGCATTTGCGAGCGCCATTAGCCTGCCCATAGGATGCCAGTGGTTGTTCCAAAGAATGGAGTCAACGTCAGCAAGTGATTAGTGAAAACGTTGCCTGTAAAGTGCTTAATAATTACCATTCACTGACATGGCACTTTTTGAGAATGACTGACAACTTTCTCTGCCAGGGTGAGGGAGGCAAAGAGAATCACCACAAGTTTGCCCTTGGATAGTACCCTTGCTCCTTCTGTATAGGGAGGGCAAGGCCTGGATGGCCTTCGACTTCTGAGTCTTGTCATTTTACAGAAGAGAAAAGGGAGTTCATCTCCCATATGTACAGAGGAGGTACTGTGAACTGCTTTGTCCAGTTTACAGAGGAGGGAACTGAGGATTAGGATTGTGAACTGCTTTGTCCAGTCGTACAGATGGTAATTGTTAGAGAGATTTGAACTCGGTCCTCTGAGCCTAGAGGCCATACCTTCACAATAGTAGCACAGTTGTATATTTTTGTACCCAACAGATGTTTTAAGACCAACTTTTTTTCTCAGTAGTGTTTTATTTTTCCAAATACATGTAAAGGTAGTTTTCAACATTCATTTTTGTAAGACTTTGTGTGCCAAATTTTTCTCCCTCCCTTCTCTGCCTCCTCCCTCCCCAAGGCAGCAAACAATCTGATATAGATTATACATATGTAGGCCTTTTGAACATATTTCCATATTTGTCATGTTGTACAAGAAAAATCAGATCAAAAGGGAGAAAATCATGAGAAAGAAAAAGCAAGCAAACAAATAATAGCAAAAAGTAAAAATACTATGCTTTGATGTGGATGACAATTTCCATTCCAAGTCCTTTGGAATTGTAGTAAGAAAAGTTTTTAGCCAAAAGGTGTTTTTTTGTTTTGTTTTTTTTTCCAGCTTTCCACAAGCAGGAAACGTCCCCATGAAGGGGAAGAAGAGGATGAAGCTAGTTCTTCCAAACATTGCTCAGCCTCTAGCTCCCTGACAGCACTATTAAATGAAAAAAGGGAAAGAAAGTGACTTTTATCACTTGCCTTTGGTTATTCATTTGGGGATACTTTTCTATTTTTTATAAAAGGTGTTTTTTTTTAAAATGGAAAAATTGTTTAACAATCACTGTTGTACAAATAAAAATTTATAATCATGGCTTTGTATTTGTATGATCATGTATAATATTAGATAAAATCAATTATGTATCTAAAGCTGGGGGGGATCTTGGAGATCTTCCAGACCAAGCCCCTCATTTTATAGGTGATAGAGAAAGAGGAGCGGGGAGGGGCACTGAGTCACAGGGCCTGCATCCACACCCCACCTCTTCCTCTCTGTGGACTTGGACAAGGCACTTGCTCTCCTAGTCTCAGTTTCCTTCTCTGTAAAAAGAGGGATTGACCTGGGCAGTCTCTGAGGTGCCTTCCAGCTCCAGATCTCTAGAACCACTTATGCTCCCCAACTCCCTCTGTATAAATAGCATTTTAACATAAAAATGCTTTGTGCTGTTCTTATTGGAACCTTACAACAGCCCTCTGGGGGTCAGTATTCCAAGGATTATCTCCATTTTATAGAAGATAAGAAATCCAGAAGAGATTGGGACCCAAGGTGACTCATGACATTGCAGGACTAGGCAAGTCAGCGCCCTTTCTCCTGTGCTGGACAAAATCCATCTCTCCTCCTCAGAATTAAGGGAAAGGTGAGGTGTTTCTAGAGTACCTCCATGAGTCATTGAAGGAGTTTCCTTGAGCAGGGTGGCCGCCCATGCCTACCTGTTGTGGGCACATCCAACAGGGTGAAGGCTGCTGCCTTTCTCATATCGGGAGGGTGCTCAGGGAGCCCTGCCTGCCTCCTGCTATTCCTTGCTCTTGCCACATGACCAGCTTCTCCTTGGTTCTTATACAATGCTCCTTGCTAACAATCATTAGGAGTTCCTGCAAGACTCTGTTGCAGCCTACTCCCTCCTACCATGTGTCTCCCCGTTGCTCTCTGGGAGAGAGTTCATTTTTCATTTTTTCAGAGATTGTCGGATTACAAGCCCTACAGCAACACCAGTAGAATACCAATCGAAAGGATGGACCTTTGTTTTCCTAGGATCAGCAAAAGACTTGGGCAGTTTCTTTTTCTTTTTTTTTTAAAGTTTTTTCTTTTCTTTTTTTTTCTTTTTAAATTTTTAAATTTTTTTATTAAAGCTTTTTATTTGTATAACATATGTATGGGTAGTTCCTCAGCATTGATCTTTACAAAGCTTTCTGTTACAAATTTTACCCCCAGTCTCCTCCCCTCCCCTAGATGGCAGGAAGTCCACTACATGTTAATAATATTGAAATACTTGACAAGTTGTGCAAGAAAAATCCTATCTACAAGAAAAAAAAGAAAATCAGAGAAAGGAAACACAATGCAAGCAAACATCAATAGAGAGCATGGAAATGTTATGTTGTGGTCCACATTTCATATCCCTCTCTCTGGGTGTATATGGTTTTCTTCATTGAACAATTGGAACTGGTTTGAGACAATTCTTTGTTGCAGAGAGCCATGTCCATCAGAATTGATCATCATGGAATATTGTTGTTTAAGCTTTTTATTTTCAAAACGTATGCATGGACAAATTTTCAACATTGACCCTTGCAAAACTTACTGTTCCAAATTTTTCCCTTCTTCCCCCCACCCCCTCCCCTAGATGGCAACTAATCCAATATAGGTTAAGCATGTTAAAATAGATATTAAATCCAATATAGGCATACATATTTATACATTAGTCTTGTTGCACAGGAAAAATCAGATCAAGAAGGAAAAAAATGAGAAAGAAAACAAAATGCAAGCAAACAACAAAAAGAGTGAAAATGATATGTTGTGATCCACCTTCACTTCCCACACTCCTCTCTCTGGGTGTAGATGGCTCTCTCCATCACAAAACCATTGGAACTGGCCTGGATCATCTCATTGTTGCAAAGAGCCACGTTCATCAGAATTGATCGTCATATGATCTTGTTAGGCAGTTTCTTTTGATGGCAGTTCAGCCTTTCTGTTTTTCAACTCTGGGTCCAGTTCATTATCCACTTGTACTGCCTCTCAGAAGCATACACGTATACATATGTGTGTATATGCATACTTCACACACACACTGTTGAACAAGCTCTAGAGATATTCATTCAGATCAAACAGCGGAAATCATCTGTCGTCCTTCCAAATCAAGACGACAGAAATTTTTCATCCTTTTGATCTTGTGTGGATGATTAGATCCAGCTCCTTTGAGTGATTACAGATCTCTTCCAGGGTGCTCTCTAAGGTTCTGTGTCTTGATACCATCAGCCCAATGTCATTTGCAAGCAGGAGCAACTGGAGGACCTCTCCATCTCTCTCCTTGACTCAGACTCTGTCCTGGATTCCCTCCTCCATCACTGTGGTGAATAGCCTTGTAAACCTACATTTCCCTGCCTTGTGCTTTGCTGAATGGTAATTCTGAAACTGGCAGGATAACTGTCGGTGAGCGAGGGGAATGTGGACACCAAGCACTTCCCCTAGCAGAATGGGTGGATGAGAATGATTTGTTCCAATAACCAGTAAGGCAGGAGTGTGGGGCACTCTTGTTGCCTTATTTCCCTCATCTGTAAAATGAGGAAATGGCAAATCATTCCAGTATCTTTGCCAAGAAAACTCAAGTAGGATCATGAAGAGTTGGACACAACAGAACAGCCGCTGTAGATGTGGAAGATGTCAAGGTCATCCACTGCATCCCGGGTCCTTGCCAGCCTCCCCGACTTTTATTTTGCCACCAGGTTGCCACGACTGGATGAGAATGAAGCTGGCAACTTAGAGCGATTGTGCCTCTCTTAAATCCCATTCACATGCAGGTCAAGACATTGCCCTGGGATTTCATCATTCGTCTTCAAAACAGGACAAACAAATGTTATCAAAGTGTCACTGAACACGATTGTTTCTGCTGTTTCATCTTCCTAGGAATCTTGAAGGATCTAACATGTATTGAAGACATTGTTGTGAATGTAACTGGGTTTTGTTCTGAGTCAAATACTGTTTCATAATCAACAAATGGGCACAATGGGACTTTATTCTCTAAATCAGTCACTTGTGACATGGTAAAGATGTGGTCCCTATTGAATATCACTTGTGAAAATCTGTTTGCCTACTAATACCCACTCTGAGGATACTCTTGTTTAGTGTATAGATGACCTCCCTCCAGTTTCTACTGAGATGGTTATCTAACACTTGAGAAAACACCCATAAGGCTTCATTTGTGAATTCTGAGATTCTTTTGTGTGATCATCATCTCTTATCATTCCCTCTTTCCCTCTGCCTTATGAGTTATAATATTGTTTTCATCCTCATTGTGACCTTCAGTTCTTCCACTATTTAGTTCTTTTCCAGGCATTGGTGACACCATTCTTCCTTCCTCATCTTGGCTTCTTGGTTAATAAATTTAACTCTCCTTTTCTCTTCTTGATTCTCTTGTCCCTCTTTATTCTATTGCTAATCATGCCTTGCCAACCTTGGATTATTCTGACCATTGCTACCTTTGTTTTTATTCATTTGTTTAGCAGCCTAAATCTGGAGAAAATCATGAAACCCTTCTAACTGGGTCCACTACAAATTTATGGTAGAAATAATCTCAACTAAGTCACCATTGGAGCAAGACAGTTTTTTTCTATTGCTGTAACTGAATCACAATCCCACAGTGGTTATTCCAAGCTGTTTCATCCCTTTTTACCTCTCATGGCACTCTCTCCCTACTCTCTCAGCTGAAAATCTTGCTTCATAATGCCCTGAAAAAAATTGAGGTAATTTACTAAGAGCTTCTTCCCTGTTTATCTCAATACCCTGCTACCTTCTCTAAGAGGTAACCTTCTCTTTGCTAAGGCAAACCCTTCTACATATACTCTTGATCCCAAGCTGCCCGATCTCTCCCTGAGAAGAGCTTGGTCGCTCTCATCTTCATTCTTTCATCAATCTTTGATCTTCTGTCCCCTGGCTGAAGGACACATTCATATATTCCCCATCTCTAAAAGTCCTCCATTTGATCCAGCCATCCCTGTTGGGGATGCCTCTCTCTGGGGGCTAACCTTGAGAAAACAGATTATGATTGGTGCCTTTACCTCTTCTCTCACTCTCTTGCTAAATCCTCTGCATTCTGGCTTCCATTCATCATTCATCTGAAATTTCTGTTTCCAAAGTTGCCAAGGATCTCTTAATTGCCAACATCTAATGACCTTTTCTCATCCTTCTTGACCTTGCTTTGACAATAATAACTCTCTTCTACAGGATATTCTTTTCTCTCAAGTTTTCATAACACCAATTCCATCTGACTCTGACCTGGATTGTCTTCTCTGAACAATCTGGCTTGGTGCTTTCATCAGCTCCATAGTTTGATTGCTTCTTTCTATGCAGATGCTTCTCAGACCTAATTATCTAATGCTGAGCTCTCTCCTGTCCTATCCCATCCTCAAATCACTAATTGCTTCTTGGACATCTCAAATTAGATGTCCTGTAGACATCTCAACATATCTAAACTAGAATTCATTTTTTCTCCAAAGCCCCCCCCACCCCAATTTTCCCAAATTTTCTACTACTATCAAGGGCACCACCAGTCACCCAGGTTTACATATCCTGTGTGATGCCAGATCTTTTCTTACATACCCTTTCAGAAGTGGCAAGGTAGCCCAGTTGATAGATGACTGTGCTGAAGTCAAGAAGACTTGAATTCAGATTCAACCTTAAACACTTTTTTTCTTTCTGATTATACATGTATATTAATTTTTTAAATACACATTGCTTTATGAATCATTTTGGGAGAGAAAGATCAGAACAAAAGGGAAAAACCACAGAAAAAAAAACTGAAAAAAGAAATGAACATAACATGTTGATTTACATTCAGTCTCCATAGTTCTTTTCCTGGATGCAGATGGCGTTTTCTATCCAAAGTTTATTGGGATTATTCCAGATCACTGAATCACTGAGAAGAACCAAGTCTTTTATAATTGACCGCTTGCTCAACCTTGTTGTTATAATTGTATACTGTTGCTCTTACACTACTGCTGTTACATTGTATACTGTTATACTACTGTTACATTGTATACAGTTGTTGCAATACTGCTGTTACATTGTATACTGTTGCTCTTACAGTACTGCTGTTACATTGTATACAATGTATTTCTGGTTTTGCTTATTTCACTCAGCATCAGTTCATAATTCTTTCCTGGCCTTTCTAAAATCAGCTTGTTCATCATTTTTTATAAAACAGTAATATTCCATTATCTTCATGTACCACAACTTCTTCAGCCATTCCTCAACTGATGGGCATCGACTCATTTTCCAATTCTTTGCTATCACAAAAAGAGCTGCTACAATTATTTTTGCACATGCGGGTCCCTTTTCCTCCTTTATGATCCCTTTAGGGTACAAGCCAGTAGAAACACTATTGGGTCAAAGGGTATGCCCAGTTTTATATTTCTTTGGGCATACTTCAATATTGCTCTCCAGAATGGTCATTTAACGAGTGTATCACTTTAGGCAACTCACTTCACTTCTCTGCCTCAGTTTGCCCAAGTGTAAAGTGGACATGATAGTAGCATCTACATCACAGGATTGTTGTTAGGATCAAATGAATTAATATTTATAAAGCATAAAAGCCTGCCAGTTGGTATCTCTATCTCAAGACTCTTGCCCAGTTCAGTCCATTCTCCAATTGACTGCGAAACCAATCTTAAAATATAGATCACATAGTCCTCTTCCTACCTTCCCACTTAAACTTCATTGGTTCCCAGTTGCCCCCAGGATCATAGAGAAAATCCTTTTTTTCTTTTTTTAAACCCTTTCGTCAGCAGGCCATTTCCAGTCCTCCCCATGTTCTTGCATTTATTCCTTTCCATGTAGTCTACTCTCCAGTAACACTGATCTGGATATTCCATAGACATGAAATCCCTGCTCCTAATTTCATATGCCTTTTCACTGACTGTCGATAGTATAAAGATGCTCCAACTCCATTGTGGGATGGTTTTTTCCCCCAATGTTTTTTGCCATTTTTACTTAAAGTTTTAAGTTCCAAATTCTTTCTCTCCCCTCTCCCCTTTCCCTTCTCCTTCCCTTTCCAACCCCCTCCCCTGATGGTAAGCAATCAAATAGGTTATCTATGTCCAGTTATGGAAAACATTCCATATTAGTCATCTTATTCAAGAAGACTCAAAGAAAAGAAAAAAGAAAGAAAGAAAAAATACCATGCTTCAGTTTGTATTTAATCAGTTCTTTCTCACAGTTCTTTATCAAATGATATTGCAGTTACTGCATAGAACATTCTCCTGGTTCTGTTCGCTTCACTATGCATCAGTTCATGTAAGGTTTTCCAGGTTTTTTTCTGAAATCATTTTGCTTGTCATTTCTTATAGGATGATAATAGTCTATTAAAATCATATATCACACCTTCTATAGCCATTACATTTCTTAGCCACCACACAAAGAGCTGCTCTAAATAGTTCTTGGATCTCTTGGGGATATAGTAATAGTATTGCTGGATCAAAGGAATGCACATTTTTATAGCCCTTTGGGTAGAGTTCTAAATTGTTCTCTAGAATGTATGAGCTGGTTTCTTAGAAATGGTTCAAAGGCAATATTTGGAGACCCAATACTTGATAGCACTATCATTAGTTTGGGTGAGTTGAAAGGTCTTATTTTTAAAGTTTTAATTTTCAGTGGTAAGATTTTGGCTCTTCGAAATACAAGTCAAATCTCATTGCAGTAAAAATCCATCAACAAACTTTGTTAATTGCCTACTATATACAGGATGCTGGGGAATGCAAACAAAAATCAGATTCTTCCTATCCTTAAGGAACTAATTGGGAAAAGTTTTCAACAATTTATCTTAAGCAATTTTATGTCATTTAAATTTAATACTCTAATGTTTGCTTGGTCCCTTCCAAGTAATGGGATCTCACTTAAGAATTCTTTAGAAGATTATCAGAAGCCAAATAAGGCTTTTTTAAAATTACGGGTTGGGTCTGGGGCAACTGGTTAAACTGAGGCACCTGGGAGGGTGGAAGAAGCTTTGCCTGAAGAGTCAGAAGTTCTAGGTGACTGAACAATTTACTCTTTTTTTCCCCTCTAAAATTAGATGATTGGATTAGATGGTCTTTGGTAGCCTTAAAATCCCATGATTGTCTGTCAATTAGAAGGATGGTTTAGGACAGTTTTTTTTTTAAATTAAAGCTTTTTATTTGCAAAGCATATGCATGGGATAATTTTTCTTTCTTTTTTTTTTTTTTTTTGCTTTTTGCTGAGGCAATTGGGGTTAAGTGACTTGCCCAGGGTCACACAGCTAGGAAGTGTCTGAGACCAGATTTGAACTCAGGTCCTCCTGACTTCAGGGCTGGTGCTCTAACCACTGCGCCACCTAGCTGCCCCTATGGGATAATTTTTCAACATTGACCCTTGCAAAGCTTTTTGTTACAAATTCCCCCCCCCCCCATCCTCTCCCCTAGATGGCTGGAAGTCTAATACATTTTAATTATGTTAAAATTCATGACAAATTAAATATATGTATATATATACAGTTATATATATACATATATATGTATATATAGTTATATTTCTGCTGTACAGGAAAAATCGGATCTACAAGAAAAAAAATCTGAGAAGGGAAACATAATGGAAGCAAACATCAATAGAAAGCATGAAAATGTTATTATTGTGGTCCACATTCAGATCCCTTTCCCTGGGTGTATATGGCTTTCTTTTTCATTGAACAATTGGAACTGGTTTGAGACATCTCATTGTTGAAGAGAGCCATGGCCATCAGAATTGATCATCATATAGTATTGTTGTTGCCATGTATAATGATCTCCTGGTTCTGCTTGTTTCACTGAGCATCAGTTCATGCAAGTCTCTCCAGGCCTCTCTGAAATCATCCTGCTGGTCGTTTCTTACAGAGCAATAATATTGCATAACATTCATATACCATCATTTATTCAGCCACTCTCCAATTGATGGGCATCCATTCAGTTTCCAGTTTCTAGCCACTACAAAAAGATCTGCCACAAACATTTTTGCACATGTGGAGGACAGGTTTTATAAACATAGAACTACATATCAATTAATTATTCATTTAAAATCTTTCATCAATCTTTCCCCATTACCTATAGCTTTAGGTTCAGACACATACCTAGCATCCAAGACGTCCCATAATTTGCACCCAACCTATGACTCCAATGTTATCCCAATTATTCCCCTTCCTAGACCTTTCACTCCAGCCAAGCTGGTCTCTCCATTGTCCCTTGATCACATCTTGTCTTTGCCTTTTTCTACCTCCTATTTCCTCTTTGCTGTTCATTCTCTCTCCTCTCTTCTTCCCCACGTTGCTTTCCCTTTTCTCCAATCCGTCCAGCACAAATCTTTCTTCCATTATGCAGCCTTCCTAATAAGCCTCTCCACCTCATTGGCTTATTTCTTCTCTGAAATTACTGAATTTGGAGATGGAAAAGACTTTAAAGATCAACTAATTCGCTGTTTCACTTAACCCCTATTGCCTCGGCAAAAACAAAACAAAACAAAAAAACCACAATAAATTTAGGTTCTTTTATTGGTCACCTAAAATAACCTTTATTGACCGCACATATAGTTCTTTAAGACAAGGCTCTTGGGCCAGGTGTGGTGGCCCATACCTGTAATCTGCTACTGGGGGCTTCGGAGTTCTGAGTTGTGGTCAATCTAAAGCCAGGAGGATAGCTTTCCGCACTAAGTCTGCATCCAAAAGATAAGCTCCTGGCATGGGATGGGAGAGACCAGGCTGCTTACTAAGGAGGGGCAAACTGGCCTGTGATGGAAATGGAACAGGTTGAGGTTTCCAGCCCTTCTGCACTGGATCAGGCTTGTGAGTGGCTGCTGTGCTCACCTGGCCTGGGGGAGACTGTCCAACAAAAAGGCAAGAACTTTGGGGAGATCATTCTGCCTTACTGGGCCAGAGAGGGTGGGTGATTAAGGGACAGGGGAACCATGTGAACCCGATTTCTCGGACTCCAAATCTAGGCTTCTTTCCTTGTCCCATGTGTCTTTATTTTTCTCATCTGCGAATTAAACTGTTGGATTAGAATAATCAAACTTAAGTAGAAAGGAAGCCCTATCAGCCACATATTAATTTAGAAGACCACGAATAAGGTTATGTTGTATTGTATTTTCATTTTGTTAAACATTTCCCAATTACATATTTACCTGGTCCTGGGGAAATGGGCAGGCTGCTTGTAGCCGTCCCACAGGCTTTGGCAGTTCTGGATTAGATGATCCAGCCATCTCCCATTCTGGGACTATTATTTAACATCTGCAAGATTCCATGTTTAATAGTTAAGAGTTAGTGGTCAGGTGACATTTATAATATAGTGCTTACTATGTGCCAGCACGTGCTAAGTTCCTTATCACTATTAACTAATTTGTCTTATTTTATTTATTTAATATTTTTCTCCAGTTACATTCAAAACATTTTTTTTACATCTGTTTTTAACATTTTCTGAGTTCTAGGTTCTCTCTCTTATTTCCACCCACCATTAAGAAATCACTTGTGAAGTTATGCAAAACAATCTTTACCTAATTTGATTCTCATTTACAACCCTGGGAGTAAGTGCTGCTATTTTGATTTTACAGATGAGAAATGGAGGCAGACAGGTTAAGTGATCTCCCTAGGTTCATGTAGTTAGTACTTGTCTGAAGCAAGATTTGAATTCAGGGCTTCCTGACTCTAG
>JAJPUD010001716.1:6236-117791 GCA_023553655.1 Myrmecobius fasciatus | reverse complement strand
TCCTTCCTTCCTTCCTTCCTTCCTTCCTTCCTTCCTCTCTCCTTCCCCCTCTTCCTTCTTACCACTCAACACAATCCCTACCTCTCTCTGTGTCTCAGTTTCCTTAGCCATAAAATGGAGAGGGTGGGCTGGATGGCCTCTATGGTCCTTCCCTACCCTAAATCTTTGACCTTGAAGTTTCTTGCAACTTGAATTCCTTCCTATGGGCATCCTGGGACTGTTTCCGCCACCATAACGTGAGAGCTGGTCTTGGATGATCTCCAAGGTCTCCACTTTGAAATCCTCAGGTCTTTTTCCTTCTCTCTTCTCCACTATGAGTTCCAACATGTGTGTGTGTGTGTGCACATGTGAGTGTGTGGGAGTGGGAGCAGAATATGTGCTGAATGATCCTCTAAGATCTCTTGTAGCTCTCAATTCAATGATCCCTCTTTGGATCTCTTTAGTTTTCTTTGGTGATAGATGAGAATTCTGGAGTATACTTTCTTAGGTGCCTTCCCAGTTCTAGGTCCGGCAGCTCCAGATATGTCCCAGCATGGTTCAGAAGTCCAGGGGCAGGCAACAACACCAGACAGTGACCTCTATGGCTCATTGATAGAATCTGGTGATTCTACCTTCTCCTCTCTGAGTCCCTTTTGTGGTCAAGGAGGTAATAATACCCACTTTTCCTTGAAGAACACTGATTTTCCTCATAGGAATTAGATTTTTGAGGTTTGAATCATTTTCAGTAGGACCACTCTGGGTAGTTTTTATGATGTGCAGCCAGTTTCCTGGTGAAAAACTTTGAGAAACTTTGTCCACTCAGATACATCATATTGCCAGTTCCTTTCAACAGATAAGATCTAAAGCAACTCTGAAGTATAACTTCAAATTCAACCTCATCATTTTGGCAAAGATGACAAAAAAAGATGAAATAAGGAAAATGAGAAGGACTTTGGGAAAAGAGGCACATTAATGTAGCCTTGGTGGAGCTTGTGGATTGGCCCAGGCATTCTGGATAGTAATTTGGAATCAGACCCAAAAAGTCATGATAGGATGCATAGACTCTGATGATGTTTTTAACTAAGTTTTAATCTCCAGAAAAATAAAAAAGAGAAAAAAGACCCACGTACACAAAACTAGTGAGAGCAGCTCTTTCTGTGGTAGCAAAGAACTGGGCACTAAGGGAGTATCCAATAGCTGGGAAACAGTTGAATAAAAATGATTGTATACAAATGTAACGGAATAATGTTTTCTGTAAGAAATTAGCAAAAGGAAGACTTGTATAAACTGATGAAGAGTGAAGTGAGCAGAACCAATAGGTCAATTTGTGCAATAACAACATTGTAAAGACAAAACTTTGAAACACTTAAAAACTCTAATCCCTTGATTCCAGAAGACTCACAATGAAACATGTAATTCACCTTCTGACAAAGAGGTGATGGATTCAAGATGCAGAATGAAATATACATTTTTAGACATGAAGGATGTGGGAATTTGTTTTGTATGACTATGGTATTTATCACAATAATTTTGTTTTCTCTTAAATTGGGGTGGATGAGAGGAAGAGGAAGTAAATGCTTCTTAATTGAAAAATAAAATTTAATGTAAAAGATAAACGGGATCACAACATTTAGAGATAAATGGATTTTTTTAAAAACTCTATTTAGAGATAAGGAAGATGAACCTGGGAGAGGATAATGTAATTTGCTTAAGCCTAGGGGTATAGAAAGCTGTAGATTATTAGAGCCATTTGGTCAGAGTAAAGGACCATAATTGGTTCAGTTTGACAGCAATGGACAAAATGGTGCATAGAGGCAACACAGGCTCTTTCGTGGAATACTGGGAGAGCCTCTTTATTGAGGTGAATAGAATTTGCTGTCGTGTTAGTCTCTCAAAGCTTATCTTTTAAAAAAGGTTTATTTTCTGGTAATTTTTCTTTGCTTATCAGGTATTATTGCTAACTAGAGATTCTCATTTTTAGTACTTTCTAGAAATATTTTCTAGAAATAGTTTGGTAATGAATTGAAACTAAAATACATGACATTTGCAAATGTTAGGCAATAAAAACTTGTTCTTTTGAGGCAGGTAACTATATTTCTTCAAAGGAAATCTGAATTTGTAAATGTTCTGAACCATTTGCATTGTACACAAAGCTGAGTATTTGTAAGTTATGTGTCATATTTAGGAATTTGATTATGTCTGGTTCAGAGTTGGTACTCAAATGGTTGGCAATCATTGGCAACCTCAAACTGGCTTGTTCATTTGGGCAGTTCAAATAAAAATTGTGGTTTTTAGAGATTCTACAGCTGATTCTAGACAAGATGGTATTTGAATTGATCATTAAGAAAAGATAGCTTACTGTTGATAGATTCTGTGCTTAGCTTTGATTTAAATTATCGAATACACTTGCTGCTTTAAAGGCTTTTGTCAAAGCTGCCTCAGAAGCCAGGGAATGCAGGTTCAGCATCCCTCCATTTCAGATGAGGAGACTGAGGTCCGGAGAAGGCATGGGGTTCAGCCTAAGTTTCTGGGTTCTGTGTTGGGATAATGAGGTAGCCCAGTTCTGGAAGGAGCAAAAGGTTTTCTTGGACCTTCCTCTGCTGGAGGGTTCTCTTTAACTGGGACAGGGATGTTTGAAGGTGGCGCGCCATCTTGTGTCACCATCAGTGGTCATTCTCCAGGAGGGCTCCCAAAAGAAAGGAATCTCCAGAATGACAAGGACCCTGTTGAGACCGTGGCTAAAATCTCTTTCAGTTGATTCACAATGAAGCTATGGCCTTGCCTGGCATTGGCGTTATTAATGAGGGATTAAAGGGTGGATCAGAGATTTTAGTAGGAGGAGGAGCTCCTGAGGTATTTTGGGGGGATGAGGTACCCTAAAAGCCAGTGAGGCTGCCATCTCAGAGAGATGCCTGGATCCCCTGCCCAGGCTTCCCCATCAGTATAAGGCAGAGGCTGGAGCAAGGCTTCTTGCCTCAAAGGCCAGCTCTCTACACTAGCGCACTCCTCAGCTAATTCATAATTGTTATTAAAATAATACTGTTCTGATCCAAGTTTATAATCTCTTAGTACATTAATGTTTTGGTTTAAGTTGGTTATGCTTCCATTAGTGCTTTCTAAAAGAGCTTGATGTATTTCATGAACAGTTTTCTATTGTTTGGGATTCTTCTCCCCCCTTGCCAAAGATCTTTTAACTTCTTAGAAATTTGGTTAGGAAAGGTCTCGGACAGTTACATATGAATTTAAGCTTAATAATTTCTCTTTGGTTAAAAAAGACTATTATCATTAGCATCATTGTTATGCAATTTAAGAAAAAAGACAGAAACAAATAGCTAGTATGATGCTCTAAACAATCAGTGCCTATTAATAATTAGTGAAAGGAAATATTTGCACTGGAAAGAATTATTTGTCTTAACAGTCAATCATCAAGTATTTATTAAACTCCTACAGTGTGTCAGGGATTGGGGATCTAATCCAATCAGCATTTAGTAAGCACCTAGTATGTGGCAGGCACTGGAGAAGTTAATAAGGACATATAAGAATATATACAAAAAGAATATAAAATGAGTAAATAATAGCTAATATTTTGTAGCACTTTACAGTTTTCAAAGCTTTTTGTAAACATATCATTTGATCCTCACAACAATCTTGGATGGCAAATGTTGTTATTGTCCCTATTTTACAGATGAGGAAACTGAGGCAGGCAAGCTAAGTGACTTACTTGCCCTGGGTGGCACAGCTTCTCAGAGTCTGAGGATAGATTTGAATTCAGGACTTCTGGACTCCAGGCAAAGCACTCTACCCACTGTACTATTGCTTGCCTCTAAATTTTACAAAGTAGTTACATAGAAGATCATTTGTGAAGGCAGGTATTAGCAATAGGAGGAGGTGGAAATCAGGAAAGGTTTCCTTCAGAAACTGGTTGTTGAGCTACTCCTTAGGTGAAGAGAGAGACTCAGTGGGGGTGGCTGTGAGGAAGGGAAGCATTCCTAGTATGGGGGATGGTCTGCAAAGGAACTAGGACTGGAGACAGAGTATTGTGGGAAGAATGGAGAGGTTTGGCTGGATCATAGATTGCAGGAGGGGGAGGCTGAAAAGCTAGGTGGGGCCAGCTGTGTAGACCTTGAAAAAACAAAACAGGAGTTTCTATTTTATCCTGGAAATGATAGGAAGCCTTTCACGTTGGTTGAGAAGAGGAGTAGCCTGGTCAGATCTGACTTGGGCAGCAGCCTGTAGGATGGATTGGAAAGGGGAGAGAGATCAATTAGAAAGCTGTAGAGTTCTCCAGAAGAGAGGTGATGAGGGAGGACCCAGGGTAAGAGGGAAGAGAGGTTATCTGCAAGAGATGTGACAAAAGTAGGTTTACTGAGAAGATATGTGGAGTGAGGGGAAGTGAGAGAGGGAAATTGGAAGAATAGTGGTGCCTTTGACAGAAATTGGGAATTTTGAAAGAAAAGAAGGATTTTGAGGGAAATATAGTAAGTTCAGTTTTAGACATGTTGAATTTGATCTGTTCCCAAGATATCTAGTTTGAAATATCCAATAGGCCATTGTTGATATGTGACTGAAGCTTAAAAGATTCACTGAAAAACTTAAAAGATTACCTCTAGATACATATATATATATATATATATACACACAAAAAACCATATATATATATATACATATATATATATATACAAAATGTGTCTATATATATACATACATATATTTATATATCATAGATCTGTATCCATAACACAAATATAGAGGTGACAGTTGAATTCATGGGAGTTGATGAGGTTATCCAAACAGAAGAGGGTCGAGGGCAGAACTTGAGGGACATGCTCAGTTAGAACATGCTATATGGATAATGAGACAGCAAAAGAAGCAAAAGAAACAGTCAGACAGGTTAAAGCTAAATCAAGAGAGAAAACCCAGAGAGGAGAGGGTCTTCTGCAGGAGAGGGTGGTCAGCAGTGTCAAGGGCAGCCCTAAGGATGAGGACTGAGAAAGGCCATGCAGTAACTGGGACCATTGGTAACTTTGGAGAGGGAAGTTGTGGAATGATGAGGTCAGGAGCAGAATGGAAAGGGTTGAGGAGTGAGTGAGTGAAGGTGAAGATAGCTTTTTTAAGGAGTTTGCCTCAGAAATGGAGGAGAGGTAGGGGATGACACCTGGAGAAGGATCTAGGCTGGCTTTTTAAGAATGGGGGAGGCTTGAGGCTGAAAAACTGACAAAGATGATTGACCAGGAGGCTGGAAGGGTTGGGGTGGGTAAAGAGCTCAGTGTGGACTCCAGAGGACCTGAGGACAAGTTCCTTGGACGTTTGCTAGCTGCATGACTCTGGGAAAGTTATGGACACTTGCACCTCAGGTTCCTCATCTGTAAAATAAAAGGGGTTGGACTCAAAAGCAGATCTCTTCCAACACTGAATCTCTGATCCTCTGTTCCTCTTACTGTACATATCAAGGGGAAACTGGCCATGGCAAGAAGAAGGGTCAGCTCTTTGTCACAGACTGGGTGAAAGGAAAGGGAGAGATAATAATGCCAAAGAGTTTGAGATGAAAAGAATGGGGGAGAGCTGGTGCCCCCAATTTCAATTTTCTTAGGAAAGTAAGAGGTGAGGACCTCCACTGAAAGACTTTAATGAAACTCATGATGATCTTAAGGTCCATTTTCTTTCTTTTTAAAAAAAGTTTTTATTCAACCATTTCCCAGCTGATGGGCATCTATTCATTTTCCAATTCTTTGCCACCACAAAAAGGGCCTCTACAAACATTTTTGCACATATGGGTCTATTTTCCCCTCTTTTATGATTTCTTTGGGATACAGACCCAGTAGAGACACTGCTGGATCAAGGGGTATGCATAATTGGGCATAAAATCCAGAATGGTTGGATCTGTTCACAACTCCACCAACAATGTATTAAAGGTCTCAGTTTTCCTACATCTCCTCCCACATTTATCATTATCCTTTCCTGTGAGGTGCTATTTGAGGTCCATTTTCACCGCAAATAGAGAGCAGCATCTCCTTACTGTCGAGAGAGGAAGAGAGAATGTCTTCTTTCCTTCTCTCTGCCTAGTAGATCAGAGATGTTTAGAGGAAACTGTGTGAGTAGGTTCAAGAAGTGATAATAGTGAATATAGGAGATGAGGTGACGAAGAAAGAGGCAGTAAGTGAAATGGATGGGATGGAGCAAAAAGACATGCTGCTGCTGCTGTTGTTGCTACAGGGAGATTATTGGGTGGAAAAAACTGTACTAAGTGATGCAGGATAGTAGAAGAGGATTGGATTTGTGTTTGAATTCAAGTTCTGTTCTCTCTCTCTGCTTTGTGACCTCAGAGAAATCACTCACCTCACTGAATTCCAGTTTCCTCATCTGTGAAATGATTTGGAGGATTTTTTTGTAGCCTCGAATGCTATGAGTTCCTAAACTCACAATTGTTTGGGTACCATATTGGCTTTTATATCTCTCTGTAATCTTTGCTATAAATGAGCACTCATACAGACAGGTGGCATTGTGCTAGAGCTTTAATAATCAACACTTTGAGGGGATGTGAAGGCCTATATTTTAAATATCATTGTCGACGATCAGTATATTTTTCAGTGTAGGCAGTTCCTTTTCAATTGCTGGCAGTCATAGAAATAACAGGTAGTCACACCTACTCAGCAGCCTCTTTAGGCAATGCTTACCTTCAATGTCAATGAAGAATCATGCACATTTGGGCTAGTATTAAAGCAATAAAACCAGTAGAAACAAATTGTTATCGATTATTTTAAGATTTACATTCTTGTATTTGGATGTAGCATCATAGCTGTATAGAGATCTTAATTTTTTTCTCCTTATGTTAGGGCTAAATTTGAGCATTTCCTCAATTCAGTTGGATAAAAACATTGATTAAGACCTTTCTGATATGTCCTGCCCTGTGCTAGGTGCCAGTTCTGCCCTTTTCTAGAGAAATTTTCACCCCTGACTCTTATCCCTACCCCTTGCTGAGACACTCTCATCCCATTGCAGAATCAGTCAGCAGAAGCAGGGCTTAAGGGGCTGACTGCTGGTCCCCAGTAATGGAGTGAAAGTCCTATTGATTGTGATTGTTCAGGCATTTTTCAGTCATGTCTCATTCTTTGTGTCCCCATTTGGGATTTTCTTGGTAGAGATGCTGGAGTAGTTTGCCATTTCTTTCTCAGATTATTTTATAGATGAGGAAATTGAGGCAAATGGCAGTAAGTGACTTTGCCCAGCATCCCAGTTAGTATCTAAAACTAGATTTAATCAGGAAGATGAGTCTGTGCAAGTCTGCAGATTGTGAATCCAAATTTCTACTTTCATTTTCATTGAATTTTCTATCTTTCATCCATGTTAGAGAGCCAGGCTAGTGTCACAATTATGGTGTGATATTTCTCCTAATACAATGACTTTCAGTAGGTAGCTAAAAACATTTTTGTAATGGGAGGTGTCTTCCATCCAGAAGCTGTATTACCATTTATGTGTAGAATCTTCTGACTTACACCAGGGGAAATCCCTAATGCCCAGTGGTGGAAGGGTTGGGATAGAAGAGAAAGAAGTTCTGGGACAAGGAGAGAGCAGAAGAGGGAGACCCCTAACTGCAGAAAACTAATGCTACTGCTTAAGGGAAACAGGGGTAAAGGGAACGGAGAAGGGCAAAGGGATTCGATTTAAATACTCCATTCAGTTCAGTGAGTATTTATTAGATGCCTACTGTGTGCCAGGCACTGAACATTTGCAGATTTTAATCACCAAACAGTCCCAGAGGCTTTGAGTGCCGCCATCTTTGCCTGGTGAGTGAGATCTAGAACGAGCTTGGAATTGTTTGGGCAGCCATCTAGGGGCTACCTCAGCTTTGGGTCCCTCACATTTAAGCTCCTCCCTTTAACCTCATTTTTTCTGGAAGCCATTTGAAGATTGAGCAAGATGTGATTTAGCTTTTAGAGCAGGAGGGAGCTTTGAGACTCCTGACCATGGTGGCTGCCTTCCACTCAAAAGGGGGCAGAGAAGTAGGGGGCAGCCTTGGGTTGAAATCACCCCCCCCCACAAGCTCTGTTGTCTGGTGGCATCTCCATAAAAGCTTCCTGGGCAGGTTGGTGCAGAAGCTCTGCGGCTCCTTACAGATCATGGGACATCTGCTCTGCCCACCCTTCTCCTCCCTCTGCCGCTGTCTGGTCCTGATAATCACCCTTGGCTGGTCCCCTCACACTGGGTCCCCTCATTAGCTCCCCTTTGTTTGACGACCTATGGATCTCTCAGTCTCTCTTAGATGTGAATGGTTCCCTGACTCACCATCTTTAAACAGAACTCACCGTTTTCCCCCAACCCTTCATACCCCACCTCCCTTATTGTTGTCCAATAGGCGATCATCTTCCTAGTTCCCCGGTTCACAACTTTGGTGTCGCCCAGGAGGGAGGTGGCCCAATGGGCGCAGCCCGACTGGGAGACTTGGCAAGTCTCCTCTGTTTGCCTCAGCTTCCTCACTTGTAAAATGAGATTAATAATAGCGCTTCCCTTCCAGAGTTATCATGCGGATCAAATGGGATAATATTTGTGAAGCGCTTTGCAAACCTTAAAGCTCTGATAATTATTATCTTGCACTCTCATCCAGTGCCCAGTCCCTTCACTTGTCATTTCCTCTTTTTCCATCCCTGCATCTCCTTCTTAGGCCACTTTGTCCCATTCACAGTCACCACTCATTCAGGCCCCATTACCTCCTGCTGACTCTCCTGATGCTTACAAATGTGACCATGTCTCCCCCATCCTCAGAAAACCCTCCAGTGACTTGCTTTTCCCCACTAGTTTTTGTCCCATCTTCATCCCGCCATTTCCTGGTTAAACTCCTTGAACTCAGTTCCTTGAAGGCCATCTCCAGGCCGGTTTCCACTTCATTTCCTCCTATCCTCCTTTCTGGCTTTCTGTAGTCTGCCTTTTGATCTCACCTTTCTATGGAAACTGCTCTCTCCAAAGTTATTCAAAGATTTAAAAATGGCCAATTCTAATACCTTTCTCTCCCTTCCCCATCTCTCTTCTTGACTTCTCTGCAGTGGGTCAAGTCACCCTCTTCTGTTTGATACTTTCCCTAAGTTTTTGTGACAGTTTGTGACATTTTCCTTTTGCCTCTTCAACCACCCCTCCCCCACTTATTTGTTTCCAACCTTTGTTTTTACATTTTGAGTTCCAAAATCTCTCTACCCTTCCCCCACCCAATGAGAGGGCAAACAATATGATATTAATTATATATGTGAAATCATGCAAAATGATTCTGTATTAGTCACATTGAAAAAAAAGAAAGGAAAATAAAGGAAGTGAAAAAGTATGCTTCAGTCCATACCCAAAGTTCATCAGTTCTCTGTCTCAAGGTGGATAGTATTTTTCGGCATGGATCTTTTGGAATTATCTTGGATCATTATATCAATTGATGAGTAGCTAAGTCTTTCTCAGTTGATCATTGTTACAATATTTCTATTACTATGAATAATGTTATTCTGGTTCTGTTTACTTTACTATGCATTAGTTCATGTAAATTTTCCCAGATTTTTCTGAAACCATTTTTTGCTCGTCATTTTTTTTTTTTTTTTTTTTTTTTTGCTGAGACAATTGGGGTTAAGTGACTTGCCAAGGGTCACACAACTAGGTAGTGTTAAGTGTCTGAGGTCACATTTGAACTCAGGTCCTCCTGACTTCAGGACTGCTGCTCTATCCACTTTGCTGCCCTGCTCATTGTTTCTTATAGCATAGTACTATTCCACCACAATCATGGAACAAAACTCGCTAATCCCCAAATGGTAGGCATATCCTCAATTTCCAATTCTTTGCCCCCACAAAAAGAACTGTTATCAATATTTTTGTACATGTGGAAGAAATGAGGCTTTTATTAGAGAAACTTTCTTTAAAATTTGTTTCTGTTTCCTGATTTCTTGCTGTTTTGATTGCATTGATTTTGTTTGTGCAGAACTCTTAATTTAATGTAATCAAAATCATCCTTTTAACTTTCCATTAACCATCTCTTTCCAGTGTTCTTTGATAGCTTGTCATTATGGTCATACTCATTAACTCTTGATGTCCCCTAAGGCTTTGTCCTTGATCATCTTCTCCCAACATTGCTTGGTGATCTCATTGCTTGGTTAGGTTATACTCTTGATGCTGATAATTCCCAGATTTTTTTTTTTTTTTGCAGCCTTAACTTCTCTCCACGACTCATGTCTCCAACTGCCTATCGGACATCTCAAACTAGATGTCTCACAGACATCATAAAATCAACATGTTCAAAACTGAACTCATTATTTTTCTCCCGAAACCCCATCCTAACTTTCCTATTATTATCATCAATACCGCTGTCCTCCCAGACTGTCCCATGTGGAAATTAGACATCATCTGGATACCTCCCTTCCTCTCGTGCCCCATACCTGGCCGTAGCTACCTTTCCAACATCTCCCTCTCAAACATTCCCCCACCCTCACACTTGGACAGTTTGGTTAGCCTGTCAAATCTCTCCTCAGTTCAGTCCATCTGCCACTCATCTTCATAAAGTGCAGGTCTGATCATGTTACTTCCTTAAACTCCTCTTCACCTCCAGAACCAAATAGCTAATCATCTGCCCAGTGTTCAAAGCCTTTGTCATCAGGCCCCTTTCCTAGTGTTTCAGGCTTCTTTCCCATTTTTCCTCTGATTTGCAGTGATACCCACCTCCTGGCCCTTCTCCTCCCAGCCCTGCATTTTTGCTGACTGCCCCTCTCGGCTGAAGTGCTCTTTCCTTTGTCTCTTACCTCACTGGCTTTCTTTAAAATCCCTCTCCCACCAAGAGCCATTCCCATTTCTCCTTAATGCTGGCGCCTTCCCTCTGCTGATCACCTCCGCTTTACCCATCCTGTCTCCTTTGGTTTTCCTCCATGGCTGCAATGAGTTCTTCATCCTCTGGAATCCTGCCTTTCTTTCAAATCTCAGCTCAAGTGCCCCCTTGGACATCAAGTCTTAACTGATTCCAGGCCGCCAACATCCACCTTCTCCAAACTACCGAGCATTCATTTGTACAGTCAGGCCGTATTCCTCTTTGCAGGTTGTTTCCTTCTGCTCCTCAAGGCCAGGAAATGTATCACTTTTGATTTGATATCCCCAGTCTGACATACAGTAGGTGCTTAATAAATGCTTGTTGATCAAACTGCTTCTTAGTGACACTTTCTTGTCAAACTGTCCCCCCCCAACTGCTTATAAGAGTTTGCATTTATCCCTCTTACATTTTATCTTGTATTAATCTAGCCTGTTGAGTTTTTTTCTGGAACCACACCATCCTATGTATTAGTGGATCTTCTAGCTTAGTGTTAGCAGCAGATTTCATCTAAGGGATCTTAACGTGGAGCCTGATTAAAAAATATTTTGATAACTTTCAATATAATTGGTTTCCTTTGTAATTCTGTGTATCTTAAAACATGCTAGTCAGAAGGGTCAATGGGCTTCATCAGATAGCCACTGGCTTCTATGACATAATGAAGTGTAGGGACCTCTGGGCTAAATTCTGTCAATCAAAGAGTATTTAGTGAGTGCTTACTACATGCCAGGCACAGTGCTATATCTGGGAATATGAGGAAAGGGAAAAACAATCCTGGGTTCAAGAGTTCTGTAAGAATAGTATTAGAGACTTTGTTAAGTGCTTTGTGAAAATGTAGATAAACAGTATTTCTGGCATCCTTTAAATCTGCCAGTCACGTAGCTCTTTGAACAAAGAAAACAACTTAATCAGATATAAACTTCTCTTTTTTATAATTAATTATTTTTATTTCAAATTTTGTTGTTATTTCAGTTGTTTTACTGAATTTACTTGACAAAGTAAATTTTTTTTATTTGATTTATTTGACAAAGATACCGGAGTGACTTGCTATTTTTGTCTCCTGCTCATTTTACATATGAGGAAACTGAGGCAAATGGTAAACTAAGTTGCCAAAGTTCATACAGTTAGTACTGTTTTGAGGCCTGAGGTCTTCCTGACTTTTGGCCCAATGCTCTATCCACTGCACCACCAAGCTGCCCTCACTTTGAATTTAACAAGCACTAAATAAAACGAACCTTTTTAGAAAAAAAGTAGAATTAGGGGCAGCTAGGTGGCACAGTGGATAGAGCACCAACCCTGAAGTCAGGAGGACCTGAGTTCAAATTTGGTCTCAGACACTTAACATTCCCTAGCTGTGTTACCCTGGGCAAGTTACTTAATCTCAATTGCCTCAGCAAAAAGAAAAAAAAAAAAGAAAAGTAGAATTAACAAAAGAGGATTGTGCTTGAAATTACAAATCTCTATTACATAATTTATTTTTTCTTTTAAGTATATAACAAATTTAGGCTTAATTGTTTCCTTCTGACTTTTTCTATATATATTTTATAACAATGATTCATTGACTTGCTTTTTTTTTCTTTTTCTTTTAACCCTCATCATTATTCTCTCTCTTTCTTACCTTCCCTACCCTTTCCCTCTCACCATTGAAAAGGAAAAATAAAACATGTATAACAACCATATATAATTAAGAACCAAACTCACATTGGCTGTGCCCCAAAATTTATGTTTCATTTGTCACCTAGAGTTCCCCACTTCTTTCTCAGAAGGTGGGAAACAGCTCATTAGTCTTCTAGCTACGGAGAGCCTATATATAAGTCTTTCAAAGTTGCTTTTCTTTAGTGTTGTTATTCCAATACAAATTATCCTCCTGCTTCTGCTCACTTCGCTCTGTATCAGTTCATGTTCTCAGATTTCTCTGAAATGGTGCTCTGTTCTTGAAGAAGCCATGTTGGCTCCTGGAAATCTCTGTTTCCTCTTGTAGATGTGGACCAACTGAACATTTAATGATAAATTTTGAAAATGATCTAACCGGCCCATCATTTTTGAACTCCTTTCTTTTCCCTTTTATCAAGATTTCTATTGTCTGATGGAAACTCTCCTGTTCTCCAAGACTATGCAGCTCATGAATGAGGCAGTTGGGGGGTATCCTGTGCATGGGGAGCTGAGCCCCAAGTTCAGATACAGCCTCTGACCCAGGAGGTGCCAGAACTGTCCTTTGCCCAGATCCCTTCTCTGCCCTCTGTGTCCTGCATGTCCTCCTATGGGCTGGGTAGTCCTCTGACCCCTCCCCACTTTATCTCTGTCTCTGTCTCTCTGCCTCTTTCTGTCTCTGTCTCTCTCTCTTCTATCTATTCACCCACCTCTCACTTATTAATCCATCTGTCTCTCTGTCTAAAGGTATACTTTTTCAGAGTTGTATTCCAATCATAGGCTCCGTCCCACCAAGTTTCAGTGATACTTAGGATATTAAATTTGCCTTCTTGTGTTAAGATCACTCACTTGCCTTTCTGTCTCTACCTTGGGCATTGTCTGGGATCAATAGGGTCTTAGACCTTTTAGAGATTACTTTGTTTTTTTTTTATGTAAAGCTTTTTATTTACAAAACATATGAGTGATTTTTCTACATTGACCTTTGCAAAAACTTTTTTTTCCCAAGCTTTTCCCCTCCTTCCCCCCACCCCCACCCCTAGATGACAGGTAATCTAATACATGCTAAATAGGATAAATTATATGACAAATACAATACATGTATACATATCTATACAATTATCTTACTGCACAAGAAACATCAGATCTAGAAAGAGAAGGAGAAAAAAACAACCTAAGAAGGAAAACAAAATGCATGGAAATATTCACAGAAAGCGTTAAAATGCTGTGTTGTGGTTCACACTCAGTTCCCACAGGCCTCTCTCTGGATGTATATGACTATCTTCATCGCAGAACAACTGGTTTGAATCACGTCATTGTTGAAGAGAACCATGTCCATCAAAATTGATCATCATATAGTCTTGTTGCTGTGTATAATGTTCTCCTGGTTCTGCTGATTTCACTCAGCATCAGTTCATGCAAGTCCCTCCAGGCCTCTCTGAAATCCTCCTGCTGGTCATTTCTTATAAAACAATAATATTCCATAACATTCATATACCATAATTTATTCAGCCACTCTCCAATTGATGGGCATCCATTCAATTTCCAGTTTCTTGCCACTACAAAAAGGGCTGCCACAAACATTCTTGCACATGTGGGGCCCTTTCCCTCCTTTAAAATCTTAGAGATTACTTTGACCAATGCTTTCATTTAACAGGTAGAGAAACTGAGGCTCAGAGAGAGATTTGCCCAAATTTCCTTCAAGGTCACAAATTTATTATTCCTTCTCAGCATTTTTCTGTTCTTTCCAATTGCTGGACCCCTCGGTCTCCCTCCAGATCTGTTTTGTTCTTTCCAAATTTGCACATATCCATAATTACTTTATAGTCATGTGGCAGTGTGCATGTAGAAAATCCTCCCCTCCCCCTCTCAGAATGGAAGCTTCTGGCAAGTAGGGATCATTTCATTCTTTGTACTTTTATTCCCAGTGCCCAGAACTGGTTATTGGATGGGACCCCCAGGGCCTGGTCCAGTGAAGGTCCGTAACAGATCCTTGTTGATGGACTTCCTGATTGGTCCCCTTTCCATTTCTGGAGGTCACCTGTAGTTTCCAGATGCGAACAATGATGCTGGTAGAGTGCGGGTCGGCGCTGGTTCTGAGCTGAGGTTCAAGTTCAGCCACCCTGTCCCCAGAGATGGGGGGCAAGCCAACTCCCCAGCCTGTTTCTTAGAACGTGGTGGGTCATTTTTATTGGACCTTGGATAAAGGGGGAGCCTTCCCATACCCATCAAAGGACAAAGGGCACCCACACCAGAGCAATGGCTGGACTCTGCTTCTCAGACAGCAAATCCTGTGGTGCCGTGCTGTGACCCCCAGAGCTTCCCCTGACCTCTGACCTCTAGCCTGGGGCTGGGCTCTGTTGCCCTTGGCCTTGGCCAGACTGAGTCTAGAGCCTGCCTTTAGTTTCCAGGACAGCTGCAGGGCCTCAGGAGGAGGGGCCTCCAGAGTGGTCTGAGGAGGGATTGATCAGAGGTAGCCTGGAGGAAAAAGGAGGCTGAGGGAGGACATGAGGGCCTCCTTGTATTGAAAGCTTGGGCCTGTGGCAGAGTGCTAGCTTTGTGCTGATTCCCACCATGAATGGAAGATGGGGTTTCTGCAGAGAACTCGGGGAACCCAGCCCCTGCCTCATCCTGCCCAGGAGCCCCTGGCCAAGCTCGCCTCCCACTGCTCTGCCAGCCCCTGGGGTGATGGGGACCTTTCTGCTGTGGGAAACTCCAGGCCGGGCCTCTGCCTGGTAACTGACTTGTCAGCATGGAAGCCCCTGGGCAGAGGCTTATGGCATTCTAGGTACTGAGGGTCCAGCACCTAGAGCTGTGGCTCTCCAAAAAAAAAAAAAAAAAAAAAAAAAAAAAACTGCTGCGGGTGGATTGATTGCTCTGCTTGCCCCCAGAATAGAGCAAGCTTGTTCTCATTTGTAGGGAGGGCTAGCCAGGAGCCTGAGTGAGCTAAGTGGGCTAGATTAGGTTGCACACACTCCGGGATAAAAGGGATGTTACACACTAAAAACAAGATCACACAGCAGGCCCTCACACTATTGAGTGGAGGGCTGTGGATGTCTCTCTTACACGAGAATTTAGGCTTTTTGGTGGGCCCCAGGCCCCTCCCCCACCCCTTCCCCCCATCTGACCTCTCTGTTCCTCTGCAGAGCTCTCAGGGGGACGGGCAAACTGCTGTTGAGCAGGAAGGCACCTTTGGTGGCTAGATAGAGAAATGTCTCTGAGCCTAGAGGGCCAATGGGCTTTGGAGATGGAGGGTCCCACTGACCCTGCGGGGCAGCAGAAGCGTTCCTAACTCACCTACCTCCTCTCCATCACAGGTAACCCTGCATCCCCAAGGTGCTCGGCTGCCTAGAAGGATCTGAGGTTTTTTGGAAAGACTGGCCTAAACTGGCCTGAGTACCCAGAGTGGAAAATCTGGTTCCTTTTTGTGTCTCCAATCACTTGAGTTCCCAGCCAGGAGTGGCCACTTTTTTTTTTCCCCTGAGGCAATTGCGGTTGAGTGACTTGCCCAGGGTCACACAGCTAGGGAATGTTAAGGGAATTTGAACTCAGGTCTTCCTGACTTCAGGGCTGGTGCTCTATCCACTATAGAGCCACCTAGCTGCCCCCGAGTGACCACTTCTGATCTTCACCGTCTTGTCATCTTGTCCATTTCTTGGGCTCAGTGTAGCCTCTATCTGAAGAACCTTGGATTGTTCCTTCTTTAGACAAAATTTAAATAAAATGTTTTTAATTTAAAAAACTTTCAACCTAGATAAAAACGTCTATTTCTCTTGTTGTAGTGGAGAGATCATCCACTTCTGATGTTGTGCTGCTGCAGCGTGATCGGGAAGACTGGTTATTTAATAAAGTCAGGCATTTGGCTTGGGGTGGTGCCTGACTACTGTGTTTTGGAGACAGATTGGGCATCTTGGTATAGTCTCCTTTTTATTTTAGTCTTTTGTCTGTTATCAATATGATAATGGAGCTTAACCAACTGTTCACTGGCTCTGTGAGCAACTTTTTCAAATTTGTCCTTAGGAAAAATAAGTACTCTGGAGAGAGTTCAGTTTTCAGAGAAGGATTTAAGATTTTGCCACCCAACTTTTTTTCTTCTTAAATTAGTTTTTTTGGAAGGGGGATTATCTTAAATCCTGGTGTTATTTAGATTATATAGAAACATGTTCTTAAAGATTTCTTCTCTGTATTCTGAGATACTTTTAGTAGATTCAGTTTTTCTCTTCTCCACCTGACCTGATGAAAAATATTTAAAGAAATTATACAGGAAATTAGCCATGAATTCTGTAATTATGCAAAAATATAGTTGGCTATTTTTGAGAATATGCTTGTTTGAGAATATGATTTGGATTTGTGTAAAATAAATTTTTATTCCATATATTAAACATTTATGGTGTAGGGTGATCTTCAAATAAATAATTAATCTTGATAATTACAACTACATTTTTTGTGCTATCAAAATGTCAGATTCAGGGGGCAGCTAGGTGGCGCAGTGGTTAGAGCAGCAGCCCTGAAGTCAGGAGGACCTGACTTCAAATCTGGTCTCAGACACTTCCTAGCTGTGTGACCCTGGGCAAGTCACTTAACCCCAATTGCCTCAGCAAAAAGCAAAAAAAAAAAAATGTCAAATTCAGGGGCAGCTAGGTGGCACAGTGGATAGAGTACCAGGCTTGAATTCAGAAGGACCTGATTTCAAGTCTGGTCTCAGACACTTAACATTCCCTAGCTGTGTGACCCTGGGCAAGTCACTTAACCCCAATTGCCTCAGCAAAGTCAAATTCAAAAGCTATTTGAATAATTCAGAAAATTCTTATGATGTATTAGTTAAGATTTGATTCTTACTCTGGAGTTTTAAGTTATGTGTCTATTGCTGAAGTGATAGTTTGTATAGTAAAAAATCTATAGTGATTAGATATTACATTTTATATATTTATGGCCTCCATTCTCTTCCTTTCTGTATCACTTCTCATTCTTTCTCCTACCATTCCAATGAAACTTCTCACTGAGGTTGCCAGTGACCTTTAGAGTGATGAAGCTGGGGCCTGGTTTTCAGCCCATAGTCTGTTTAACACTGGGACCACCCCTGGCTTTTGATCCCCCTGAACACTAATCTTTATGGGATCTCGGCTTTCTTCTGGTTTTCCCATCTGTCTGATGGTATCTTTTTAGTTTCGCATAATGATCCTCACCTCTACTAAGAGCTCCTGATGACGGTGTTGGGCTCTGCTCTGTCTCTACGTTAACTTTTTTGGTGATTTCTGCTGCTCTATTCAGCTCAGTTATGATTCTCTGCACATGATTTCCAGTTGATCTATTCAGACTAAGTCTCTGTCCTGCACTTTTGTCTCATGCCATGGCTGTTCACCAGCTGCTAGAGAGACATCTCTACCTGGATATGCTGTATATTTCTCAAAATCAACATGATTGAAATGGAACTCATCATATTTCTCCCTGGCCAGAATCTATAGCCCCTTTTCAAATTTTCCTATTTCTGTTTTGGGCACAACCATCTTTCCTATTGTCCAATTCATAATTCAGGGGAACAGTGAATAGAGAATGTGGTTTAGAATCATAATGGCTTGGGCTCTGGTATCTTGCCTCTCACACTTAGTAGCCATTTGACCTTGGTTGTCAATCCTCCCAGAGCCTCAGATTCCTTCTCCTTAGATAGGGATAATAATATTTGAAGTATACAGATTGTGGTGAGGCATATTAACTATGACAATAATAGTATTAGCTAGCATTTATAAAGCACTTTGTAGTTTGCAGAGTGCTTTACATTTGTTACACAGTCTTGAAAGGGATGCCCTATTATGTTCCTCATTATCCAAATGAAGAAAATGAAGTTGACAAAAGCAAGTGCCTTGCCCAGAATCATTCAAACTAGTGAATGTCTGAGGCAGGATTGGAATTCAGGTCTTCCTGACTCCAGACCTAGTAGTCTTCTGTCTATTGGAATGAGATGATGAATATAAAAGTGCTCTGTAAACTTGAAAAGTTCTATGTAAATGTTATACCCCTGATAAGACATTGTTCTTGTTACTCTCAAGTCTTCCCCCTTTTTCATCCCCCACATCCAGGCACCTGTCAAGTATTGTCAATTCTACTCTACATTTCTTGTACCTATTGCCTCTCTATTCAGAGATTTTTATTCTGATTTAGCCCTTTATTAATTCTTCCTTGGACTAACAGCTTCCTAACTGAAGTCTCAACTTCTAAGCTTTCCCTCCTCCAACTAATCCTCCAAAAGTCGCCAAATTAATATTCCTAAAACAGATCTGTCCATGTCCTTTCCCTGCTCAAAAGTAGGAAGTGGTTCCCTGGATGGATTTTAAAATCTTTAGCCTGGTATTCAAAATCTACCCCATAAAGGATAGAGCCAAGATGGCAGATTAGAGCAACCCAACTGAACTGTTCCCAATATTTCCCTCCAAACAACTTTAAAATAACACCTTAGCTCAAAGTTTTGGAGTATAAGAACCAATAAAAGGTCAGAGTGAGATATTTTTTTCTGGACTAAGAAAACTTGAGGTCGGCAGGAGAAATCCATGACACCAGAGTGGAAACCTATTTGGGATCCACATATTGTGGCAACAACAGTGACTGAGGCAGCAGCATCTTTGGGAGCTCTCAGCTCAGAGGTGGCTGATCAGAAAGAGTTTGTGGAGGACCCTTTGCTGGCACTGGGTACAGCTGGCACTGATTGGCAACTCTGTTGTCCACATGCAGTGCTGGGTCACAGTTCCAAGGCAGGTAATATTTGAACCTTACTCTCAATGGAATTGGTTCAGAGAAAGAGAAATACACACACACACACACACACACACACACACATCTCAGTTGGGTATAGAAATCTATTTTACCCAGTAAAGAAATAGAAGGGGGAAGGGATGAGAAAAAAGATGATAAAAAGGAGGGCAGATTAAGGGAAGCAGTGTTTAGAAGCAAAATAGATTTTTGAGGAATAGGATAAAAAAAAGGAGATAAAAAGAAAATATTATTAAGGGAAATACACAGTAAGCACTCATAATTGTGAATGTGAATAGATTGAGCTCATTCACAAAATGGAAGCAGATAGCAGAATGGATTAGAAACCAGAATCTAACAATATGTTATTTACAAGAGGTACACTTGAAATAAAAATACACAGAGTTAAAGAGCTGGAAGGAAATTTAATGTTTCAGCGGAAGTGAAAAAGGAAGGGGTAACAGTCATGATCTCTGATAAAACAAAAACAAAAATAGCCCTAATTAAAAGGGATAATCAGGTAAATTACAATGAAGTAATATAAAAAATTTACAGCAAATTTGTTTGATAAAGCCCTCATTACTTGAATACATATCGAGTATAGAACTGAGTCAAATTGTAAAAATAAGACCTATTCCCCAGTTGATAAATGATCAAATGATATAAACAGCCTATTTTCAGAAGAAGAAATTAAAGCTATATATAGTCATATGAAAAAATGCCCTAAATCACTATTGATTAGAGTAAGGCAAATTAAGATAATACTTATCAGAAATGATAAATGACAGAGGGCAAGGATGAAAAATATATCTATTTTTAATTAATTAATTGTTAGTAGTGAACTAATCCATCTAGTTCAAGAAAACAATAAAACTAAGCCCAAATGGCTATAAAACTTTGATTCACACTATTGATCAGAGAAATGCAAATTAAGACAACTCTGAGATACCACTACACACCTGTCAGATTGGCTAAAATGACAGGAAAAGATAATGACGAATGTTGGAGGGGATGTGGGAAAACTGGGACACTGATACATTGTTGGTGGAACTATGAACGGATCCAACCATTCTGGAGAGCAATTTAGAGCTATGCTCAAAAGGTTATGAAACTGTGCATGCCCTTTGATCCAGCAATGTTTCTATTGGGCCTATATCCCAAAGACATCTTAAAGGAGGGAAAGATACCCACATGTGAAAGAATGTTTGTGGCATCCCTTTTTGTAGTAGGTAGAAACTGGAAACTGAATGGATGCCCCTCAATTGGAGAATGGCTGAATAAATTATGGTACATGAATGTCATGGAATATTATTGTTCTGTAAGAAACAACTAGGATGATTTCAGAGAGGCCTGGAGAAACTCACAGGAACTGATGCTGAGGGAAATGAGCAGAACCAGGAGATCATTGTACACGGCAACAACAAGACTATATGATGATCAATTCTGATGGACATGGTTCTCTTCAACAATGAGATGTTTCAAACCAGTTCCAATTGTTCAATGAAAAAGAAAGCCATATACACCCAGAGAGAGGGATCTGAATGTGGACTATAACATAACATTTTCATGCTCTCTATTGATGTTTGCTTGCATTATGTTTCCCTTCTCAGATTTTTTTTCTTGTAGATCCGATTTTTCTTGTACAGCAAGGTAACTGTATAAATATGTACACACATATTCGATTTGTCAAGAATTTTAACATAATTAACATGTATTAGGCTTCCTGCCATTTAGGGGAGGAGGTAGGGAGTAGGAGGGAAAAATTTGGAACAGAAAGCTTTGCAAGGGTCAATGTTGAAAAATTACCTATGCATACGTTTTGCAAATAAAAAGCTTTAATAAAATTTTTAAAAATAAATAAATTAAGTTGGAAAAAAATAAAACTTTGATTTAGCAATGCTACTACTAGGTCTGTAACCAAAAAAGATAAAAGAAAAAGGAAAAGAACGTATATGTACAAATTTATTTATAACAGCTTTTTTTCCCAAAGAATTGGAAATTGAGAAGGTGCACATCAATTGGGGGAATGGCTAAATGGGGGAGTGGTTTCAGAAAAATATGACAGGACTGGCATGAACTGATGCAATGTGAAATGAGAGGCGAGAGATCATTGTGCACAGAAACTTTATTGTTATGATGATCAGTTGTGAAAGGTTTGCCTACTCTGATCTTGGCTGCAGTGATCTAAGTCAATTCCAAAGGACTCATGATGAAAAAAATGCTCATCTATCTCCAGAGAGAAAATTGATGAACCTTGAGTGCAAATTGAAGTATAATTTTTCTATTTTATTTTGTTTTTGTTTTTGTTTTTTTTGGAATAGGGCTAATATGGAAATATGTTTTACATAATTTCACACATATAATTGATATCATATTGCTTGCCTTCTCAGTGGGTGGGAGGGAAGGAGAGAATTTGGAACTCCGTATTTAAAAAGAATGCCAAAAATAAATAATAAAAAAAATAAAAAATTGAAAAGTATTAAAAAAAAATCCTATTCTCTGCCTGGACTTCTTCCACTTACCTTCCTGGTCTTATTTCCATTTCTGGCTCCTCACACCTAATTGGTCTGCTTAGCTATGCCCCCTATATAACAGACAGTCCATCTGGTGTATGTCAGAATTAGACTAGGGATTTAAAGACAATAGTAAAAGTTTCGGTCCTCGAAGCACTTTCTTTCAGGAAGAGCATATAGAAATATGGACAATTAACAGCTATAAGCTCATTTTGCTATAGGCATTTATTTAGCCATTCAGGATATATTTATTGACTACCTTCTCTGTTTAAAGTGTTCCTCAGGAAAGATTATTAGATGTAGTGCCTCTGTTCATGGAGTATTAAGTAAATCTAAGAAAGGAAATCGTACAAATAAGTGTTCTGTAGTTACTGGAGCACGTGGTGGATATGGGGGAGGCAAGGATTCAGGGCCAAGGCGCCCTTGCTCATAGTGCCCTGGATCCACTGCATCTGGCAGGTGGCAAAAGGGAGTCTCTCTGATGTTGGATGGAGTTCCTGATTCCCTCGCTTGTCAGGGCCTTCCCTCTTCTACCAGTTTTCATTTTGAATGTCTCTTGTGTTTACTTAGCTGTTAACATGTGAGGTCCCTCCTCGAGGTAAGGGCCATCACACTTTTGTGTCTCTGACCGGGCACATAGTAGGGCTTCATAAATGAATGCTTGTTGATTGATGATTGATTTTCTAGTAGCTCAGTAGAAGTTAGGAGTGCACAGTGGGCTGGGCAGCCTGGGCATACTCCACACATGATGGCAAGGTTTTTGGCCCAGATGGGGAGTTGTGGAAGCCACCGTGATCTCCACAGAGCTTCAGGGGCGGGAGGGGGGAGGCACTGTTTCTTGGGTCTGCAGGGGCCTTCTGGGTCTGCTGGGGCCAAAGGGCCTGCAGCAAGGGTGGAGTGGCCAGGTGGAGGGGGCGTTGTCTCCCCTTATCTCATCCTTCTGTGGGATTGTGGCCTGGTTTCCTTGGTTACAGAAGCTGGGCCTATCAGAGAGGGAAAAGGCTAACCTAGAGTCTTAGGATGCTAGAGTCTCTGTCATTGTTTTACTGTTCTTTGACTAATTTATTGTACATTCACAAGTTGATTGTGAGCTTGATAGTTCCAGGAAGGATTGACTATCCCTGGGGCAAATAAGTTAGCCCCAGATGATTCCTGGACAGAAGGCCTGGGCAAGGGTCAGACCTCAGTGGTCATGACTATTATTAGATGTGCAGCTCTCTGGGCCATCTTTTAGAGAGCAGACCTAGTGGACAGCCAGCTTACACTTGCAGTAAGAGATTGGAGTGCCGGAGGGAGGAGCAGTTAGGTCCACCTGAAGGGCATCAGGAAAATGGAAGAAGGATATTTGGCATTTTATAATATCTTTGGTGGAGGATTGTGGGTCTGGTGAGGAGGTGACTTCCAATTGACCCCGGGACCCTAATCTTTGTTGGGTGTGAGCTGTGTGCTCGGAGTTTTTTTGGGACAAGACTTCTTGTGGGAGAGGAAATTTTCCCTCTCCTCCCCCTTTTCCTTTTCTCTTTTTTCCACTATTGTTAATTGTTCGATTTCAGTGTTTTTCATAGTTGCTAGTTTGCTGACAGCTAGCACTAAGCAGGCAATAATATCTGAGAACTTTATGAAATGTAGTTTTTGGTTGAATTTTCCTAAACTGCATTTGGGAGTAATTATAATCTCTGGCTATGCTAGATCTGGGACCACGAGCCCATACACACACACACACACACACACACACACACACACACACAACTTGTCCCTTGTGGGATTATTTTAAGAACAGCGCTGATTGGATTAATGAATTATTTACATGATGTTTAGGAAGACACTAAGATTATACTTAGAATTTTCTTAAGACTTTAAGGTACTGGGGAAAGTAATCACAAAGACAATGCTTGTGAGGCCCTCAGAGTTTCCAGAGAAATTTCCAGAACTGGGCATATAAACAAATTTGCCAAATGTACCCCACCTGATTTGCTGAGGGCAGCAAATATGAATTATGGGAGGATGTAATAGGGATTCTAGGTTCCGTTCAGGTCTCCAGTCTTTGTCACTGTGTACTTCTAACAGTTGTGTGCCGGATCTACTTTGTATACTGAGCAGCTTTCTACTTCCTTTTGGGAGAGACTGGCCGGAATCAAATTTAAGTTTCAGTTTCCCCAGGGCTTTGGTGCATAAAGAGCCAGAGAGAGCAAGGAAGAACCTGAAATCTAGAAATCTAGAGGTTGGGGCCGAATGGTGGAAGGGGGTGAGAATCTCCCTCATCTCTATCAAAAAAGACCTCAGGGTTGTAGTTGCACCAGATTTTTGACCAGCTTTTAGCTGTTTTAAGAGAATTATAATATCCAGAGAAAAAAAAGGAGAGGGTCCCATTGAATTCTGCTTGCCAGATTATAGCCGATGTATTGAGTACAGTCATGGGAGCACAGTGATAAACTAGAGACCATCTGCTAGAGGAGGGGTCCAGAACAGGGAAGGAGATATTTTAGCCTAGGGAGGAGGATACTTCCCGGAAACAGGGCTTCACACGGTGGAAGGGCGTCCCGGAGAAGGGGTCTGACTTGGACACGCTTAGAATTTCAGGGAGCATTCTTGCTTTTGCCGGTGGTCCTTCGACCTGCCTATCTCCCGATGCTGATTCGTCATGCCGGAGCCTCGGTGACCATTTGGCTGATACCTTGTAGATAACCCTCCATTTCCAGATCTGGGCTATGCGAACGTTCAAGGTCATGATCATGGAGATGGCCTTGTAAGGGACTTGGGGATTCCAGAGAAGGAGTCGGACCCTGGGATGCTCCAGGCAGCGGCCGAGGCGGGGACCCTGTGTCCAAATGCTTTTTATTTTCTTCTGTGCTGTGAAGGGGGCCTCGAAGCACGAAGAAGCCAGGGAGAGTCAGAGTTGGGTTTGGAGCAACTGGACTGAGGCAGGACCGGGTGGTGAAACAGCCCCTGGAGATAGCTGGGCCAGGATGAGGAAAGCCTGGGAATCCAGGAAGGGGGACAGGAGAAACATGGTGATGTAGCCAGGCCGGGTCTGGGGGCTGGCTTGGGAGCAGATGAGCAATACGAACATTTTCTTGGGACATCTCTGGGACAGAACTTTTCTGGGAACTACTCAAATGAATCATTCTCTGGTCTCTAGATATTTGGGGGATGTACCCCCAAGTGTATGTTATTATTAGATTGTAGGCTCTTTATAGGGAGAGCAATTCTGAATTTCATTTTAAAAAGTCTTTGCTTACTTGCAGGTTTTTCCTTTAGTCTAACCTTTTGCAGATGGACCCTTTACTTAGGTTTTTTTTTTTTTTTTTTTTTTTGATATTTCACTCTTCTACCCCTCCTTCCCCCCAATTGTAGCTTGTCCAGAATCACAAAGTTACTGAATGCTCAGTGTCTGAGATAGGATGTGAACTCAGATTCTCTTGATTCCAACTCAGATTCTCTTGATTCCAGGGCTGGTGCTCTATCTATGGGGCCGTCTAACTGCCCCAGCTTAAAATCCCTTTTAAGGGTTTTGTTAACTTTTTTCAAACAAACAGATGCAATATACCCCAAAATGAGGAAGAAAAAAAGCAAATTTATAGAAACTAATAGCAATTTTTTATCCATCTTTATTATCATAATTACTAGTTTGTTTTACATGTTGTTTTAGATACTTTGTTTTAGTATTTACAATTTAGTTAGTATTTAGATAATAGTTTTAGTATTTACAAATGCATAATTTTATTTTTCTTCCTTAAAAATTTTTTTTGATGCCTATTGCTTTTATACCTTCTTACCTACCCAATGAGCTTTTCCCTGTAGTAAAGAATGTTTAAACAAAACTAATAGATTCAGTGACCATGTCTAACAGGATACCCTACATTCTTTGCCTACTTCTTTAGGGAAAGAGAAAGGCACAAATATGTACATATTAAGCAGAATTTGAAATTTTAACAAGTACAATGAATTTCTGTCTAATTTATTATTTTTTCTTGAGTAATTAAGGTTTTCTTCTAAAACTAAAATAATAATAAAAAAGTTTATTTCCTTGTTAGGATGGCACGGTCTATTTTCAAAGCTTCTTAGCTGAATAAATATACTCTGGAAATATGGGGATTATGAATACTACAATACTATTATGATAAGTTTCCAAGTTAGAATTTGAGTTGTTTGTGGACAAGGTCCTACTGTTCCCTGGCATCCAGTTTATAAATTCTCTAGTGAGCATAGTCTGGGGACTGATTAATATTGCCATTTTTAGAGGAAAAGTTCGTGGGTTACAGACCTATAGATATGGAACTAAAGAATTATAAAACGAACAGAAAGGATTCTGGGCACAATATATCAATGTTATACTGAAAAAATACCCCACCATACTTTAAATTGTAGTTTTGGATCCTATAGATATGAAAATTATATGAATCTTTCTCCAACTACAATACAAGATTATGGTTTTCAGACATAATTTTCAGCACAAAGATTAGAAGAGATTTGAGGAAAATCTCAGGAAAAGCAGGTTTTGCCTTTTACCCAGGTTTTGTGATGCTCCTCTTAAGTTTGGATTCCTAACCAGTTAGACTATAAAGTTGCCTTTGTAAAGTGATGGTTCTGGAGTTCAGGATGCTTTTTAAAAAGCCACCCCTGAACCTCCCCAACTGGTTGATCTCTGCCCAGGCAGTGCCATACCTTGAAGCCATGTATCTTTGTCACCTTGAAATCAATGAGATTCGCCTTTGACCCCATGACTGATTAGAGCCCCAGTGTGCTTTAGGCCTTTCTTGTCTTTTGCCTGGCTGCTGCCTCTGCAGCCATCTCCACTGCTACCACCACTACCTCCTCCTCTTCCTCCTCCTCCTCCTGCTCTTCCTCTTCCTCCTCCTCTTCCTTTTTCTCTTTTTCCTCCTTCTCCTTCTTCTCCTTCATTTTAAATTTCAATAGTATTTTATTTCTCAAATTAGATGTAAAGATAGTTTTCAACATTCTTTTTTTTTTAAGATTTTTGAGTTCCAATTTTTTCTTGTCTTTTCCCTCCTCATTTCTTCAAGACAGCAAGCAATCTGACAGAGATTATGCATGTATATTATGTAATATACATGAATACTATACAATCATTTAAATATATTTCCATATTAGTCATGTTGTGAAAGAAAAATCAGAACAAAAGAGAAAAACCACAAGAAAAAAGTAAACAAAAAAGATGAAAATATCATCCTTTGTTCTGCATTCAAATGTGGATGGCATTTTTCAACGCAAGTTTCTTTTTTTAAATTTTATTTGCAAAACATATGTATGGGTAATTCTTCAACATTAACCCTTACAAAGCTTTCTGTTACAAATTCCCCCCCCCCACTCCCCACCCCTTCCCTAGATGGCAGGATATCCACTACATGTTAATTATGTTAAAATACTTGACAAATCGAATATAGGTATACATATTTCCACACATCATTTTTGTGCAGGAAAAATCGTATCTACAAGAAAGAATAATCAGATAAAGGAAATACAATGCAAGCAAACATCAATAGAGAGCATAAAAATGTTATGTTGTGGTCCACATTTCACATCCCTCTCCCTGGGTGTATATGGCTTTCTTCAGTGAACAATTGGAAGCGGTTTGAAACATTTCATTGTTGAAGAGAGCCATGTCCATCAGAATTGATCATCATATAGTATTGTTTCAATGCAAGTTTCAACCCATTTTCAACCAAGTATTACTGAAAAGAGCTGTCTGTTATAGTTGATTGTCACATGATATTGTTGTTATTGTATACAATGTTCACCTGGTTCTGCTCACTTCACTCAGCATCAGTTCATGGAAGTTACCAGGTTTTTCTGAAATCAACCTGCTCATCATTTCTTTTCTTTCTTTTTTTATTATGGATTTTTATTTGCATAACATATGTATGGGTAGTTCCTCAACATTGATCTTTACAAAGCTTTCCATTACAAATTATCCCCCCAGTCCCCTCCCCTCCCCTAGATGGCAGGAAGTCCACTACATGTTAATTATATTAAAATACTTGACATGTCGAATCTAGGTATACATATTTCCATACTTATCTTGCTGTGCAAGAACAATCATATCTACATGAACAAAAATTATCTGAGAAAGGAAACCCAATGCAAGCAAACATCGATAGAGATCATGGAAATGATATGTTGTGGTCCACATTTGATATCCCTCTCTCTGGATGTATATGGCTTTCTTCACTGAACATTTGGAACTGGTTTGAGACATTTCATTGTTGCAGAGCTGCTCATCATTTCTTATAGAACAATAGCATTTTGTTACATTCATTTACCATAACTTATTCAGCCATTCTCCAACTGATGGGCATCCACTCAGTTTCCAACTCCTTGCCACCATCAAAAGAGCTACTATGATGTCTTTACACACATGGATCCTTTCCCCTCTTTTATGATCTCTTTGGGATACAAACGCAGTAGTGACACTGCTGGATCAAAGGGATAGACACAGTTTGACAGCCTTTTGTGCATAGTTCCAAATTACTCTCCAGAAAGGCTGCATCAGTTCACAACTCTACTAACAATGTATTAGTATCCCAGTTTTTCCACATTCCCTCTAATATTTATCATCTTTTCCTGTCATTTTAGCCAATCTGATAGGTACGAGGTGGTAACTTACAGTTGTTTTAATGTGCATTTCTCTGGAGTATTTTTTCATATGAGTGTAGATAGCTTTAATTTCTTATCTGAAAATTGTGTATTCATAACCTTTGACTACTTATCAATTGGAGAATGTCTTATATTCTTATACATTTGACTCAGTTCTCTATTTTAGAAATTAGACCTTTATTAGAATCCCTTGTTGTAAAAATTGATTCTCATCATTCTGCTTCTCTTCTAATCTTGGCTAACTTGATATTTTAAATGTAATGTAATCAAGATTATCCATTTTGCATTTCATAACGTTCTCTAGTTCTTCTTTGGTCATAAATTCCTCCCTTCTCCAAAAATCTGATGGGTGAACTATCTCTTACTTTCCTAATTTGCTTACAGATTCATTCTTTATGTCTAAATCATGAACCCATTTTGACCTTATCCTGATATGGTGTTAGAGATGTTGGTCAATGCTTAATTTCTACCAGACTGTATTCCAATTTTCCCAGCAATTTTTATCAGATCGTGAGTTCATCCTAGAAGATGGAATCTATGGGTTTATCAAACAGTAGATTTTTAGTCACTGACTATTGTGTCTTGTGTACCTAAATAATTACACTGATCCATGGCTCCATTTCTTGGTTGCCTAGCACTTCTGTGGGGTCTCCTGTTTAGCAGCTGCGTGGTCTACGTGCCTGTCCTGAGATGCTGCTCCAACCATGCCGCTCTCCTGCTCAGGGATGTCCCACAGTGACTTGGTGCTATTTCTAGGATAAAATGCAAAGGGTTCTTCAGGCATTTGGAGCTTTTCACAATGTGATTCAAAGATGGATTCTGCATGGTTCCCATTCCCACCTTCTATTCTAGTCCACCTGCCAACCTACATACTGTTTCCCAGAAATGAGGGTCCATCTCCCTCCTCTCCCCAGCATCATGTCACAGACCACCCACCCCCATACCAGGAGTGTTCTCCCTGCTCAACTCTGCTGGATAGAGTCCCTGGCCTTCTTCAGCTCAGCTCCTGTTTTCTTCCTGCACAGGAAGGGCACTTCCTAAGCTGCTCAGTTGTTAGTTTACGCCTTCATACTTATTCTCTATAACTAGATAAGAACTATTTGCACATATGCTGTTCCAGCCCCCTCCCTATAAGCTCTTTGAGAGTCCTCAAAAATGAGAGAGCTCCAGTTAGAGATGCCAGTAAAAAGCCTTGCTTGGTTTAGTGCAGTGCCTGGCAGGTAGGGAGTGCTCAATAAATGCTTAGTGATTTGGGAAAGCAGGCCCTTCTTTTACAACAGCAGACATTTATGTAGGTTTTTTTTAAGGTTAGAAAATGTGCTATAACCATTATTCCATTTAATCCCCACCATTCTAATGGATGGCAGAAAGATGAAGGATATTCCAGCATGGGAGTCAAGAGCTTTTAGGGAAACAAGAGTCTAAAATGTGAATGTGATATACCCATAAAGGTCAGTTAGCTTCCGAAAGTGACTGTACCTGTCGTGAAGGGCTTTAAATGATAGATGGCAGCAGGTCGGAGGGACCAGAGAGTCAGCCTTAAAGCTAGACAGAGTTGCCTCTGAGGCATCCTAGCTGTGTGTGTGATCCTGGGCAAGGATCCTGTGGCTCTGCTAAACTAGAAGTTGCAGAGATGGTGCTGCTTTAGAGTGATACACCTGGAGGTTGCCTACATAGAGGAAATTACCTAGAGTTTCTGCACTTTATTTTACAAATTTTTGTTAATTTAAAAAATTTCTGGGTTTGAACATCCCCAAAAGGCATGTACAAAGTAGAATAGAAGATGATTAAATATAAGACCAAGAACCTTATCACATGCAGCTTTTAAAAATGTATGTAATAAATCCAACACATTATTTTCAAAGCCATCTTGCTTGTCTTTCATTTAGAATGTCCTTTTGATCTCTTCTGTGCATTTTCTTTTAAAAGCTTCAGTGAAGCAGTTTTCTTTTCTTTCTTGGCAACACTCTCACTGGTCTCCCTTTCCTACTCATTTTTGTTTACCTGCAATTGAGAAAAGAAAAAAAAAAAGCCCCTTGTGACAAATGAACATTATCAGGAAAAATAAATCCACACATTTTCATATCCCAAAGCCCATGTTTCCTTCAGCAGCTTAAATTCATCAGGTCAGCAGCAAACTTCATCATTGGTCCTCTAAAGTTATAATTGGTTATTTCATTGATCAAAGATCTAAAGACTTTCAAAATTGGTTTTCCTTCCAAAGTTGTGATTGTTTACTTTGTTCTCTTGGTTCCACTCACTTCACTTTGCATCAGATTATGTATGTTTTTTCAAGTTTCTCTGAAACCAATCCTCTCACACCCTCTCTCATTTCCTATGGTGCTATAATATTCTATTTTATTAATATATCATAATTTGTTTAATTTTTTTCCAGTTGATGGCACCTCCTTAGTTTACAGTTTTTTTTTTTTTGCTACACAAAAGAGCTTTTATAAGTGTCTTTGGAATTATGCCTTTTTTCTTTTTTTTCCCTTTGACATCTTTGGGGGTCTGTCTTTTAAAATCAAAGAAGAATCAATTTCTAGAACTTGGTGGAGAGTTTTCAGGATATTATCTGAGCTCTCCCCAGCTTCCTTCAGAATCAAAGCTAGATCAAGCCTCTGAATTTATTTTGAAGTGACAGAACTCACAAATGTTATCAGATCAAGGAGAAAATACTGCAAGCAACCAGAAAGAAATAATTCAAATATTAAGGAGCCACAATCAGGACCCAGGATTTAGCAGCTTCCATGTTAAAGGTTTGTAGAGCCTGGAAGGCAAAGTAGCTTGAACTACAATCAAGACTCAACTACCCAGCAAAATTAAGCATTATCTTTTAGGGGAAAAGATAAGACACTCAATGAAATAGGGGATTTTCAGTCATTTCTGATGAAAAGACCAGAGCTGATCAGAAAATTTTATTTTCAAATACAACACTCAAGAGAAGCACAAAAAGGTAAACAGGAAAGAAAAAGAAAAAAAAAACAATCTTTTTAAAAGTTAAAATGCTTACATCTCCACATGGGAAGATCATACTTATAACTCTTGAGAACTGTATCTTTGTCAGGCTAGTTAGAAGAGATATACTTAGAGGATATAGTTATAAGTTGACTTTAATGTGATAATACAAAAAAGAAATTAGTAGTGAAAAAAGGATTGTAGTGGAAGAAGAGGAAAGGGGAGGTTAAATGGAGTAAATTACATCACATGAAGAGACACAAAAGATTACAATTAAGGGAAAGAAGGAGGGGGAATGAGCATTGTTAGAACCTTAATCTTATTGGGTTTGACTCAAAAAGGGAATAATGTACACAGTTAATTTAATATAGAAATTTGTCTTACTGTACAGGGAAGTAGGAGGGGAAGGAGGAAAGGAAAAGGGGAAGCTAATAGAAGGGAGAGCAGAAGTAAAAGGAGAAAGGAATAAGAAAGAGGAGGATAAAAAAAGGGAGGTAAGGCTGAAGGAGGTGGTGGTCAGAGGCAAAACATTGGTCTGGAAGGAAAGAGTGAAAAGACAGAAAAAAGTGTAACCTGGGAAAAATCAGATGGTGGATAATACAGAGGTAGTAATTTTAGCTGTGAATATGACTGGAATGAACTCTCCCATAAAATGGAAGCAGAGTGGATGAAAAGTGAGAATCCTGCAATATGTTGTTTACAAGAAACACATTGGAAGCAGAGGTACATAACAAAGTAAAGGTAAAAGGCTGGAGCAGAATCTATTATGCTTCAGCTGAAGTAAAAAAACAGAGGTACCGATCCTGATCTCAGACCAGGCAAAAGTAAAAATATATCTAATTTAAAAGGGTAAGGAAGGAAACTGCATCTTACTAAAGGGAACCACAAATAATGAAGTGATATCAATACTAAACACATGCATGAAGTGATATAGCATCCAGATTCTTTAGAGAAGTTGAGTGAGTTGCAAGAAAAAACAGACAGCAAAACTATACCAGTGGATCTCAACCTCCCTCTGTCAGAACTAGATAAATCTAATCACAAAATAAGAAGTTAAGGAAGTGAATAGAATTTTAGAAAAAGTTAGGTGTGATAGGCCTTTGTAGAAAATTGAATGAGGATAGAAAGGAATGTACCTTTTTTTTTTTTCCAGGAGTATATGGCACCTACACAAAAATTGGCCATGTATTAGGAGATAAAAACCTTACAATCAAATACAGAAAGGCAGAGATAGTAAATGCATCCTTTCCAGATCATGATGCAACAGAAATTATGTGCAATAAAGGACCTTGGAAAAATAGACCAAACATTAATTGGTAAGTAAATAATCAAATCCTAAAGAATGAGTGGGTCAAACAAACAAACAAAAACCCATAGAAACAATCAGTAATTTCATCCAAGAGAGTGACAATAATGAGAAAATATGCCAAAACTTATGGGATGTAGCTAAAGCAGTTCTTAGGGGAAATTTTATATCTCTAGATGCTTAAATGAATAAAATAGAAAAAGAGAAGATCAATGAATTGGGTTTGCAGCTAAAAAAGCTAAAAAAAGAACAAATTAAAACCCCCAATTAAATACCAAATTATAAATTCTGAAAATCAAAGGACAGATTAGTAAAAGTGAAAATAATAAAAAAAGATCTATTGAACTAATTAATGAATAACATTAAGAGTTAATCTTATAAAAAAAACCCAACAAAGTAGATAAGCCTTTGGTTAATTTGATTAGAAAAAGGAAAGAAGAAAACCAAATTACCAGTATCAAAAGTGAAAAGGGTGAATTTACCACCAATGAAGAGGAAACTAAAGCAATAATTAAAAGCTATTTTGCCCAATTTAGATTTCCCAGATTAACAGATGAGGAAATAAAATATTTAAATAGTCCCATTTTAGAAAAAAAGAAATTGAACAAGTCATAAATGAACACCCTAAGAGAAAAAAATTTCAGGACCAGATGGTTTTACAAGTGAATTCTACCAAATATTTAAAGAACAATTAATTTGAATACTATATAAATGATTTGGAAAAATGGAGGAAGAAGGAGTCCTACCAAATTCCTTTTATGACACAGATAGGGTAGTTGATACCTAAACCAGAAAGGGCCAAAACAGAGAACGAAAATTGTAGACCAGTTTCCCCAATAAATATTGATGCAAAAATCTTAAATAAAATATTAACAAAAAGATTACAGCAACTTTTTTTTTAATTTTTACTTTTTTTTCTGAGGCAATTGAGGCTAAGTGACTTTCCCAGGGTCACACAGCTAGGGAATATTAAGTGTCTGAGATCAGATTTGAACTCAGGTCCTCCTGACTTCAGGGCCGGTGCTCTATCCACTGCACTACCTAGCTGCCCCTACAGCAATTTATCATCAGGATAACAAACTATGACCCAGTGGATTTATACCAGGAATGCAGAGCTGGTTCAAATTCAGGAAAACTATCAGCATAGTTGACCATATCAATAACCCAACTAATAGAAATCATATGATTATCTCAATAAATGCAGAAAAAGCATTTGACAGAATACAAGATCCCTTTTTAATAAAAATACTAGAGAGCATAGGAATCAATAGAGTTTTCCTTAAAATGATAAGTAGCATTCATGTAAAACCATCAGCAAGTATTATATGTAATAGGAATAAACTAGAAATATTCAAAGTAAACTCAGGGGTGAAACAAGGTTGCCCATTAACACCACTATTATTCAATATTATACTAGAAACGTTAGCTTTACTAATAATAGAAGAAAAAGAAATGGAAGGAATTAGAGTACATAATGAGGAAACAAAACTATCACTCTTTGAAGATGATGTGATGGTATATCTAGAGAATCCTAGAGAATCAAATAAAAAAACTACTTGAAATAATTAAAAACTTTAGTGAAGTTGCAGGATACAAAATAAATCCACACAAATCATCAACATTTCTATTTGTTACCAACAAAGCCCAGCAGCAAGAGATAGGAAGAGAAATTTGGATAGAAACTTAAAATAAGTGTAGATAATATAAAATATTTGGTAGTATACTTGCCAAGATAAAGCCAGGAACTATATGAATATAATTATAAAACACTTTTCACACAAATAAAGACAGACATAGACAATTGGAAGAATATCAAGTGCTCATGCTTAGGCCAAGCTAATATAATAAAATGAAAATTCTGCCTAAATTCTCTCCTTTTTCAGTGCCATATGAAATCAAACTGCCAAGAAATTATAAAGCTAGGAAAAATAATAAAATTCATCTGGAAGAACAAAAGGCCAAGAATTTCAAGGGAATAAATGAAAAAAAAATGTAAAGGAAGATAACCTCGGTATACCAAATCTAAAACTATATTATAAAGCAACAATCATCAAAACCATTTGGCACAGGCTAAGAAATAGAGTAGTGGATCAGGTTAGGTTCACAAGACATAACAGTCAAAGATTATAATAACTTAGTGTTTGATAAACCCAAAGACTTATGCTTTTGGGTTAAGAACTCACTATATGATAAAATTTGCTGGGAAAACTGGAAAATAGTATGACAGAAACTAGACATTGAACAACATCTCACACTTCAGACCAATATAAGGTCAAAATGGCTTCATAATTTAGACATAAAGGGTGATACTGTAAACAAATTAGGAGAACAAGGGATAGTCAACTCTCAAATCTATGGAAAAGGAAAGATTTATGGTCAAAGAACAACTAGAAAACATTATGAATTGCAAAATGAAGAATTTTGATTACATTAAATAAAAAAGTTTTTGCCCAAACAAAGCCAATGCAGTCAAGATTAGAAGGGAAGCAGAAAGTTGGGGAAAAGATTTTACACAGTTGATGTTTCTGATAACATCCTCATTTCTAAAATATATAGAGAATTGACTTAAATTTATAAGAATACAAGCCATTCCCTAACTGATAAATGGTCAAAGGCTATGAACAGACAATTTTCAGATGAAGAAATTAAAGCCATTTCTAATCATATGAAAAAAAATGCTCTAAATCACTATTTATTAGAGAAATGCAAATTAAGATAATTCTGAGGTAAAGTAGTACCTCACTATCAGATTGGCTAAGGTGACAGGAAAAGATAATGATAAATGTTAGAGGGGATATAGATATGGGAAAACTGGGACACTAAAGCATTGTTGGTGGAATTGTAAAGTTATCAAACCACTCTGGAGAGTAATTTGGAGCTATGCCTAAAGGGCTGTCAAACTGTGCATACGCTTTGATCCAGCAATATCACTACTAAGTCTGTATCCCAGAGAGATCTTAAAGGAGGGAAAGGGACCCACATGTGCAAAAATGTTTGTGGCAGCCCTTTTTGTAATGGCTAGAAACTGGAAACTGACTGGATGCCGTTAGTTGGGGAATGGCTGAATAAGTTATGGTATATGAATGTTATGGAATAATATTGTTTTATAAGAAATGATCAGCAGAAGGATTTCAGAAAGGCTTGGAGAGACTTACATGAACTGATGCTGAGTGAAGTGAGTAGAACCAAGAGAACATTGTATGTAGTAACAAGATTGTATGATGATCAATTCTGATGGATGTGGCTCTTTTCAGCAGCGAGATGATTCAAGGCAATTTCAGAGAGAGTACTGTGGAGACTAAATGTGCATCATTGAGTACTATTTTCACCTTGTTTATTTGCTTGTTTTTTCTTTCTTGTGTTTTTTCTCTTTTAATCTGATTTTTCTTGCACAGTATAACAAAAATGGTATGTGTTTAAAAGAACTGCACATATTTAACCTATATCAGATTGCTTGTTGTCTCAGGGAAGGGGTAAGTAAAGAAAGATGGGAGGGAGAAAAACTTAACACAAAGTTTTACAAAAATGAATGCTGAAAACTATGCATGTATTTTGAAAAATAAAATGCTATAAAATAGTATTTCTATAGTACTATTAAGGTTTGCAGATTGCTTTACAGATATCTCATTTGTCTTCACAAAATCCCTATTAGGTAAGGTGCTATGGTGACCATTTATAAGTGAGAAAAGTTAGGTTAACTGAGGTTAGTGACTTGCTTAGGGTCATAGGGCCAGTAAGTGACTGAGGCAGGATCGCACCCAGCTCTTTTTGATTCCGGGTCCAGGATCTGTCTCTGTGCCACTGAGCTGCCTGACAGAAACTGCGGCTTTCAGAAGAAGAACTAAAGAAGAGATCGAGAGAACAAAAATTCACATTTCCATAATCCTTTCTTCCTATCAGCACTTAGAAGATTTTTTGGTACACACTCGGTGCTTAATAAATGCTTGTTGTCTGAAGAAGCAGAAGAGAACTCATGATTTAATGCAGGCGGTTGCAGGAGGGAAGAATGTGACAAAGATTAAGGGAAGAGAATATTTGGAGCTAAGGAGATGCTCTCCTTCCCCAGAAGCAAGGATGTTAAAATAGTGTTTGTCCTATGAGGGATGAGGAGATAGATCAGCAAGAGGTCACCCTGTTGGGGCCAGAGGAAGAAGAGAGGAGGAGGAGGAGTTGGTGGTGTCCCTCCTGAGGGTCCTGTGGCAGACAGGTGGCCGCCTGAGGATGAGGGAAGTTTGCTGACTCCCAGGGAGCATAGGTATCTTGTCAGCCTGTGTGATGGTGGCTGTGACTCAGTGGGATGCGAGCGATCCAGAAAGTAAAATAAAACCGAGGTGAGACTGGACGTTTTTGCCATTGTTGCTAATGAAGGGAAGAGCCGTGAGAGTCGGCTGATCCAGGAAGTGAACCACTGGTTAAGAAGAAGGTCTGAGAAGAGGACTGCAATGTCTTTGTCACAACTTAAAATAAACTAATGGGCTGGAGGGCGGCACAGGTACTGCTAATCCTGCTGCTGAAGGCTGAAGCATTTCTGGCCTGTAGTAGGGCTGAAGATGACCAAGGATCTTGGAGCCCTCCAGCATCAGGAGCCCTCCGGAGCAGAGGGGGAGTAGGTTAAGGAGGGGAGAACCGGTCCAGGTTGGGAAGAGAGCAGGTCAAACTTCCACATCACTAGGAAGTGTGGGAACCGGCCAATTGTGGCTGCTGTGTGGTACTGCCAGTCTGAGTGAGATGAGAACTGGGGTGTGTGTGTAAATATGTGTGTGAGTGTGAGAGTGTGTATGAGAGTGTGTGTGTGTGTGTGTGTGTGAAATATAGAGTTCTCTATAGAAAATTCCCTGAAGCTCAAGGATGGCTGCTGGCTCATTCCCCTGTGCCTGGTTCTCCATCGGAAGGATCTCTGCAGGAATCTGAAGGTTCCTCAGTGGATTCCTGGGTTGCATGGAACGTCTTGAGGTGATTTCTGTTACGGGTTAGTAGAGCAGTGCATCTTCTAGGCTTCCTAGCCTGAGGCCATCTTCTTGTAATGTATAAATTACCTATATTTATGTATAATATTGGTTGGGTGCCGTCCTATGTTCTTGAAGAGGACCAAAATGACATCACCATATTAGAGTTGAGTTAGAATGTGTCTGACTGGCTGTTCAGACAAATATGAGCTTGGATTGCTGTGCCACAGACCGGGCACAAATAGTCCCTATAAACATTGGGGGTGGATCCTCTAACTTTGGGCATTTCATATTTCTTCTGAGCTGGTTCAATTCTGTTTTGCTCGTAGAGCACGGCCCCTTTTCTGATGAGAGCCCGCCATGCTGGGCGGTCCTGGGCCAGGGTCTCCCATGTTGTGCAATCAGTTCTAAAGTTATTAAGAGAGGCCTTGAGAGTTCCTTGTGTCACTTTTTCTGACCACCTTGTGAGCACTTGCCCTGTGTGAGTTCTCCATGAAATAACCTTTTTGGCAAGTGTACATTTGGCATTTGGACAATGTAGCCAGCCCAGTGATGTTGCCTCTCTGATGTAGAGTTTGAATGCTCGTCAGTTTAGTTCAAGAAGGGACATCCGGGTCTGGCCCCTTCTCCTGCCAGGGGATCTTCAGAATCTTCCTGAGACAATTCAGAGGGAAGTGAGTAGTTTCCTGCCCTGGGCTGGCAGATGGTCCAGGTTTCACAGGCACACGACCAGGAGGTCAGCACGAGGACTCTGGAGACCTTCAGTTGGATAGTCAGTCTAATACCTCTCCTACTTCCCTTTTGAGCCTCCTGAACACTGAGCTGGCTCTGACACTGTATGTGTCAACCTCATTATCAGTGTGGACATCCCTGGAAAGGACACTGCCAAGGTGAGTGAAGTTCTGCACAGCATCTGAAACTTCCCCGTTTGCTATAACCCATGGCTCCGCAGATGGATATTGGTGCTGGCTGACTGAGGGCCTGGGTTTTCTTGGTGTTAATTGTTAGGCCAAAATGAGCCCAAGCAGCAGAGAATCGTCCCTGTTTTGTTGCCTCTCCTCTTCAGAGGCTGCTCTGAGTGCACAATCATCTGCAAACCAAAAAACACTCCCTCCACCTTCGTCTTGGCTCGTAGCCTCTTCAGGTTGAAGAACTTCCCATCAGTGTGGTAGCTGACTTTGATCCCATGTTGATCCTCATGAAGACACTTGACAACACGGCTGAAAGCATCAGGCTAAAAAGCAGGGGAGCAAGACCACAGGCTTATAAGCGGGGGAAGCTCAAGAGCATCGCCCGTTGTCCAGAACCCAACCTGCCATCGGGAAATTGTGCAGTACTGATGAACTTCTCTGGGCGGCCAGAATTGGACATCACTTTCCATAAGCCCTCATGACTGACAGTAACAAAACCTTGGTCATAGCTACAAATGTTCTGGGCAGACCTCTACTCTGCCCCAACATTTCTCCTGGAGTTGGTGGGCAGCAAACACCATATTGACTGTTCCTTCGTCCCTTCTGCAGCCATTCTGGCTCTCAGGTAGATGATCTTCTTCCAGGTGAAGGATCAGCCTATTAAAGAGAATCTTGCTAGCAATAATTAAGAGACTCCTCTGTTATTGCCACAGGACAATCTTTTCCCTTTTCCCTTTTCCCTTTTCCCTTTTCCCTTTAGAGAGATTGACAATGGAGGCATCCTTGAACTCCTGGGGCATAACCTCCTCTTGTCATACAGTCTGGAAAATTTCAGTTAGCTTGTGTATGAGCAATGGACTCCCCACCTTGTAAATCTCAGTTAGAATTAATTTTGTTGTAAATCATATGTAAATATGATATAAAATTAAAGTACATATATGATAAGCTTCTGATAATATATGTGATGCAAAATAATACAAAGATACACATACATACACACACATATAAAATAATAGCAGTAGAAACATGTGGACTCTTACAAGAGAAAAAGTCCAAACAGTAAGGCTGCAATGAAACTTTGGATTTTTGTGCAGAGGTTAAAGAACAAGTAACAAGCAAGATGAACTAGATGTCCTGACAGAAATTTTGGAGATGTCAGTATTTAATTTCATAGGAAATCCTGGAACCTGATGGAAGGAGAGCTTTCATTTGAATATGACTTTGGAAGGAAAGACATTCTTCTTTTTCTTTTGTTTTTTTCGGACAATAGGACATTTTTATTTTTTAAAATTAATTTTTACAAGTACTTATTATTTCTCTCTTACACTATGTCTCCCCAATTGAGAAACTTTTTTAAAAAAGAGAAAAACAAACACTAACAGATATGCATAGTTCAGCAAAACAAAATCCACATCAATTATTTTTAGAGGCATAAGTTTCATTCTGCATTTTAACACCAACATCTCCCTGACAAAAGATGGGTGGTTTAAATTTACTTTGGTCAGAATTTCAGTCTTTAAAGTTGTTTTTTCTATGTAATGTCATCATAAAATGTCATCTTTCTCTTTTTAAAAAAAATTCTCAATATTATTTTATTTTTCCAATTACAAATAAAGACAGTTTTCAACATTTATATTTTTAAGTTTTTGAGTTCCAATTTTTTTCCCTCCTTCCCTTATCTCCCCACTCCTCAAGAAAGCAATCAATCTGATACAGGTTATACACGTACAATCATTTAAACATATTTCCATATGAGTCATATTGTGAAAGAAAAATCAGAACAAAAGGGAAAAACCACAAGAAAGAAAAAGCAAACAAAGAGAGTGAAAATATGCTATGATCTGCATTGTTTCCATAGTTCTCTCTCTGGATGCTGATGGACTTTTCCAACCTAAGTCTTGTATTTGTCTTGTATCACCACATTGCTGAGAAGAACTAAGTCTATCATAGTTGATCTTGCTATTACTGGTTAGAATGTTTTCCTGGTTCTGCTCACTTCATTCAGCATCAGTTTGTGTAAGTCTTTCCAGGCTTTTCTGAAATCAGCCTGCTCATCATTTCTTATGGAATAATATTCTTTTACATTCATATACCATAACTTATTTAGCCATTCCCTATCTGATGGGTATCCACTCAATTTCCAATTCCTTGCCACCATAAAAAGGAGGTGCTACATTATTTTTGCACATATGGATCCTTTCCCCTTTTTTATGATGTCTTTGGGATACAGACTCAGTAGTGACACTACTGGATCAAAGGGTATACACAGTTTGATAGTCTTTTCAGCATAGTTCCAAATTGTTCTCCTAAATGGTCAGATCAGTTCATAACTCCACTAACAATGCATTAGTGTTCCAGTTGTCCCACAACCCCTCTAACATTTATCGTTATCTTTTCCTGTCATTTTAGCCAATCTGATAAGTATGAGGTGGTACCTCAAAGTTGTTTTAATTTGCATTTCTCTAATCAGTAATCATTTAGGGCATTTTTTTCATATGACTATAGATGGCTTTAATTTTTTTCATTTGAAAATTGTCTTTGGTCATATCCTTTGATTATTTATCAATTGGGGAATGGCTTGTGTTTTTATAAATTTGACTCAGTTATCTCTAAATTTTGGAAACGAGACCTTTATCAGAAACAGTGGTTTTAAAAATTGAGGAAAGACATTTTTCAAAATAGATAAAAAGCAATGTGGGACAGTGAGAAGAAATAACATGATTGAACCCAGTCTACATATAAGGGATAGGGTAAAAGATAGAGCAGAGAAACTTGATGGGAAACCGTTTGGGCAGAAAAAAATTATCTTGTGATTGGAATATGCTAAAGACTGTGCAGAAAGAAAAATATTTAAGTTTGAGAATAGATCATGAATCTGAATATTGTTGACAGAATATATTAGATACTGGATTAGCTAGATGGTACAATGAATAAAGTGTTGGACTTGGAGTCAGGAAGACTCCTCTTGCTGAGTTAAAATACGACCCAAGACAGTGTGATTCTGTTCAAGTGATTTAACCCTGTTTTCCTCAGTTTCCTCATCAGTAAAATCATCTGTAGAAAGAGATGGCTAACAACTCCAATACCTTTACCAAGAAAATCCCAAATGGGGTCACAGAAGATTGGACAAACTTGGTCCTCATTGGGAATTTTATGAGGAAGTCATATGAAAGAGGGAAAGCTGAGAACAATGTGTCAATGTTTTGATGAGGAAAATTTAGGTTTGATTTCAGAAAAAAGTTCCTGGCATCTAGATCTATTAGAAGTCAAGTCAACTGCCTCTAGAAATAGTAGAATCTGCTCCTTGGAGTTTTTTAGGGCAGCACAGGATAAACATATGAAATCACCAAGATTTTTATGTATTGGACTGTGTGACCTCTGAGATCTCTTCTAGCTCCAGCAGCCTGTGATTCAATCTTTCATTTCCAAAATTTTGTTTTGTTTACTGTTGACATTAAGGAGACTAATTTACTCCTCTTGGATCTCATGAGGTTTCCATAGTGGCATAGCAAAGTGGTAGGTTGGTAAAACCAGAAATGAACATGGTACTTCAAATGGTCATTGTACAATTTATGGTCCAACTTCTTCCTCTTGGGAAATCTTCAAATACTAGTATTCTTAAGGTCAGTGGCAGCAGCCAAATGAGAGCTAGAACTTTTGCTAGCATTTGTTGTTCAAGTTGCTTGAGAAAAGACCCTTTGGCTTTTTCTGTAGCATTTTAGTTGTTGAATTTTAGCTATATCCTTTTACAAGCTGTCTAGGGAAGATTTAGCCAACCTGTTGAAAATTTTCCTATTTGGTTTGTAACTTTTTTTATTGATCAGGAGAGCACTCCAGGTAACCATCTGTTATCCTCACTCTCCATAATTGACTGACAGATCTTTTCTGCTTAGGCAAAGTATTCCATTCTAGATTCACCCAGAATGTCCCAAATTTGATCCATGGTAGCTATAAGTAGTGGGAAGGTTCATCTGGCTAGGCATGGGTGCCCTGGAGCTCAGAATTCCCTAAAGTTCAAGAGTTTGCTACTTGGCTTAGCCCCCTGTGCTTGGTTCTTCATTTGCTCTAGAAGGATCTTTGCAGTATTCTGGAGATCCCTCTTTGTATTCTTGGGTTGGACAGTAAGTCTAGAAATGATTCCCTTTATGGTCTAGTAAAGTGGTACATCTCTAAGGTTTCCTAGTATGATATAATCTTTCCACAATTATCCCTTAAACTATGCTTGCTAACTTAATCCTTTGTAATTTATGGCCCTTGGGCACCCCCTTCTCCCACTCTTTGACTCTTATTATGTTCCTATGGCCATTGAAGTTGGTAGATGTGACTGCCTTCATAAAAATTATGTATAGGGAGGCTGGCTCATTTTTTATTCTTCTGTACTTTGGAAGCAGATATCGATGTACATATTATATTTTTCCTTTTCCCACTGAAGAAGTCTTGCTCAAGGCAAAGACTATGATTTTTTCTTATTATATTTGCTTATTTTATTTACATCTTTTGTTTATATATTGCTTAGATTTGTCCCTTCAACAACCCTCTCTTAACTCCTCTCAGAGAGCTATCCTTATAACTAAGAATATGAAAAGAAAAATCAAAAGGAGAAGAGAAAGAAAATTCATAAAACCAATAAACATATCAAAAGAAATTTGACATGCATACTCTATACCCTTGGAACCCCCAACTTTACAAAAGCACATATCTCTTCTTTTGGGTCAAATTTTTAAAAATAATTTCAAAACCTTCAATTATAGTTCTGAAAAAAAGCTTTTCTTCCTGTCAATGTCCTCCCTAGGGTATATACTTAGCAGTGGGTCAAAGTCTAGGTCAAAGAATATGAATATTTTAATCACTTTATCCACATAATTCCAAATTACTTTCTTTTTTTATTCAAGTAAGCATTTAAAGATATAACATTTTCCCCCAAAGCACTGTTTTGACTGCATCCTACAAATTTTGGTATGTTATCTCATTGTCATTATCCTTAATGACATTTTTTGTTTCTATTATTTGTTTCTGACCCACTAATTTTTTTTTAGAATTAGGTTATTTAGTTACCAGTTTTAAAATTTATGCTTTAAAGGCCTTTTATTGAATATAATTTTTATTGCATTATAGTCATAAAGGATAGATTTAATATTTCTGCTTTCCTGCCTTTGTGAGGTTTTTACCCATGGTTAAGGTGAAGGTACCATACACAGTTGAGAATATGGATACTCCTTTCAATCCCATTTAGTATTCTGCAGAGGTCTATCAAAAGTTATTTTGGGAGGGTTGAGGCAATTGGGATCAAGAGATTTGCCCAGAGTTGTATAGTTAGTATCATAGCTAATGCTTTTAAAAACCTGTTTAATTTTTGTTTATTTTATGGTCAGATTTATTTAAGTCTCAGTAGGGAGTAAATTGGGGTTTCCTACTAGTATAGTTTTACTCTCTATTTTCTCCTTTTCCTATAAGATTTTGATACTTTGTCATTTTGTGCACGAATATTCAATATTGATATAAATTCATTGTCTATGGCCAAGTTTTTAAAACTGTGGTTTGTGACCCCATACATAGTGTTATAACCGAATGTAAGAGCCCCAAAATTATGATCTATCACTGAATGTTTGATTTGTAGACTTATTTTATAGACTTATCTACCTGGGGTCACATAAACATTTTTCAGGTGAAAAGAGCCAAGAGTGGAAAAAATTTAAGAAGCCTAAGTCTGTGTCCTATTAGTTCCTGACCCAATCTTAGTTTGTTGGCTTGTGTTGTTGAGTTTTAATGGACTTCTGTTGGGTTCAGTCACTGTTAGCTTGCTGGGAGTCTCTGTAGGTTTGGGGTAGCTAAACTGCTGACTCCTCCTTGGTTTTGGTCTTCTGTCCTGATTATTCGATTACAGGCTTATGTATGGGATCAAAGATATGAATTGAGTCCATTATCTGTTCTTGGGCTCAGAGCCACACAGCTGTGGTTCTGGAATTTGTTCCTTGATTCTTACACAGGTAGAGCTCCCTCCTGATTTTGATAGTTCCTCTCTACCTAGAAATGTGATTTGGAATTAGGTAATGGGCAGTGGAGCTGCTCAATGTCATCTATGGTTGCTCCTAATGTTGGTTCATATCTTTATGTCTGGGTGCTTCCTGTCCTAGTGGTTGATCCCATTGCTATCCTTGGTGCTGAAATATTCCTTGCTGCTGCTGTGGCTTCTGCCCTCCACCATGCTGTGAGCCAGCTTCCATTCCAGCGTCTGAAGACTTCTCTGTTTGTCTTTCTAAGTTGCCCACAGCTGGAAAACTGACTCGCTAGGATTTTTTCCCCTTGTTTTTCACAATCAGAATTTGGTCTAATACTCTTTCTAGGTTGTAGTAATATAAGTTATGGAGAAGCTAAAGCAAAAATGTTATCTCTTAGTCTGCCACCATGGCTCCACCTTTCCCAAATTGCTTCCCAGAAAAATTGTACCAATTCACTGATCTACCAACAATGTAATTGTGTGCGTGTCTTTCCACAATTGCTCCAGAATTAACTATTTTGATTTTCTGTCATTTTTGCCAATTTTTCTGAGAAAAAACCTCAGGGTTGTTTTGATTTGCATTTCTGTCATTTTTAGTGATTTGTGGAATGCTTTTGGGTGGCTGTTGTAGTTTAATTGTTTTTTAGTCATGTCCAACTATTTATGCCTCCTTTTGGGCATTTCTTGGCAAAGATCCTGGAGTGGTTTGCCATTTTCTATTCCAACTCATTTTACAGATGAGGAAACTGAGGCAGACCAGGTGAAGTGACTTGTCCAGGGTCTAACGTGGTTAATAAGTGTCTAAGGTTGGATTTTAATTCAGCAAGATGAGTCTTCTTGACTCCAAGCCCAGAACTCTATCCACTGAGCTGCCCAACTGCTCTTGTGATAATAGTATGCAATTCTTCTATTGTTCTTCTCCTCTTCCTCTTCCTTCTGATTCTTTTTCTTCTTCTCTTCCTCCTCTTCCTCCTCCTTTTCCTTCTCCTTCTCCTCTTCCTCTTCCTTCTTTTCTTCCTCCTCTGCTTTCTCCTCCTCCTTCTCCTTCTCCTTCTCCACTTCTCTACTTCTTCCTTCTCCTCCTCCTTTTTTTCTTCTTCCTTCTTTTCCTTCTTCTATTCTTCTCTTCTTCCTTCCCCCCCCCCCAAACTGTCTTTTCATTTTCTTTGACCAGTTCTATATTGGACAGTGTTTTTTGCTTCTTTATACTTCTGCTAGTTGGACCTTTGGCTTTTTAATTTTAGTGTTTTCAGCCTCTTAATGCTGTGCACACTGATGAATATATTTTTGTTCATGTACTTTCTCTATGTCTTACTTCTTTTGACTGTCTACCCTCCCTTTTTCTTTTCTTCATTATTCTGCTCCATATTGTTTTCTTCTATCAAGCTACTATTTCTCTTGTTAATGCAGTTATCTAATTTTTTATAGTTTGAGTGGCTTGGGGGGTGTGTGTCGCATTAGATCAGTCCTGGCAGACTTTCAGGTTTTCTTGAAGGTCTCTAAGAATATTTTGACTGATTTCTGCCTTGGGAACTGGAAAGCATTTAGATTGTTCTAATCCTTGGTGGTGGGGGGGGGTTATGAAAGTGGCCAGGCCTTGGGGCTGAGGAATTGCCTAAGGTACCAAATTTTCCTTCAGGGCATTTTGAATACTGGCATATCCTTTCATATGCTAAGAAGAATTATGGTTTTACCACAGATCTAGCACTGGTCATGACATTGCTAAAGGTTGGACCTAGAATTTTAAGAATTTGTAAGGAGTTTTAGGTTATAACACTATGTTAAATGAGTCACAGCTCTCTGGTCCTTCTGTCTTTGTAGATTCCTCTTTTTGGATCCAAGTCTTTTGGCCGAAGAAGCCCAGATGGACCAGTGCTGAGCAAAGCTGAATTTGTTGAGAAAGTTCGGCAGAGCAACCAAGCCTGTCAGGATGGAGATTTCAACACAGCCATTGTCCTGTATAATGAGGCACTTGCCGTGGACCCTCAGAACTGTATCTTGTACAGTAATAGGTCTGCAGCTTACCTGAAAATCCAAGAATATCATAAGGCCCTGGATGATGCGATCAAAGCCCGACTTCTAAATCCCAAGTGGCCAAAGGTAAGAATCCCATTTATGTGCAGAGAACTGATGTTTATAATCTTTTTCATGTACAATTTTGTTGAATATGAAGGGCCATTGTTTGCATTCCAGTGGACGTTATGATGATTTTATTGTTATGATGAGTAAATTCTTTGTATCTTGAAGCACTGTATTTTTTGTTGATGTAGTTAGAATTTTCCCTACTTTTTCTTACTTTCTTGGAAACCTGTTTTTCCTGTTTTGGGTTAGGGTCTTGGACCCAACCTTTTGGAAATCTGTATGATGACCACACTTTACTCCCAGAACATAGAATAACTAATTCTCATTTGCTTGTTGATTGTTTTATTCTCCATATTTTAAAATGATGTTACTTGAGTGAAACTACTTCATAAACAAATCGCCATAATCATCTGTATGCCAGACATAAAACAAGGCAATCTCTATTTGGCATGTACTTTATTTTCAGTAGACTTCTGTAGCTTTGCTTGGCTTTCTTGCTTTATTTTTAAAACAATTTCCTAGTACTAGACAAAAGTCTGCTTAAGTTTATGAAGGTCATGAAACCATTTGGAGGAACTTACTTTTCATTCTAGATGTATAATGAATATTAATACAAATTTTAAAAAATATATTTTATTGCTATTTTTCATTTTTGCACTATAAACATTTCTCCTTTGCCTTCTCAGAAATCCATCTCATAAACAAATAATATTTTTTTAAGAGAAAAGGTGGAAGAAGAGAAAAAAAATCAGCAAATGTGAAACTGTGTTCCACATCTTTGGACCATACAGGTCTTCAAAGTAATAGGGTGGTTCTCTGTTCTCATAGCTCTTTTGTGGGACCATGCTTTTTATCTGAAGTATTGTATAGTGGTTGTTGATCTTTCTATTTATGTTATAATATTATACTATTCTATAGACAATATACTTGATAGGCTTTGCATCATCTCATCAGAAGCATGTGGCGTTGCTGTATTATTATTATTACCATCATTTTATTCCTTCGATGGCATTACAAGTATTGTTCTTTTTTCGTGAGTTGTTACAGTAGCATATAATTCTTGGTGGGTTGTCTTCACAAGAGTTTATAGAATAAAATATAGAAACTTAATCTCCATTGCTCCTTTCCTCTTCAGGTATAAATTAAAGAATTCATTTATCAAGAGTTTGGTGATCGATCCTTTATCCTTTATAAAGAATAATTAACTTTTATATTTGTAGCGAGAGATACGACATCTTACATATGAGGAAATTCAGAGAAATTGTGACAGGTTCAAGGTCACAAGTCACAAAGGGGCGGTGACAGGGCTAGAAGCCTGGGGCTCTCTCTGGACATATTTTAAGTTAAGGGATTCTACCGATAATTTCATCAGCTTCCAGGGATTTAACTACCATCTTCATAAAATTATCCATATACTCCTAATTGTGTGTGTATGTGAGATACACCTGCATATATACACCCACCTGGGCAGTGCACCCCCAGGGATGTGTAGACATGTGGCTATACCTTTAATGCTTATATCTACATCATGACTGTACTGTGTACAGTCTGTACCCATATCCAGCTATCTATCCAGCTCTGGTTCTTCCTGGAGGTTCAGTCCGCCATTACATTGCTGATTGGATATTTCCACCTGGATGTCATGGGCATACCTTAGACTCAGCGTGTTTTAAGACCTCGATAGCTTTTCTCCTGAGCTCCCCATCTTCCGGAGGTGCCCTTATGTAGCACTGGCACCAGCTCCCCCAACCTCCTGGGTTCACACAACATTACCCTCCACTCTTCACCCTCCCTCACTTTTTTCACCTTGCTTCTCCCTCCTTTGTCAGCTCTTCTTCCACCACATCCGCATCTGACATCATCTCCCATAGCAACCACTTTTGTTCCACTCAGAGTCCCACCTAGGAGAGCTATAGTTCTCCCCCCTCCAGTCTGCCCTACACCTGGATGCAGTCATTTTCCTTAGGAGCCCATCTGACCAGGCTTCTCTACTCAGTCATCCCCTTTAGGTTAAGGTGTAAACTCTTCTGGTTGGCTTTTACAGCCCTTCCCAGCCTGGCCCCAGCCTCTCTTTCTAGCCCTCCCTCTGTGGTCCAGCTAAACAGGCCTCCGCTCCTTACACATCCCAGTCCATTTCTCCTCTCCAGGGCTGTTCCCCATATATGAACTGTCCCCCTCCTCACCTTCATCTCAGAGAGCCCCTTTCTTCCTGTAAGATGCAATTCAAGCACTATTTCCTGCACGAAGCTCACCCTGATTCCTCCCTCTTTGGGGGAATTTGTTTACTTGTTCCATTATGCCCGACTCTTTGGGACCCCCATGGGCTGCAGCATGGCCACCCTTCTGTCCTCCGCTATGTCCTCTATGGCCCACGCTCATGTTCTTTGCTCCCATGACAAAATCTGTCATCTCCCACAGGGAAGCGAAAGAGTTTTCCATTCTTGAAGTAGGTCTGGGACCAAAGGTGCCAGGGAGCTTTTGGCTCTGAGGGCCACTGGTTTGTGGCAGAATTTCCTATTATTTCTTCTTAGTGGCAAGTGAGTTATTCTGAATCTTCTGTAGGAAAGGGAGTTCCACCAAGACAAGAGTGAATATGAGTGTGTGAATAGGGAGTGGAGCTCCCTCAGGTTGGCCCTTTGTAACATTTTCTGAGACTTACTAGTTCTGAGAGGTTCAGTCACATGGCCGGGATGGGTCAGAGGAGGGTTTCTGGCTTCCAGGCCAGCTCTCCATCTACCATGTCACTGGGCACTTATCCATTTCTGTAGTAAACAAAACCTAATTGTCTCTGGTTTCTAATTTTGTAGATTGTAGTTCTCTTTTCAGTTGATATTCAAGCAGTGTATTCTTGTTAACAGTTAGCTATTTTGAATGTTCATTAATTATGATTTATGGTTATGGAGAGACCAAGAATTACTGGACACAGGATTTCCTCTCTAAGGGGAACTCTCAGTTGAGGAAACTTGGCACAGCTCAGAGAGTTGCTCAGGTCATCGAGGGGGGAAGGGACTTGCCCAGAGTCACCCAACCAGTGTCTGAGAGGTGACCCTTCAGGCCGGGTCTTGGGGGCTCTGTGTCAGCCCCTCCCACCGCCCCATGTTATGGAGCAGGAGCTTTGGAGGTCTTTGAAACTAAGCTTGACTTTTTTCTAATCATCTCTCCTTGGCAAATGTAATGTTTGGGGCTTTTTTTTTAAGTTGCTGAAGTTTAGAGTTTGTCTCCACTTTAGTAGCTGAGAGTTTCTGCCTTGTCCTGTCAGAGTGAGTATGCACAAAGAAGTCTTTGTTCCATCTTTGTTTAAGACAGAGTGGGTTTTCTTATTACTCAGTGTGACTGGCAGCTCTTCTACTGGGTCCCCTGCAGGGCCTGGGGGATTTTGTTCTTTTTAATTTGTTATTTTACTACTGTTGGTCTAAGAGGAAAATAGCCATTTTTGGGGGGAGAGGAATTTTTCCCATAAATATCAAACTGAGGTAATGTCAGAGTCTCATGTTTCCATGGAAACGAATGGCCTGCATGGTATAACTGGCTTCTTTAAGCTGGGCACCGTGTCCTTAGGAAGTGATTCAGGAAGTCTAGCTCACAAAGGAAGTCCGGAACTTGAGGAAACAAGAACTCGGCCATGGACGTGAGCCTTCTTCAGGTGACTGACTTCTGAGACAATTTGCTTTTTTAATGCCCTGCTTAAAGTAAGCTGCTGTCTATGTTTTTATAAGGTTGTTAAGGAATAAATACAAAAGCGTGTTCAAGAAATGCCAGGTGAAGTCATGCCTTTAACTTATAATTCCCCTGGGCTATGTGATTTCCACTCGGGACCATATGTGATTTCCACTCGGGACCATACTGCCATGGCTTGAAGTAAAATGAGAAGACACTTTGGGATAATTTACACTTGAAAGTCACAGGACTTTTCATGGCGTTTTCTGGGATTTGTACTTACAAAGATTCCTCTTAGGACATTCAGTTCACCACTCAGACCATAGGAGAAATGGAAATGACATAATCCCAGCCCAGTCCCCAGCCCGGCCTGCTTTCTGCCAGGACAGCCCTGCACACAGAGATACAACTCCTGGTTGGCGAGAAAACTTGGACTGTTCAGTGCTACACACTTGCTTTAGTTTGGGAGAAACTCCTGAGGAAGCAGGGAAAGAATCCATGACCACTGGGAAGAGAGAAGGCAAACTCCGGGACAGTGGATAGGAACCTTCCTGGAGCCACAGATGTGTGGAGAAGCTGGCCCCTTGACTCCCGGCCTCTGGAGACTGAGGCTGAGGGGGACCCCAGCTAAAGGGTGCAATAGTGTGCTGGGCCTGGGGTCTTTCACTTCTAGCCACTTTACCTCTGTTTGCCTCAGGCTCCATATCTGTAAAATGGGGTAATTGTAACCCCCCACTCGACAGGGTTTCTGTGATGATAAAGCACTTTGCCAAACTTAAAATGCTCTATTATTACTAGCTCTCTCTCTACAACAATATATAATTATATATAATAATAATATAATTTTTATTCCTGGTGACATCATTCTCTCCTTGGTTGAGCTGAGATTTTATCTTGTTCCCAAGTCAAAGAACACATTTTCTCTGGTAGAATCTGCTTCCCTAATTTATGGAACCTCCCCAGTTCCTGCTCCCTGAGTACTTTGATAGAGAGCTTGCCTTGCCCTCCGTGATCTCCAGGCGTCTGACCACATTTGGTAGGAGATAGACGGCTAAGCCGGACATGAGCGACTGGGGAAAGCGACTTTTGTTTTGGACTCCTAAATATTGTGGTCCATGGGGATGGTTCCAGAGGTAGGCCTGAAGCAGTGGTCGCCGGGCCTGGCCCAGTCCTGCTTGCCCTCTCTCTGCAAAGCTGGCCCAGAGCCTTCTCCCCTCTCCCGAGAGGAGACCGCCCTTGTCTCTGGAGACCTCGACGAGGGCATTCCACACCGGAAGTGCATGTGGCCGTGCCGCCCGGGGGCCGGCCACTTTGTGACGTTAGACGCGTTCCCACCCATTACACGCGAGCTGGGAGAGCACGCTCAGGGTCTGGCTGTATTTACAGGAAGAAAGATGCAGCTTTTTAGACCGAAGGCTGTGGCTAAAGGCGGGTGACTTGGGGGAGAGCGGGGAAGGGGAGGCTCAGAGGGGGAGAGAGCTCTGGAGGAGGTTTGCCACCAAAGGGAAAAGGTGCAGCGGCAGCAGCTGGCATCGAGGGTGGAAGGGGCAAGGGAGGTTTGTTTGTGAAGATGGGGAAACATGGGGGAAGTTGTAGGCTCAGGGAATCCTCCTCTAGCCAGAGAGGTTGAGGGTTGGTGAGTGGAGAAAGATGGCTTGGACCAAGGCCAGAGCTGCTCACAGAGGGTCCGCCTTGGAGACGAGAAGGGCCACCTGGTCATGTGAGAGGGGGCCAAAGGGAAGGGTGAGAGAGGATGCCTGGAGAGGTGAGAGGAGGCCCAGGGGAGCACCAGAGGCAGCTCTTGGCCAGTGGCCTCCACCTGCCCAGGGGAGTGTCAGGCAAGGCTCACAGCTGAAGGTCGGGGGGGTGGGGGTGGGAAAGCTGCTTTGTTACCTGCGGCCTGTTTGTCCCAGAGATCATGGAGAAGGGGGGCTTAGCTTAGGGGGGAAACTGGGGAGTTGGGAATGTGGAGCACTGCCTGGGGGGGGGCTCTGAGCAGTCATTAAAATGGGGAGGGTGGGAGGGGCTGGAAGTCAGGAAGTGAGTTAATCTTTGAGGAAGGAGTTCTGGTGGGGAAAGAAGGTCTTGAGGTCCCAACTGGTGGGGTGTGTGTGTATGTGAATGTGTGATTGTGTGAATGTGAGTGTATATGAGTGTGTGTCAGTGAGTGTGAGTGTGAGTATAAGTGTGAGTGAATGTGTGTGTGTGACCCTCAGGCTTCTCTGTGCTGGGCCCTTTTCTCTCTCTCTATTCCATCACTTGCTGATTTCATCAGTTCCCATGAATCCTGGGACTTCTCCAGGCTGATCTTCCTCCTCCCTGGAGGGGCAGCCCCCAGGATCCCACCACGGAGCCATCCACTGCAGCCTGCAGCATCTCCCTCCTGTACCCCTCGGGCCCTGCCCGCCCTGGCTCCCTCCCTCATCACCTTACACCGGGATTAGTGCCGGGGCCTGCTGGGGGAGGGAGGGGGCAGGGAGGAGGGGGCACCTGCTTCCTAAAGTGCAGTGCGGACTCCGTCAGCCCCTTCAGCCTTTGTAGACTCCAGGGGCTCCCGGTCTCCTCCAGTGTCAAACACAAAGGCACCCCAAGCCCTCCTGCCTCCTCCTTACCCTGCCTCCTGCTGGCTCAGCACCCTCCGGCCCAGACACTGGACAGCACAGCCATTCTCTAGTCTCCGGCCGGCCGGGCCTGGGATCCCCCTTCCCCATCCCTGCCTCCTAGTTCCTTCAGGTTCTGACCTGACTCACCTTCTCCAGGAAGCCTCCCCTCTTTTAATCATTTCCTGTTTGCCGGGCCTTTGGCTTGTTGGTACCATTTTGGGGCTTTTTTTCTCCCCTAGTAGATTGCGAGTGACTCTGCAGAGAGGAAGGTCTTGGGCTCCTTTTGTATCCCCAGTGCTGGCACATAGTAGGTGCTTAGGGAATGTTTCCTGACTGTCTGTCACCCCCACACCAGGTGCATGTAGCTCCATGTATTTATGCAGACAGGGATGAGGATAGGTGCTGAAGCTGTGGTTTCAGGCTAGTGGGGGACCCTCCCCATGTCTCTGTGACAGACTGTGAGATAGAGAGAGCAGGATACTGGAGAGACCCTGTGATCCCTGGACTCCCGGAGCTGTCCAGTGCACTGAGAACATGAGCAGCTGGCCGGTGAGGTCACAGGTGGAACCCCGAGCTCTCCCTCCTACCCCACACGCAGAATCGTGGCAGAGCCATTTGGGAGGCCGCGGAGGCTTCGGGCCCAAGGTGGCCCAAAGTTGGACTTTCGGAGATGGAAGGGAGGACGTGCCCAAGACAATTAATATTATCTGCGACATGGGCGTTCCCCTTTCTCTTGCACAGTCCCATCCGAAAGTCACCGAAGTCCTGTGACTCCTCGGCTTAACCGTTGGACAACCTGCTCGGATGGCGGGGATCACCGGGTTTTCAGAGAAAATCCTAGAAGTGAGTGCAGGTATTAAAATAAGGGGAAGTGTAAGCGGAGGCTTGAATCCGCTGAATTTGATCATTTCTGTGTGTTTGCTGCTTGGGACCTTGAAAGCTCCCCGGCTTTATACTATGAATACGTGTTTTCTGAGTTGACAGCAGAGGGAGCTCCCAGAGCGAGTTTGTATGAGCTGCTTTTCTGGGGATGCTTCTTAACCTGGAATTCCCAGAAATTTTTGGTCCGATGTGACTTGGGTTTAATGATGGATTTACAGTCAGAGATCATGGGGAAGACCGAGGAGAAGCAGCATTTACTGACAGCTTAGCTGAAGGAAGACATTCTCCGCTTCTTCCGGGCCCTGAAGAGAGTACAAAGGAGTATGGGAAGTAAGTGAAAGGTCTTCTTGGAAAGGAGATCCCATCCTGTATTAGCAAGGAGAGGTGCTCTGGAAGTGAAAAAGGATGGCATTTAATTTGATTTTGCTTGTACAGTGTAATGGCAAGAGGAATTCACAGATATTTCATAATGCTTTTCTATTTATATCAGCCATTAAAATACTTCAAAAAATGAATTCCCTTTTGTTTCAGAGGAAAGAAAGCATGGCAGGTTTTTAGCTCTGTCCAAGTGGGAAAAGTGGCTAAAACAACTTTAAAAACGTGTCACTGAACTAATGAACTAATGACTTAATGAACTAATAACTGTTCTCCTTTGGTCCGTGCTTCCCCTTCCTCCCCTTTTGTGATTAGTCTCAGGTCATTTGCTAGAGACCTAGCAGCTGGCTTCATGTCATGTCATTAACTTGTGACTAAGCTGGTGGCAGAATGCAGGGCCCTTTTGTGTGTGGGCCGGCCATCTTTCCACCATTCCTGTATGCTTCTATTTCCTGAATAACATTCTGTTAGCATCCTTCTCTTCCCCACCACGTTCCCCCATGAGGTTCTAGCTGCAGGAGGCTCCTGCCTGGGAGGAGAGCTCCGGGTCCGGCCAGCCTTGACGTCCCAGGCCCCAAGTTGTGTTTCCTCCTTTCCCCATCATTGGTTGCATGATTGGAACATAATTTAGGAATGTGTTGTGTGGTCTCCATTGCACGGACCAGGGAAGGGAGGTGAGTGGTGAAGAAATCCAGTTCAGTCTCACATCTAGGGCATTTTCTGCATGCACCTAAAGACCAAAGGAAACAATCTTTGCCCTTAGGGCATTTCCCTGCCAACTGGGGGGATTCAAAATGTAAGATTAAGAAATCTTCCATGGGAAGTAGCACCTCTACTGACAAAGAAGCCCCTTCCCCAGCCCCCACTTCTGGTTCTTTCAACTTTCAGTTTAAGGTAGGAACTTTCCTGGGCATGGCTGAGTTAGTTTGGACCCAGAAGCTGAAGAGAGAAATGAACCCGGGGGTGGGAGGTGGGAGGTCAAGTTCAAGGCTAAGAGCAGGGCTTACCACAGGAATGTGGCAAACCAAGTGCTGAGCCCATTGACCAAGAATGGAGGTACCAGGAGACCAATGATCCAAAGGCTGATTCCCAAAGGAGAAGGTGCTGGCGGTGGGTTATGAGAAGGAGACATCCTGGCAGGGTTTTTGTTGGAAGAAGAAGAGGATTTGTGGGTAAGAGTGGAATTTCCCAGGGTAGAATGGTAGCATGAGGAGAGGGCCCCAAGTTTAGGAAGGTGGGATTTCATGGGGAGAGAAGATGGAGAAGGAACAGGTAAAGTGAGATTTCCTCCAGGCCAGATGGTGGGTCTGAATCCCAGAGATGAGTGGAACAGAAGGTGAGAATTTGCTAGCCACAGGAAGTAGCTTAAATAGGCCAGCCTCAGGGGTCCAATTGGACTTTGGGGGCCACTCTGCCCCAGCAGATGGCATCTTCTCTGTGTAACCCTCGGGTGATCACATTGTGGGTTGGAGGCCTCTGTATTTTCTGGCTCCATCAGTTGATTCAGCAGGAGACAGGTAGGCAGAGTCTTTGTTATATAGTATGAATTTTCTATAGAAATATACTTTTTTTCTCTGTACGACCTTGAGACTCCTCTGGGACCAGTTCTGTTACATCCCACCCCTCCTCTCCCAGGGTCTCCTGTACTCTTAGGGTTTGTGGAGGAGGGAGCGGAGAGAGGAAGTGTCTCATCTCTTTATCATTGACTACAGCCCCTACTGATTATATTTCTTCAGTTTGAGGTGTCTAAGCACCACAGTTCCATTTAGCCACTTAGTATTAGATTCACTTTTAGATAGGAACATTTACTTAAAAACTATATTCAGAGCAAATATGCAGACTTTTCTCTCAACACCTTGTGGAGTAATCCCCTTCTTATACCATCTCTGTCTCTAGGGAAGGCAATTAGGTTCACATCTTAATTTACTTTGCATATTGGCTCTGCCAAATTCAAGTTCAGACCTTACTTCTTGAGTTCATGCTTTCTCAGGGCTTCCCTGATGGCCTGGCTGTAACATCTGACTTCATTCCTGATCTACAAGATCCTCGTGGTGTGAACTCCTGGGTTTGGAACTCCACTGTTTACACTCAAACTGAAAAGGACAAAACCTCAATCCCTCCATGGAGGCTGTGGGACCTCAGAGCCTGTCTTCCTTATCAAATGGTGTTGCTTATTACTCCTGGACACCATGGGAAAAGAGCACTGTCTCTATTAAATAGTTTAAAAAATGCAGCCAGTGAGGCAACTGGGTGGTGCAGTGGATAGAGCACCAGCCCTGAAGTCAGGAGGACCTGAGTTCAAATCTGGTCTCAGACACTTAACATTCCCTAGCTGTGACTCTGGGCAAGTCACTTAACCCCAATTGCCTCAGGAAAAAAGAAAAAAAAATGCAGCCAGTTCTGACTCTGCAGCAAAGTAAAGCAGCTGCTCTCAACCCTGTGGCTGATAGAGACTTATTGCAGTCACCAGTCTTTTTTTTTCTCCCATAAGCAGATCTCTGATGTCTTCCATTTGGGAGCCTACATCTTAGGTGCTCTGGGCAAATGCCAAATCTGTTGGTGTATGTCACATCAAAATAACAGCCAATAACCTTCTATATGTGATATCAGTGAAAATATGGGTATAATTGGAAATCCTTTCCCCGTGCCCTCTCCCTAACTCCCCTGTAAGATCCCGAAGGGCAGTAAACCTGAGGCCAGAAGGAGGACTCTGTAGGGCAGATAAGAATGGGACCTGAAACTAAATAGGGTTATCATATAATCATAGATTTCAAGTTGTAAAGTGAATAAACTTTCTCTTTAAATTTACTAATCTGCGGCAGGGTCATATACTGTACATTCATTTATTTTATTTTATTTTATTTTTTATTTTTATTTATTTTTATTTATTTTTCCTTTTTTTTATTTTAAGCTTTTTATTTGTATAACATATGTATGGGTAGTTCCCCAACCTTGATCTTTACAAAGCTTTCCAATACAAATTTTACCCCCAGTCCCCTCCCCTCCCCTAGATGGCAGGAAGTCCACTACATGTTAATACATTCATTTATTTTAAATAGTTATTCAATGTTTCTGTGATTTCTTCTTTGAGCCACTTGTTATTTAGGATTTCATTTTGAAGCTCCATTTAAGGGGTGGTACCTGAATTATTTTCTACTTTTATTGCATTATTGTCTATAATGAATATATTAACTATTTTTGGCTTTTTACATCTGTTTGTACTATCTCTGTGCCCTAGTAAGTAGTCAGATTTTGTAAAAATTCCTTGTGCTACTGAAAAATATGTATTTTTTTTGCAGTCCCATTTAGAAGATATTACTTTCTCCAGAAGTTTGTTTAGTTCCCTATTTTCTTTGTTTTTCTTTCTGTTAAACTTATCCAGAATTGATATTGAAGGTCTCCTGTCACTTTTGTGCTGCTGTGTCTTCTTGTAGCTCAAATGTTTGCTTTATGAATTTGCATGATAAGGCATTTGGAATGGATAAATTGTTTTTAACTGATATGGATTTGTTTATGATTCCTTTCAGCATAATATAGTTGCCTTGTTTAATCCCTTTTTATTTCTTGAATGTTTTTGTGTTTGTCAGGTAGCATGATTATAACTTCTGCTTTTTTGTATTCACTAAGATTTTTTTCTGCCTCCTCAGCTTTTGTTATTTTGTATTTCTTATCCAGTTTCATTCTTTTTCATTTGATTGGATCGTTTAATCCATTTCTTTAGTGAACTAATCAGCTACTATGGTTCAGTGATATTCCCAGTCAGATAATTCCCTGATCTGTATATTCATCCCTAGTCTGTCTTATGAACAATGGTTATACATGACCAGTTGCTTCTTAAAAACATCTCCCAACTGTATGTCCCTTTGGCATCTCAGACTCAGCATGCCCAAGACAAGATTCATTATTTTCCCCCAAACCTTCCCCTCTTTTGAACTTCCCTGTTATTGATGAGGAATCTTCTTTTTAAGTCTCAAGATCTGCAACTCTGGCATCAGCCTCAACTTAATACTCCCCTCCCATAATGTTCAATCACTTGCTAAATGTTGTCACTTCAGCTTTTGTAACATGGCTTCTGCTGGTCCTCTTCTGTGTATTCTTGTGGTCACTGTCCAGTAGTGTGCTCCCAGATTCCCCTTTCTCATTTTCCCTCACTCACAGAATGATGCCAATTATTACAGAGAGGCGATTGCAATAGTTTGGTATAGTAGGGTTTCTCCCCATGACATCCATAATTATTCAGCCCATCGCTGGTATGTAGCCTCTCTCAAGTGATTTTTTTCCTCTATTTTCCTCAAAATATCCCTTTTTCTCTATAATTTCCCACCTCCCTATTACCTGGAGCTCCAACATCCCCCTTCCTGAGGTCAGATGAATGTTCTTTTCAAGCACCAGGACCTCCAGCCCATCCTTCAGTGCGGTTTCCATCCCTCTTCACAGATCATCTCTCTTCAGCAAGAGGAGCATTTATTAGTAGAACCCCTCCTAAAGCAAGACCTCCTTCCTTTCTCTCTTTTTTCTTTTTCTTTTTTTATTAAAGCTTTTTATTTACAAAACATATGCATAGGTAATTTTTCAATATTGACCCTTGCAAAGCTTTCTGCTACAAATTTTTCCCTCCTTCTCCCCACCCCCCTCCAGATGGCAGGAAATATAATACATGTTAATTATGTTAAAATATTTGACAGATCAAATATGTATATATATAATATATATATGTATATTTATACAGTTATCTTGCTGTACAGGAAAAAAAACCCTGCTTTCTCTCTTTTTTCAATCCTCCCCTCACCCACCTATTTCCCTGCCAGCTCTTTTCTTGCTGAGACTGAAAAGGTCACTTTTCCTTTATTGATAGCCTTTGATTTGACCCAGTCCTTGACTTGACACAGCACATATTCTTCTCTATTCCCTTGTTTCCTTCCTTCTCTCTCAGGTACACTTAAACTTCAAAAGATTGGTCCAATTATTGTTAGGGTATCTAATGCCCTAGGCCTGCCTCTTCACTGATGGACTTCTGCCTTTACCCCTGTCCCCTTGTGTATATTTAGAAAGAAGTCTATCTAGGCCTTCGCTGCTATTTTAATTCACTCCTCCTGTATTTCTCTTGTTTGAGGAGTCTGAGATGCAAGTGTTCTCTTCAAGTCTCATGATATTCCTGAATGTTTCATGTTTTTAAAATTATTTTTTCATTTATGATAAGCTCCGATTTGTAGATTAGGTCACTCTGGGCTGCCTGCTAGGCTCCATTGCTCTTGGGCACATATTATTCCATTGGCTCCTATGTTTTCTGGTAGGTGCAGAATAGTCTTATTTATTTGACTTTCCTTTCCTTTCCTTTGCATTTGAAGAGCTTTCTCCTGATCACTTGTTTATGAATTGAGTTGTTAAATGTATCTTGGAGTTTGCATCTTGGTTTGTTTTTTTCCTCAGAAGTGATATGTGAATTCTTGGTGTTTCATTTTTTTTTGTTCAAAAGTTCTGGATATTATTTCCTTGTTTGGGTGTTAAGGATTTTTGTCCTGACATTTTTTTCTGTACACTGGTGATCCTCAGGTTCCTTAGTTCCTCTCCTCAGGTCTTCTGTTCCTCAGCTGTTCAGCCCAACAGTGGTGCTATGGGATTGACTTCTATGGTTGGGGTCTCTGAGGCTCTCTGAAGATGGCAGGATGGGATGTGGTGTGGAGCTGCATTTTAAACCCAAACACGGGTCTTGTTCCTGGCTCTTTTGCAGAGATCATTTGCAGTATAAACACCTGAAAGGGCACATGAGATGTCCCTGAGGTCCTCCTGAGCCATTACAAAAAGGGCTGCCACAAACATTTCCTTTAGGATGAGAGCATTTACTCAGGGAACTGACCAGGTGTCAAAGGCAAACTTACAGGTCAGCAATAAAGGTAACTTATTAATCAGTGCACAGGGAGGATGGCCTTCCCTTCCCATGCTTCCTAGAATTCCAGTAGAAACTGCAAGTATGTTCTCATGTTCTTGGTAAAAATGACCCAAAGGACGAGATTCACCAAGATTCCTTACAATACCTTCTTCTGAATCTTGTTTTCCTCATCTCATTGTCAGGATATTTCATTACCAGTCCTTAAGAACTGTGGCTGGTCATTGTATCGATCAGAATTCTTAAGTCTTTCAAAGTTGTTTTTCATTATAATGTTGCATAGTCATTATGTAAGTTTTTTTTCTTGCCTCTGCTTACTGTATTCTGCCTCAGTTCATACTGGTCTTGCTAGTTTCTCCAAAACTGTCCTCCTTTCTTATAGTCCAATAATATTCCACTGCATTCATATGTCATAATTTCTTCAGTCATTCCCCAGCTGTTTAATATAATAAACCCTTTAGTTTAATATCTTTTGTCACTACAAACAACAAAACCTCTTATAAATATTTTTTACATGATTTCTATTTGTTTTCTTTGATCCCCTTGAATTATAGACCCATTAAGGATATCAGTAGGTCAGAGTATGCAGAGTTAGGAACTTTTTGGATATACTTCCAAATTGTTTTCTAGAATGATTGGATCCATTCCCAGATTTACCAACTGTGCTTCAGTGTGCCTGTCATCCCCTAATCCCTTCCAAAATTGTAATTTCATCTGTCATCTTCGCTAACTTAATAGGTCTAAGATAGTCTTTAATTGATTCTTTTTCCTAATTATCAGTGATTTGGCAGATCTTTTTATATGACCATTTATCTGTTTGGGATGACTTTTGTTCTTTTACACTTGTACTAATTTCTTCTCTATCCATGATAGCAGACCCTTTTAAAGAAACTTCCTGGAAATTTTCCTTCCTCATGCCTCTTATTAAATGCTTTCCTTCTGACTTGAATTGCTTTATTTTGTTTGTGCAAAAATGTGTCAATATAATCAAAATCATCCTTTTATCTTTTGTGGTCCTCTGTGTCATTTGCTTGGTCATTCTCTTTCCCAGTTCTGAGTTTCTCTGGGCATTTTCTTTCTTGCTCCTCTCCTTTGTTTAAGATGTAACCTCATATATAAATCATATATCCATTTGGTATACAGTATGAGGTGTTCACTTACATGTAGCTTCTCTTGGACTTTTCTAGTTTTCTCAGGTGGTTTTTGTTAAATAGCAATTACTTGGAAATGTTAAGGTAGTTTTGAACTCTGCAACTGTGATTGCTTCTGGATAACTGATTTTTTCCACTAACCAAATTTTTTTTTTAATTTTTTTCAAGACACACCTCAAGTACAACCTTCTCTACAAGACCTTTCCCTATTCCCCCCATTGATTTCTTGACATTCATATTGTATATCTCTTATATATTACATGTTTGCCTTCAAGAACAAGGAGAAAGGACAGAGGAAAGTCCAAATTGTAAGCTAAGCCAATATAACCCAGAAGACCAAGCTGATCAGTACCAGAGTTTCTCTGAAGCACCAAAATCCAAATCTCCCCTCTTGGCTTAGTTGCTTAATTATTTGTACCTGCTGGCTTTAGCAATCCAGTCAGAAACATAAAATGAGTATACAGAAATTAAGAAATGTAGCAGGTTGAAGGAATTAGAATTTGCTTAAAAGAAATCTACTCAGGCTCAGATTAAGTGGGCCCCAAACTTTCTAAGCTAATTCTTAACTCATTTTCTGGGCCCAGAGTACTCTGAATTCTCCTTTTGGTCTGGCTGCCTTCTGGTCCTTGGCCAGAATGCCGATTTTCATCCCAATGTTTCCAACTGGAGTAAGCTCTGCTGGGTGATCCTTGACTTCCACTTGAGGAGCCAGAAGCCCTGATGATTGAATGGTGGGATTTTGATGTTCTACCCATGTGACAGAAAACCAGCTTTCCTTCTTCTCAGAAACCCTGCGGAAGGGGACATATAAGAAAGCCTTTCCATCACTTCCGAAATGAAAGTAAGTAGGATTGAGACATGGCTTAGCACACAAGACACCCATTTCCTTAAATTTCCTTTATTCACTAATAAATCAGGTTCACACTCTGCTTTGATGGGATGTTAAATCAAACATGTTTGAATGGACTTGAATTTATCAAGTCCAAAGAGTCATGAGGAGAACCTTTGTTTCCCTTGACAGTCTGTCAGTGTCCAGGAAGCTGCAGCTTCCAGCCAGATTCCCCCAGCCCTGGTTCTGCCTTGTCCCCTCTCTCCAGGACCTCCTAAATCTGGAGTCTCTTACTCCAGGCCCAAAACCTCTGCCTCTGGGTGCCGAGCTGCCCCTAAGGGTGGACCCAGACCCCGTGACGGCCTCAAAACCTCCATGTTGGCAGTTCCCTGAGGACATCCCTCGTGTTTCTTCCCTGCTCTTTCCTGGCCCTGCTTTGTAAGGGCTGGGACTGTGAGTCTAGGTCTTAGTGCGGGGGGTTTCTGCCTCCTTGGGATGTGCTGGTCCTGGACCCCATGGGTGGGCCTCTGCTCTCGGGATCACCCCCCCCCCGTTGTCTTGCCTCGAGTTATGTGGCTTTCCATTTCCCCATTTTTGGCCAAATGAAAGAGCCTGTTGTTTTCAGCATTAACTGGCTCATCTCTTTCTTCTGTGAAACCCCATTAGTCTCAGAAGAGGATGATGACAAGAGGATTGTGTGTTCAACTCCGATGAGAATGCTTTTAAGGGACTCCAACCAGGCTACTCTGAGGAAAACAGAAATTTGCAGGGAAACTCAGAAACTTTTCCAGATTATCCACATGTGGATTAGTCTGTGACTGAAGCTTTTTATTGCTGGGAAAATAGGGGACCCAGATCCCTTGCTGTCAAAGGGAAGTATCAGGCTTTGTAAATGTATTTCTTTAAAGCCTGACCCTATTTTGACTCTTGAAGATTGAGGGCCCTTTTTTTCCCCTTTAAGTATTTCCATTTGATTCATGCTTAATCATATGAGATTTGCACATTTTTATGTGTTTAGGAATAAGTTCTGGAATAATTTCCTTTTGAGAGTTTATAAGCTTGTTAATGGGAAAAAGATGTGGTTTCAAATGGAAGATATATTGCATATTTATCCCAATAGGATTTTATAATCTTTTATATGTATATCTTCCCAGTTCCTCCTAGCTTTTGGGATGTAAGTCACCTGCTATCCAGACTGTAATGCAACAGACAAATCCTTTCTTTTCCTATTCTTGGGACAAAGGTGGTTTTTCTGTTTTCCTCAAGAAGGGAAATGCTTCTTATCTTAAAATTTTCTTTTAAGAATTAATCATGCAGAACTTATTGAAAACGTTGCCTCTTGTTCTTTGGTAGAGGTGGAAGCAGTCCCTGTTCGTAGAACATTAAACACCTTGCCACGTTTTGGATGTGTTGACTGTTTTCTCTTTTTCATCATTTTGTTTTTTCTTCAAACAATTCTTCGTTCTAAGGGTCGTGATTCTTTGCCTTTTTTCTTGAGGTATCATGTCCCCCCTCCCCCCAGGGTTCTAGGCGGGTTCCTGAGGAACTGGGGAGGATGTTTCTGGAATGCTTTCAGCTCAAGCCTCTCTTCCTGGATGTTTTCCCCATTGCCAGTCACTAACTCCCCAGGTCCTCCTACAATTTACACTGGTCGGCTGTTGCAAGAGTATTTACAGGAAGACCGGCCAAGAACAGACTCCCTGTGCCCGGACCGCTCCCCTCACACCGGCTCTGTCCCTGAGGAAAGCCGCTCCAGGAGAGGCATCCATCCCACAGAGGCCACTCTCAAGTTGCCGCCAATGGGCAGATGGGCGTCCGTGGCACCATCCCGGACTGCGGGGCTTGCGTTCTGGAAGCTTCTTCACAAGAGTTCAGCCACCTCCCGTTTCCTGGACCTAACCCCCCCAAGGATGGCCGGCTAGAAGCCCCTCTTGTCCTTCCATGCACACGGGATCGCATCAGCTCCCTGGGCGCAAGGCTCCACCTCTCCCCCCCCTCTGCTCCCCCCTCGCCAGTCCCCCCCCTCCCCCGTGCCACTGCCCTCCAGGCTGGCATCTCCAGCCGCCTTTCAGAGATCTCGTGTCCAGCAGAAACCTTCCATCCACCCCGTCCGAACCGGACTCGTTATCTCTCTCCCTGTCTCCCTAAACCTTCCCCTTGCAAACGTTCCCATTCCTCCTGAGGGGTGCTAGCACCTCCTGTTGTCCCAGGCGGGCTGCCCAGCGGTCTTCCGAACCTTCTCTCGCCCACTTATCCAGTCTGCTTCCTGGGCCCTGGCCCCCAATCTGCGGATCACTCCGTGATTCCCTTCCATGGCGGGGATTCCCTTTCCTCTCCCACAATATGGCCGCCGTGGCGGTGATTCCCCTTGCGGATCACTTTACCATAGCCTTCCTCTCCCAACATCGCGGTAATTCCCCATTCGCGGTCACTCCGTGATGCCCTCCCCCTCCCACTGGAGGCCGCCGTCTTGGTGCAGGCCCTCGCCCCCTTACCTGGGCGCTGGCAATAACCGGCTGCCTCACCCTTCTTCCCACTCTGGTCCATCCTCTGCTTGGCTGAAGCACATAGTAGGTGCTTAGGGATGCTCAGTGGCCCTGCCTGACCCAGCCAATCTCCTCCTCAGGGGGCCAGTAACAGAATGTCCGCTGCAGTGTTTCAACTCAAAACCCAAAGCCCTTCTCTCCCACACATCAGGCCCTTCTGGAGCAGGAACATGGGAAATTGCCTCCGGCCTCGCCTCTGTTACATAAGGGAGGGCTTTTGGGGGATAAAGGGGGGAATTTAGGCAATATAAAGACAAAAGATAAGGCTAAGAATGCGCCTTACAAAAAAGTTTAAAAATGCCCATCCCCCAATTTCCTTTTGTAAAAGAACCACAGCTACAGGGTTTCTGTTATCGGGTCCCCACGGGGTCCCCCTTCCCTTCCTGTCATAGTTCCCAACTTTTTTCTCCAAGAGCCTCTGATGCTCCCACTCCCTTTCTCTCAGCAGGGCCGCTCCCTCCCTCTGTCCTGGCCTAAGTGAGCTCTGGTGATTTAAGACATTCTGATGGAGAAGAAGACCAGTGTATGTACAAGATGCAAAATAAACACCACTTGGGTAAATGCAAACACATACAAAGCCCTTGGTCACAAGGCAGTGGGGAAGGGCCTCACTCGAGGGTCTTACAGGAAGGCAGGGTCTCTCCGGGGGAGCACCCAGGAGGAAGTGCGTTCTGGGCGGGCGACATGGCTGCGGCAGAGCTGAGAGACGGGAGCTGTCGGAGAGGAACAGGAAGGCCGGCTGGGCCAAATCCAGCTTGGGAAGAGCTTTCATAGCCGAACAGAAGAGCTTCTGTTTTATCCCAGAGACAAGAAGAAGCCCCTGGAGTTGATTTAGGGGGGCCACGCCGTCAGATCGCACATAAGGAAAATTGCTTCAGCAGCGTTCTTTGTGTGGGATGGATTGGAGTGGGGAGAGACTTGAGGCAGATCAGTCCTGGAGGCGGGAGCTGCTGTGGGCCTGGACTCAGGTGGCAGCTGTGAGGGCAGAGACCTGGGGAAGGTAGAGCCGTGAGGTTTGGCAGCCGATTGGAGAAGTGTGCCGGGGAGGGGGGGGGGCGGGGATGAGGACAGAGAATCCCATGTGGGGTCGTGAGGGAAAGCGAGAAAGAAGGAAACTTGGAAGAGGAAGCTTGTGGGGAAGATGAGCTCTGCTTTGGACGGGTCTGGGACTTCCTGTTTGAAATGTCCACGGGTGTACACAAACCCATACAATGACCTGTCTACACACGCACACACCTTATACAATACATAGGCACACGTGTGTAGCTATGAGTCGTTGCCATAGAGATGGTCCTCAGCCAACAGGAGCTGAGGAGGAGGAGAAGGGAGGATGGCCCCCAGCAGAGCCTGGAGGAGCTCCTCTGCTTAGATGAGCCAGAAAGGAGTGGAGAGTGCTCCGAGGGAGAAGCAAGCAGTGCCGTGGGAACCCTGGAGGGGCCGAGCCAGGAGGACCGAGGAGGCGGGCACCCCGGGGATCCTGGTGACTTCTAACCCAAGTCTCAGCCCAGGGATGGGGCTGAAGAGACAGCCCGCCTGAAGGAGGCAGCTGGGCCGGAAGGTCGGGCCAGGGAGGACAAAGCTACAGAGAAAGCTGACTCGTTGCCATGAGCTCCCCCATCTCCCTGCGCCCCAGAATCCCTGACTGGCCCTCCCTCAGTCTCCTCCAGGTAGCCACGGGTCTCGCCTCCCACTCACATCTCTCAGTGTCTCCTGGCTTCCTTCTGCTCCTCTTCCTCCAGCTGTTCCAAGTCTCCGGTCCAGCCTTCCTTCTTTCTGCTGCATCCCTTTGGAATGAAATACAAGCTTCTTAGCCCTAGAATCCTATTTAACTAATTCTTCTGGCCAGAGGCTGTGAGGTGGCCTAGGGATTAAGAGCGCTGGAACTGGAGTGATTTCCAATCCTGCCTCCCTGGGACTCTGGGAAGTCACTGCAGTGCGGTCTGCCTCAGTTTCTTCATTTGCAAAGTGGGGAAAATAATAGCATTTGTCTCCCAGGTTGCTGTGGGGATAAGGAGGGACCAGATATGCATTTAGTGTTCTATTTGGTGCTCTGTTCTAAGCCCTTTACAAATGCCTTCTCCTTTAATCCTCACAACAATCTTGGGAAGCAAATGTTATTATTTTATTTTTCAGGTAAGGAAACTGAGGCAGACAGAGTTTAAATGACTTTTCCAAGCTTATACAGCTAATAAGTGTCTGAGGCTTGTTATAAAATTGGGTTTTTTTCGACTCCAGGCTCAGAATTCTCTCCACTGCACCATCAAGGTGCCTCTAAAATGAAGTAATCTTTGTAAAATGCTTTGCAAACCTCAAATATAAATTCTTGTTATTATTATCTATCTGCTGACAGAGAGGTGATAGATTCAGGGCTAAAAATTATATTGAGATTTATTTAGTTTTTAGACAAGGCTTATAAAGGAATTAGTTTTCTTGACTATCCATATTGTTATGAAAGGATTTTTTCCCTTACTGAGGGGAATATGTAAGGGAGATAAAATAAATATTTTAATTAAAAAATGGAATTAAATAAAAAAATAACTAAAATGAGAAGCGTAGTGGGTAGAGTGAGGATGTTGGAGACATTTTATCTCTCTGATGTTTAGAATGCCAAATGTGTAACCCTGGATAAATGATTTAACCCTTCTGAGCCTCAGTTTACTTATCTGACAAATGAGAGTTTTGGCCTAGATGGCCATAAGATCTCCTCTAGAGATACAAAACTCTTATCCTATGCTGTCATATTTTTTCATAGGTCTTCAGAAATCGTGCTTGACTATTTCCCGAAACAGTTCTCAAAGTTGTTCGTCTTTACAATCTTGTTTTTTCATTTGTTCTCCTGGTTCTGTTCATTTTACTTGTATTAGTTCATACAAATCTTTCCAGGTTTTTCTGACAATATCCCTTTTGACATTTCTTACAGTTTAATAGTATTCTGCTATATTAGTATTAAATAATTTGTTTAGCCATTTCTTTCACTTGATGAACATATTTTTAATTTTCAGTTATAAAAAGAGCTGCTAGAAATGTTTTTCTATAGTTCCTTTTCATATTATAATCAATAAACATTAAATACCTACTATTTACCTGGTACTGTGCTAAGTACTAGGAAGATAAAATGAGAAAAAGAAAGATAGTAATTGTCCCCAGGGAATTTCTAGTCTAATGGGGGAAGACTGTGCACAAAGGGAAAGTGAAAAGGAGAAGCTCCAGAGGGTCTGTGGAGTCAAAACTTCAGCTGAGCAGTTTCTGGGAAAGAAAGTTGCTTGGGAAAGGCCTGAGCCCTCTGTGAAAGGAGGCCTTGGGAGTTTCTCGTATTGCTCTCTCCCCCTCCAATCAGAGGTGCTGAAGAGGGGAGGATCAAAATTTGAATGATATCCTTGGTGATAAGCTTATCCTGAGGGAGAAACCAAGCAGAACAAAGGAAGAAGAAATGAATGTCCTCTTTCTTTTGAGTTCTTTGGGACTTATTGGGATGGTTGGGTCAAAGGCTACATAGAGTTCAGTGATTTGAGGAGCAAAGTTCCCAAGTATTTTCCAAAGTGGCTTGATCAGTTTATTGCTCTACCATAAATGACTGATGTGTCTGTTTTCCAGCACCCCTCCAGCATTTGCCATTTTTCTCTTTTATAATCAACTTTTTTAATCTTTGAGTTTTAGGTGGAATTTCAGAATTGATTGAATTTGCATTTATTTAATTATTAATTATTTGGGGACTTTTTATATGGCCATTGATAGTTTTAATTTTTTTTTTTCCTCTGAAATTTGCCTCTTCATTTGCATTGATCATTTATCAATTAGGGACTCTTATTCCTTTATATTTGAATTAGTTCCTTATATATCTTGGAAATGAGACTATTTCCAGGGAGTCTTGTTGCAAATTAGAAGGGAAGCAAGTTATGACATTCTGTGAAAATTATCTTACATGCCACAAATGACCAAATCCTGTTCTATGTGAAGGCTACATCTATCATTGCTCTTGAAAGTCATACTTATGTTGGAGTGGGGACCTCTGTTACATATTTAGTCATAAAAGCATCAAGCAGTGTAGTGTGATTGTGATATAATAGAATTTGATGTAACTTATCTTTTCCAAGATCTCAGCAAAATTGAAGGGATTCCCCTGTGGATTCCTGGATTAGATGGGGGAATCTAGAGGTGACTCCCTGTGCAGTCTGCTCATGTGGTGCATGTCTGAGTGCCAAAGCGGGGTTTGTGGTGAATCTGGGATCCTAATATTCAATCATCTTCCCATCTGAACCATTTTGTTTTCCCCTTTCATAATTTAAAAAATTCACATACAACTATTATTTGTTCTAATTTTAGCTATATTTCTTGTGTATGTGCAAAACTTTTAAAATTTTATGTAATCAAAATTGTCCATTTTATCTTTTATGATTCTCACTATTTGTTTATTCTGAATTTTTCTTCTATCCATAGAACTGACAGGTCCTTTCTTCATTGCTTCTCTCATTTGGTTATGATGTCCCCCTTTATGTACAAAGTAAGTACCCCTTTGGAGCTTGTCTTGATATATACATGCTCTGTGAGATCAGCCTGCACCTGGTTTCTGCATGTCTGCTTTCTAGTTTTCCCAACAGATTATTTTTGGGTTGACTAGTGGGTCCTTCCCCCAGTACCTGGGATCTTTGGGTGCATTCAAGTACAGGCTGCTCAAGTATTAGTCTGCTTCAGTTTACTGTTTATCTGATCTATCCCACTCTTTATTTCTTAACCAAATTATTATTATTATTTTTAGAAATGCTGCTTTGTAGTATAGTTTGAGATTTGGTACCCCCAGCTTTCTTTCCTGCCACTTCTTTTTCATTATTTCTCTGCCTCTTATTTTGAATGGCATTGACAAGTTACACTATGTTTCTTGTAAAGGCACATCTGGGCAGGTATGAGGATGGGAGAAGCCTGCTACAATGCACTTCCCCCCTTGTCTGATCTGGTTGCCTTTTGGGGGATTTGTCCACTCTGGGTGCTGGGGAGGGTGACCAGGACCTGGGCCAGAGCCCTTGTAGGCACTTTCTAGTCAAATCACAGGAGCATTTACGTACTATGACTTTATGCAGAATTTCTGGAAGTCAGAGGTTCTGTGCTCAAGCATAACTATGTGAAGGCTCTAGTCATTTAGCTTTAATGGCGTTTGGAAATAAACAAAGCTTTGAGAATTGACTGGTTTCAGAATCCCAGAAACTTGTCTTCATGGAAGTGACATTATTTTCTTAATTAAATGTAATTATATATAATTTAAAGTCTTAATTTGAACAAAGAATTTAGTCTTAGTACATGCAGTATTTTGAATTGTGGAAAGTTTGAATTTATCTGGGAAATATAATGAGAGGAAAACTTTTCAGTTTAATTGGCCACGTATATATGAAAGCATTTTAGGAGTCTATAGGATTAGGCTTCAAGAATAATAAGTTAAACCGGACCTTGCCTTTTGTTCTATGAATGTTTGTGTCTCATGCGCCCTCTGGTGTAGAATTTGTGATCTCAGTCCAGGCTGATCATTTTATCACTATTTTCTTTGTACATCACAAATTAATCGTAACAACAGCTAGTATTTCTGTGGTGATTTGAGGTTTGTATGTCTTTGACAATATTATCTTACTTCATCCTCACAATAACCCTGAGATGTAAGTGTTGTTATTGTAGAGGGTTCATTATTCTTTTTTAATTAATTTATTTATTTTTGCTGAGGCAATTGGGGTTAGGTGACTTGCCCAGGGTCACACAGCTAGGGAATGTTAAGTGTCTGAGACCAGATTTAAACTCAGGTCCTCCTGACTTCAGGGCTGGTGCTCTATCCACTATAGCGCCCCCTAGCTGCCCCAGGTTCATTATTCTTTAAAGTGGTTATGACATTCTGGAATATTCTCTTTAAAGACTAGCAAAGCTTGAAAGAACCTCGAGTTCATCCATTTCAATTGTTTTTACCTACTTTAACATATATGTTAAAAATATATACTATAAAAAATATACATTCAGAAATCCTTCATACCGCCACTTAATCTAAATGCAGTGTGTCTTTCACATGTACACAGCCCCAAAGTCTTTAGCTCGAGGGCACTGTTTTAAATGATTATTGGCGACAAGGCTGGTTTGCAGCATGTGATTGTTTTTTCTTTTTTTTAATTAAGGCTTCTTCCTTAAGCCTTCTCCCCACACCCTCTCCTAGATGGCAGGTAGTCTAATACATGTTAAATGTGTAAAATATATGATAAATCCAATATGTGTATATATATCTATACAATTATCTTGCTGCACAAGAAAAATCAGATCTAGAAAAAGAAAGAAAAAAAAACACAACCTAAGAGAAAAACAAAGTGTAAGCAAACATTCACAGAAAGCACTAAAATGTTATGTTGTGGTCTACACTCAGTTCCCATAGTCCTCTCTCTGGGTATAGATGGCTCTCTTCATCATAAGGTCATTGTAACTGGTCTCAATCAACTCATAGTTGAAGAGAGCCATGTCCATCAGAGTTGTATATGTATAACGTGTATAATGATCTCCTGGTTCTGCTCACTTCCCTCAGCTTCAGTTCATGCAAGTCTCTCCAGGCCTCTCTGAAATCATCCTGCTGGTCATTTCTTACAGAAAATAATATTCCATAACATCGTAGACCATAATTTGTTCAGCCACTCTCCAATTGATGGGCATCCCTTCAGTTTCCAGTTTCTAGCCACTACAAAAAGGGCTGCCACAAACATTCTTGCACATGTCGGGCCCTTTCCCTCCTCTAAGATCTCTTTGGGATATAAGCCCAATAGAAACACTGCTGGGTCAAAGGGTATGCACAGTTTGGTAACTTTTTGAGCATAGCTCCAAATTGCTCTCCAGAATGGCTGGATCCGTTCACAGTTCCACCAACAATGTATCAGTGTCCCAGTTTTCCCACATCCCCTCCAACAGTTGTCATTATCATTTCCTGTCATTTTAGCCAGTCTGACAGGTGTGTAGTGGTACCTCAGAGTTGTCTTAATTTGCATTTCTTTGATCAATAGTGATTAGAGCACCTTTTCATGTTACTAGAGATAGTTTCAATTTCTTCATCTGAAAATTGTGTGCTCATATCCTTTGACCATTTATCGATTGGAGAGTGGCTTGAATTCTTAAAATTTGAATCAATTCTCTATATACTTTAGAAATGAGGCTTTTGTCAGAACCTTTGAATGTAAAAATGTTTTCCCAGTTTATTGCTTCTCTTCTAATCTTGTCTGCATTCGTTTTGTTTGTATAAAAACTTTTTAACTTGATATAGTCATGCACCATGTGATTGTTATGGAATGAAAATGAACTGGAATGGTTATTTGGCATTTTGAAGACCCCTATGCAATCCTAGTTCCCCCCAAACCACCAAGCTGATTTGGTTCCTAGTATTTTAAAAAAACCAAACAATCAAACCAAACCAACACTTCCTCTGGCCCTACCATTTCTTTCTGTTCATATCTTGTGATCCAAAGGCAAATTCCTCCAAAGAGTCTTCTACACAATTATCTTCATGTATTTATCTTCTGCTCATTTCTCAACATTATGTGTCTGGCTTTGTAACTGTCTGCCTGTACTGAAGCTGCTATCTCCAAATACTTTTTTTTAATAAAAAGTTTATTATTTTTACTTTTCAAATATTAAGCATTTAAAAAATTAATCTGTCTCTCCCATGTCCATCCTTCCCACTGAACAAATTCATTTCAATTCAATAAACATTTATTAAGTATGACTTATGAGCCAGGCACTGGGCTAACAAATAAGAAAAAAAGAAAGGCAGTTCTTACTTTCAAGGAATTTACAGTCTAATGGGCGGGGTGGAGGGAGACAACATCCAAAGGGAAGCCAAAAAGGAGGGGGACTTCAAGGGAACATTGACATAGGGTGTAATGTTCTGTGGCATTCAGACAACAGAGCTTCAGATGCCAAGGGGAGTTGGGAGGAGCTTGGTGTCCACCCTCCAGCCCCCCATCAGGAGGAAAGAGTGCCATGGGTATCCAAAGCTGAATAAAAGGTAAAATGATGAGATTTCAGGTAATCAGCTTATTCTGGGAAGACATCGGGCTCCTGGCAGTTCAGAGGAGTGGAGCAGCAGATGGAAAGTTTTAAATGAAAAAACAAATCCCCCAAATCATTCCTCAAGACTCGTCTGTATAGTCTGGCAAAACAAAAGCTTCCCAGAGCCCTGTCTGAGAAGCGTTCTTTCTGCACCTTTAGGAGGCGAGCGGGTGTTCATCTCCATTCTTTATCTTTGCCATGATCAGAGCTCACAGGTCCTTCAGGCCGTTTTTTCCTCCCTTGTGTTGTTATCCTGGGGTGGACGGTTCTCCTGGTCTGCTTGCTTCGCTCTGCATCATTCATTTCTTGTGGCACAATCAGTACTTCCTCTGCCATGTACTGGGGAGGCAGCCGGGGTGCCGTAGCATGCTGGGCCTGGAGCAGGAAGGCTGGGACGCTTCCTAGCTGGGGCCTTGGGCAAGTCTCGTATCTCCCCTGTGCTACAAGCCGGAGGAAGACAGATCAGCTCAGTGTCTTTGCCAAGAAAACCCCCAATGTCGGGCAGAAAGTCAGATGAGACGAAAGGCGACAGGCCAAATACAGCTCTTTGTTTGTGTATTTAACCCTTCTTCAGGGGAGAGCTGTGGCCCTTCGGGCTTTCTTATCTTGCTACCACAAGAAGAGCTGCTACCAACATTTTTGTCTGTTTAAATCCTTTCCCCGTGATTTCCTTGGGGCCCGGGCCTCGTTCTGGCTCTGCCTCGTTTGGTAACTTTGGGGTCTCATCCCAGATTGCTTCCCAGAATGCCTGGGCCAGCTCACAGCTTCAGCAGTGGTGCCCTAGAGTCCTCACTTTCCCAGAATCCCCCCAACCTTTACCATTTTCTTCTTTTGCAAGTTTGCTTATTGCCCAATTGACATAAGGTGGAACTTCTAAGTTGCTTTAATTTGTATTTCTCTACTCAGTAGTGATTTTATTTATTTATTTATTTACTTACTTATTTTGTTTTATGTGACTTTTAGTAACTGGGATTTCTTCTTTTGAAAACTATCTATTCATATCCTTGGATCACTTATTTTTTAGTTCTTGAGCTTACAAATTCATGTTTGCTTATCTACCTCGGAAATGAGATTTTTATCAGAGAAATTTGTGGCCAAGAATTTTTGCCAGTTACCTGTTTCTGATATTTGCTACATTAGATTTATTTCTGCAAAACTTTTAATTTTGTGTAGTCAGAATTGTCCATTTTATCTCATAGGATTCTGTCATTCGTTGAATAATGAATTCATCTCTTATCCACAGGGGAAGAAGGAATGAAACAGAGCATTTACGGATGACTGATACTGTAAAAAATCCTCTCATTCAGTCCTCACAAAATCACAGTCCTCTTCTGATGCCCATGTGACAGGTGGGGAAATGGAGGCAGAGGGAGGTCAGGCGCCTTGCCCAGGAAGCAGCCAGGAAGTCCGTGCCCACCACTGGCTCAGCTGGGCCGCCTTCCGGGCCTGGAGCTAGGCTCAAGATGTCCTTGACTGGGTGTGATGGGACCTTGGAGAGCAATCACTTGTCCATGTGGAGCTCATCCTGGGGTCTGGAACGTGCAGTCTATCCCTGGTTTTGGAGCAGTTTTTGGTTCGGGGATGTCTTCCCCCTAGCAGGGACCCCTCCCTGTACCTCCCCCACCTTGGAGAGCAGCCGCCCTCGTCTCCCCTCCCTCTCTCTGTGGGGCAGCCTTCCTCTACCTGACTGTTCCTGCTGGGCTTCCTTAGATCCCCCAGGTCTGTGCCGGGGCCTCCTTTGGTGATCTCATCAGTTCCCATGGGTTCAATTATCGATTCTATGTAGTCGACTTGCAAATGACATATTCAGCCCTAATCACTCTCCTTTCCAGACCTTCACACACTGCCTGCTGGGCATCTCAAACCCAACGTGGCCAAAATGGAATGCGTTCTTTTTCTCCAGATTTGTCCTTCCTCTCACCTTTTCAGTTTTTGGAGAGTTTATCACCATCTTTCATTGATCCAAATTTTCAACCCTGAAATTATCCTTGGTTTTCACCATTCCTTCATTCCCCATATCATGCCAGTGACAAAGGCCAGGCAACAGGCATTTACTAAGCACTTATTATGTGCCAGGTGTATGCTAAGTGCTCAGGATAAAAATACAAATAAAAGGAAATATATTCCCTGCCCTCAAAGAACTTACATGATAATGGGAGAAGACAGTCTATAAAAAGGAGCTGAAAAGTGGGGAGTAGGGACAGGGAGAAGGTCTACTTGTGAGGGTATGGTTTTGAAGTCCGGAAATTCAGAAGTAGAGCTACAAAGGGAATGAAGGTTGGCCGGCTTGGGAACTCCCCCAAATGGAGGCCCTAGAAGACAACAACAGTGGGAGAAAGAGGCCAGCATGGTGGAGGGATGTTCCAGAGTGGGGAACCTCAGAAACTGAGAGAAGTTCCAGAATGAGACAGAACTGAAGTATGATATTGAAATCTAGAAAGAAAAAAGCTGGGCCAGGAGGGGATGACTTTCCAGTTCCATTCTTCCCAAATCTCCAGTCTCCTATCTCTCCTCTCCATTCACATCATCTCTACCTAAGACCTTTATTATCTGGACCATTGTAATAACTTCCTAATTCCCTGTTTCCAGTGTTTCTTCCATCTATCTTCTATACAGTTGCTAAATTGATATTTCTAAATGTAGATCTGTCCAAAATTTGTCATTCAAAAATCTCCACTGGCTCTCTATTGCCTCTCAAATAAAATATAAAATCCACAGCCTGACTGTATACTTTCCTTTCCATTCTTTCTTCATATTATTTCTTTTTATGCCCTTTATGTTCCAGGCAAATGGCCCCCCAATACCTGTTCCCTGTGAATGTCATCTCCTATCCTGGGACTTTTTAGGAATTATTCCTCCTCCAAGGAAGACTCTCCCAGGTCCTTTTTGCTTTTAGAATTCCTTTTTTTTAAGATTTACTTTTCATTAATTTTTTTTATTAACGCTTTCTATTTTCAAAACATATGCATTGCAAAACCTTGTGTTCCAATTTTCTCCCCATTCGTCCCCCCTTTCCCTATATGGCAAGTAATCCAATATATGTTAAACATGGTAAAAATATATGTTAAGTCAAATATGGGTATACATATTTATACACTTATCTTGCTACACAAGAAAAATCAAATCAAAAAGGAAAAAAAAGTGAGAAAGAAAGAAAAATGCAAACAAACAACAACAAAAAGAGTGAAAATGCTATGTGGTGATGACTCAATTCCCACAGTCCTCTCTCTGGATGCAGATGGCTTTCTTCATTACAAGTTCATTGGAACTAGCCTGGATCATCTCATTGTTGATGAGAGCCATGTCTATCAGAATTGATCATCTTATAATCTTGCTGTTGCTGTGTATAATGATCTCCTGGTTCTGTTCGTTTCACTTAATACCAGATCATGATGTCTGAGTTCTTCTCTCCAGTTCTCTCTGAAATCATCCTGCTGATCATTTCTTATAGAACAATAATATTCCATAGCATTCATATACTATAGCTTGTTCAACCATTCCTCAACTGATGAGCAGCCATGCAGTTTCCAGTTTCTTGCCACTAAAAAAGGGCTTCTCTGAACATTTTTGCACATCTGGGTCCCTTTCCCTCCTTTATGATCTCTTTGGGATACAGACCCAGTAGAAATACTGCTGGATCAAAGGTTATGCACAGTTTGATAGCCCTTTGGGCATAGTTCTAAATTGCAAATCAGTTCGCAACTCCATCAACAATGTATTGGTGTTCCAGTTTTCCACATCCCTCTAACATTTGTCATTATCTTTTCTGGTCATCTTAACCAATTTGAGAGGTATATAGTGGTACCTCAGAGTTTTCTTAATTTGCATTTCTCTGATCAATAATGATTTGGAGCACCTTTTCATACAACTAGAAGTGGTTTTAATTTCATCATCTGAAAATTGTCGGTTCATATCCTTTGTCCATTTATCAATTGGAGAGTGGCTTGATTTCTTATAAATTTGAGTCAATTCTCTCTATATTTTAGAAATGAGGCCTTTATTATAAACCTTGAATGTAAAAAAATTTCTCTAGTTTATTGCTTCCCTTCTAATTTTGTCTGCATTGATTTTGTTTGTACAAAAACTTTTTAACTTAATATAATCAAAATTATCAATTTTGTATTCAATAATGTACTTGAGTTCTTCTTTGGTCACAAATTCCTTCTCCACAGATCTGAAAGATAAACTATCCTTTGTTCTTCTCATTTGTTTATAATATCACTCTTTATGTCTAAATCATGAACCCATTTTGACCATATCTTTGGTATATGGTGTTAGGTATAGGTCAATGCCTAGTTTCTACAATACTAGTTCCCAATTTTCCCAGAAGTTTTTGTCAAATAGTGAGTTTTTATCCCCCAAACTGGGGTCTTTGGGTTTGTCAAACACTAGATTACTATAGTCATTGACTATTTTGTTCTTGCCAGATTATTTTTAAAAAATAAATTCTTATTTATGTTCTTTGTTTTTATATCACCTAAATTTCTGCTGTATTCCTCTCCCCAAACTCTCCCAGAAAAGTATCCCTTATAACAATATATGGAAAAAAAGGTTTAGAAAATCTACACGAACTTAAGACATATATTTGAAAAGGTTTTGACCTTGCATGCAGTACCCTTCTCCCATAGTGAACTTCTTCTGAAAAGAGGGTGGAGGAAAAAGGCATATATTTTGTTTTGTTTTGGTTTTTTTTTTGTTTGTTTTGTTTTTCTTTTTGCTGAGGCAATTGGGGTTAAGTGACTTGCCCAGGGTCACATAGCTAGGGAATGTTAAGTGTAAGAGACCACATTTGAACTCAGATCCTCCTGACTTCAGGGCTGGTGCTCTATCCACTACAGCGCCCCCTAGCTGCCCCCAAAGGTATATTTCCATAGCTTTACTTTGGGGCCATGCACAGACTGTCAGAGCTGGGATGCTGTTAGAACATGGGAGAGCTGGGGGGGCCTCAGCACAGGTAGGTCAGCAGCCGGAGCTGCTTTGGAGCTCACGGGTGGCTCAGTGGGGAGAGCTCTGGGATGAGACCTTAGAGATTTACGCCCAGTGGGTGACAGGATCACAGGGCAGACCCACGACTCTTGTGAAGAGAACGTTCTGCTGCAGGCTTTTCTCCTGGAGCTTTTCGGGGCAGACGCCACATGGACCTTTCTGAGCCTCGCCGGCTCGTGCCGACCTGGCCATCTCCCAGGGGAACGATGGGGGGGGGGCAGCTGAGTGATTTAGGTAAGAGAGTCAGGGAGACTCAGCTTCATGAGGTCAAACCCTACCTCAGACGCGTCCCAGCGGCGCCGCACTTTACCTTGTTTGCCTCAGGAGCAGAACGGTGCTTGGATAACCAACTCACTCTTTCCTCGAACTCTTCCTCAAGCCTTCCCAGCTCAGTGGAACCCTCTGAATGTTGGGCTCCACTGGCCCAGGCTTCAGGCACCCCACATCACTCTGCTCCATGAGGAGGCCTGTGGGCAGGGCACTGACAGACAGGGTCCCTCAAGCACGAAGTGCCTCCCGGAGCCTCTCCATCACGACCCCTTTTCCATTCTTTCCCTCATCTAGTTTGTCCTCCATATGCTGTGAACATGCTCTTCCCAAGACCCTCATCTGACCACAAGAGTCTCCTATCCTAAAGCCTTTGGCTGCTTTCTATCGCCTCTAATAAAACACAAATGCGCCATCCTGGGACCCCAAGCCTTCCTCCGATTGGTTTCAGCTGTTTCGTTCTTATTTCCCTTGTTCTCCTTGCCCTCTGTGTCTCAGCCAGAGTGGTGACTACCCAACGTTTCAAGGCTGTTCCCTCTGAGTTTGGAGTTCATTCTCTCCTCCACACACTCCTCAAGCCTCTGTTCAGACGCCCCTTCCTTTGCACATGCTCCACTGGCTGTAGTTTTGACTCCAAATTTCTTTATATCTGTATAAGATGTTGGGACAAAGCCCTCTCTAGCCTTTGCACGCCTTAAGTTGCAAAAATCTGGATGGCTCCATTTTTGTTGAAAAAGTTAGGGATTTTCATTGAGCAGTTAACCCAGACAGAGAGCCAGTCTCCTTGGTGCAGATTGCCTTTCTGCCTTTTCTACACCTACTTGTTATTTTTTCTCCATAGTATTTTATTTTCCCAAATATTTTCAACATTCATTTTTTGTAAGATTTCATGTTCCAAAATTTTTCTCCCTCCCTTCCTAACCTTCCCTTTCCCCAAGACAGCCATCAAATAAAGGTTATTTATATATATATTATATTTATATAATACTTCTACACATTTCCATATTTGTGACATTGTGCAAGAAAAAACAAGATCAAAAGAGAAAAAAAAACCATGAAAAAGAAAAAACAAAACCAAAAAAAGGTTAAAACACTATGTTGGAGTCTCATTCAGCCTCCGTAGTTCTCTCTCTGGATGTAGATGGTGTTTTCCGTCCCAACTCTATTGCAATTGCCTTGGGTCCCTGTATTGCTGAGAAGAGTTCAGTCTGTTAGAGTTGATCATCACATGATGTCGTTGTCATTAAAATGTTCTCTTGGTTCTGCTCACTTCTCTCAGTGTAAATCCAGGCTTTCCTGCTCATCATTTGTTATAGAACGATAACACTGCATTACATTCAGATTCAGCCATTCCCCAACCGATGGGCAACCTCTCAGTTTCTGGTTTCTTGCCACCACTAAAAGAGCTGCTGTAGATATTTTTGTACGTGATCTCTCTGGGATGCAGACCCAGCAGTGACTCTGCGGGATCAAATGGTTGGGTCAGTTCACAACTCCACCAATAATGCATCAGTGTCCTAGTTTCCCCACATCCCCTCAACACTTCTCGTTATCTTTTCCCATCGTGTCAGCCAGTCGAACGCCACGTACTCATTCACATGTGGCTCTGTGCGTCCTGATGGGGCAGGAGCTTGGCTGGCTTTGCCGGACTCTGCCCATTTGTTGGGAGGGAGGACTTCCTTGTGATAAAGCAGGTGCTGGTCTTCCCCCCGATCCCTGCTTGTACTTTTTTGGGACCAGAGCTCAGGCGAGAATATCCTTTTTATGGGGGAGACGGGCAGCTGCTCTGTCCCTTGGGGGTCTGAGCCACAGGCCAGCTTAGGTGGGCTCACCCAGCTCGGGTCCGAGGCGGCACTCGATGCCAGGGGCTCCTGAGTCCGGGCAGGTTCCCCAGCCTCTTCTCCTTGCAGAACTCATCGTTTAGCTAATGGTTAACCCCTCCATGAAGCGTCCCCCACGTGTGTGTGTGTGTGTGTGTGTGTGTGTGTGTGTGTGTTAGATATCGATAGATAGTAGGTAGACAACCAGACACCCAGAGAACCCCCCACCCCCATATAGGTCACACCCCCTTAGACACGTCTGACAGGGTACTTGCACATGCCCAAAAGGAGACGCCCCCCGCTGTTCCATCCCTTCTCCAGCGACCCCCATTTGAGGCAGTAGGAGGTGAGTGACTTGCTCAGGCCCCATAGTTCGGGGCACATCAGGAGAGGGGTTTCCTGACTCCGGGCCCGGCGCTCTGCCTGGTGGCGCCTCATCCCGTGCACACACTTCTAGGGGAAACAGACTGAGGTGGGAATGAGTGGATGTGCAAAGCATCATCACACAAAAGAAGATGTAAACACGTCCGGGTGCACTTAGGTGAGCCTGCCCCTTCCCAGCCCCATTATTGCGGGTTCAGTTTCTCAGTACCTTGTGACTCTGCTGCTTCAGGGACCACTGACACCAGTCACAAAGATCATCATTGCTTTAGATGCAGAGAAGGGAGCAGGCCAGAGGAGAAGCCAGAGGCCTTCCCAGGCCCCAGGGCCGGCGGCCCCAGCGGGGCTCAGAGAGGGAAGGCTGCAGGCAGGAGCACCGGAGCAGGCCCCTGCCCTTCTTAGCCACATGTGCTCCCTCTGTAAGAGGGTGCTCCCAGCTGCCCTGCCCCCCGTGCAGAAATCGGGATCAAGCTCTGCCTGTGTCCCGCCACCAGCGCTAGCTCTGGTGCTGCTGGGGATGGCGGTGGCGACGGAGGAGCAGGGCCGTGGTAGAGTAGACGGCGGCGGTCCGAGCAGTGTGTCTGGCTGGTGTTCGGACCCAGGACCCTAGTCCCCGGGCTCCTCTCCCCCCCTCCAGCCTGTGTGTTACAACTCGGTGGGCCAGGCCTGGGCCCCGTCTGCCGCTTCCCACTGGGAACATTCGGGCTCAGTGCTCCTCTGGCCTTCAGTGTCCCTTCTCCCGGGTCCCTCAGAGCCCCAGGACAGGCCGGGACCCGGCTGACCTCCTGCTCCTCTGCTTCTGACCCCCCGCCCCCCTTCTTTACTGTTCAGGTCCTGCCCAAACCAGGGGCCTCGGGGAAGCTTCTCATCTCCTCTGACCCACACAGACCTCGGCCTCCCTCGGCCTCCCTCAGCCTCTCAGTGACCGCCGGCTGTCCCGTCCTGCTGCGTTGTTTTGTCATCGGGCCCTCCTGCAGCTCTGCCGGGCCCTTCAAACGGAGCGCTTTCCCCTCTGTCGGTGCCCCCGCGCACCTGGGCAGCGGGATGCAGGGTCTCTATGGCCGGATCTCTCGGTGGCTTCTTTAATCCCACAAGTAAGCGGCCCCCTTGCTCCCGCGCCCTGGCCGGGCGGAGGCGGGGGCATCTTTTGTCAACTGTATTTTAGCCTCTTTCTGTTTTCGCCATCAGGAGGTGGTGATTCATCAGGGTGAATGAAAGCTTTTAGTTTTGACTCGGGATGCTCACTGCCAAATGTCTGTCTGGCATTCATTCACCAGGAGCAGGCTGTGCTATTTCTTAGGCTTTGCAAAATTAATAAGTATTTAGCATGTGAGTGGAGCATAACCATCTATAATGTACAGTGGTTTCTGTATTAACAAAGAGCTTCCCACATTCTGCCGGTAGCAATTGTCAAAATCACATTCGTCTCATTTCTATTTAAAATGTTGTGTGATTTGATAGTTCATCCTACCGTCAGAAGATTTAATTGTAAAATAACTTCAAACCAAGAAACAATTTATTGAAACGGGAATATATCTGGAAAATGTAATGTAACTGCTGCTTCTGTGTCTTCCTGGTTCCTCCCTCCTGGTCACTTCTTGAGAGAGGGACACCTTTTCCTCTTTCTCCCTCCTTTTCTCTCTCAGGATCTGAGTTTGCAGGGGCATTTGGGGTATCTTGTCCAGTCCTTTCTTGAGCATGAATCTCCTGGACGGCATGTTAGCCCCTTAGAGATCTCTCAGCAAACCATCCGAAGCCCCCTGTCATTCTGGGCAACCTCTCAGGGCTTCTCAGGGCTGACCTGATTGTGCTTCTCCCCTTATTATTCCCAATTCTGCTTTGTGGGACCAAGTTTCACCTTCCTCCTTGTGATAGCTCTTCAGTTGCTTGCAGCCTGCTCTCATTTCTTCCCCATGTCTTCGATTCAGGCGCGGTGTGCAAAATACTACTGTGGAAGTGGAGGATAGAAGTCATTTCATCTCCGTCTCAGTTTCCTCATTTGTAGAGTGGGAACGATAGAAGCTCCTACCTTCCAGGGTGTCGTGAGGATTGAATAGGATAATAACTAGGAAGTGTTTGACATGGCCCATAGCCAATGCTAGGTGGATGTTAGCTGTTGTATTATTATCTCCAGGTAAAATAGCCCCAGTTTCTTCAGCCTCCACATAGATCTTTCACCATTTCTTTTTAGCAATTGGTTGGTTACCTCCTCAAATGTGGTTATGAGAAGTCAGACCCAGTCATCCAGATGAGTCTGGCTAGAGTCGACCCCGGGGGACCATTACTTTGCCAGTGTCAGTGCCTCCTGAGATGGTATTTGTTTTCCTGCCTGCCTTATCACTCTCTTGTTCATAATGAACTTTTCTTCTATCAAAATCCCTAAATCTTTTTTGCATGAACGGTGACTTAGACAGCCATGCTTCTTCTCTTAGAACTTATCTCTTGAATTATTTCTTGTTGATTCTGGGTCACATAATCAACAAGATGGAAGACTAGACATTTTCTCCAGTCATCACGAATTCTCACAAACTCCTCCCAAAGAGGAATTAGGCTACAGAGAAAAGCAATTACAGCTGTCTCCACAGGCCAAAGCACTAAGAAGCCTGACAAAGTACTCTTGTAATCAATAATGGAATATAAGGAAAAAGGACTAAAACCACCAAAGATCTCAGGAGAGAAAAAACTCAATTAAAAACCAAGACTACAAGTAGGTAAATTCTCAGGGAAGATATTAAACAGAAGAGAAGAGGGATACCCAGACATCTAAATGACTATAAGCATCTCTAAATAAATAAGACAAAGAAAATTGAACCACCACTTGATGATATAGAGGGTCCTCTGATTTCCAAATGTTTGCTAAGAAAAATCAGAATTTTGAAAGATGCTAAAAAGGGAACAAAGTGACAGAATTTATGGCCTAAATAGCGGGGATAATTAGCAGAATAGAACAACTTAAATCCACAGTGGCAAAAAGAAGCAAAAGAAAAAAAATAATTGCTTGGAAACGCAAATATACTGACCTGAAAGAAGAGAAGGAAAAAATGCTAATGATACAGGAACATATAATCTCTCTAATAAACAAAATAAATCGATCTCAAGGATGGGAGACATAGAGATAACTTAAAGATCTTAGGCCTCTCAGAAAAACCTAAGTCAAAAAGGTTCAAAATGTTGATGCAAAATAATCCAAGAAACTGCCCAGAATCTCAGCATCCACAATATAAAGAACCAATCCTAAGCCTCCATGAATCTCCTTGTGGGGCTGGAGAAAGGGACACTCTCCTGCAGACTCCAAGACCTATAGTTGTTAAATTGACTAGTTTACAAGGCAACTAATTCTGCAAGCAATTAGAATACTTCCTTTAGGTTCTCCTTCCACCTTATTATTTTATTTGTTGTATTATTGGTTAGTGAAGCTGATCATGTGCCTGTGCTTATGTCAATCTGTGTCTATGTAAAATGGTTTTTTCTGCTTCCTGTTGTTTTATGATTTTCTTCGGAGGCTCTTCTTTGAACTTTGGGCATATTGTTTAATGTGAAAATTTCCTCATCAGTGCAACAGGACAGTAGCATCGACTTCAAAAGTACTGTAAAGATTAATCCCAATGTTTGATGGCTGGCTGGTGGCTTTTGAATTGGTCAAATGCTTCATAAGCATTCTTAGTCATATTAACAGCTGTTTTCCACAATTGACTTTCATTCTGTTTTGGTTATTGATTACTTAGACACTTTTGAAAAGTCATTTGGGAAAAACCTCTACATCATGTCATTGATCTTTCATGTTGTTTTATCAGTAGAAAATGTTTATATTTTTGCCTTGGGTCTTTTCTTTTAAGAATCATAATTCATTTAATCCTTTAGGAGGCAGCAGTGCACCAAGAACTTTATTTTCTTAGGTATGAAACAGCAGTACAATCTGCTAATGATTAGCAGTATCATTTTAACATGGAGAATCTTTCTTTCATACTGATTAGTTCTATAATGTTACAATTGATCTCAACAGATTATTCATTTTCCTATTTCTTATAGCACTCTGGATTTGTATGATTTGGCCTTAAAAAAATCCAAACAAGCTACTTACTTGTCTAATTCTGTGCATGAACTGAGGATGCTTATATTTTGTCACTTGGTTTATTTATGTGTTACTCATTTTATGTTTTATTCTTGAAAGACCCTAAAAGTTGCATGAAAATTAAAGTTTAGACATTTAATTCTACTTTAAATGTAACAGGGAACTCATTGTTCTAAAAAATCTGAATGGAAGGGCTTTTGTGGTTTTTTAAATGTATTCTCTTTGATAATCTGGATTTTCTTGGAATCATTGTCTTTGGGTTAAAAGTAAAGAGACTTTAGATATAATTTCATTCAGTTTCCTTGTTTTACAAAAGAGGATGCTCAAGTGTGAGAGTCTAAAGGACTTGCCAAGTTTACACAGTGACAGGCAGAGAGTATGAAGCCCAGTTCCTCTGACTCCTGATTTTGCTCTCCTATTGTACAATGTTCAGAAGGTTTTTTCTTCCCTTTCAAAACCAAATCTTATTATTACCTTTTATTTTTTATATCACCAGAATTTTCCTCAGTCTTGCTTCTTTTTTTAAAAAAATTTAATTTAATTTAATTTAATTTTTTTCCCTGTGGTAATTGGGGTTAAGTGACTTGCTCAGGGTCACACAGCTAGGGAATGTTATGTGTCTGCGGTCAAATTTGAACTCAGATCCTCCTGACTTCAGGGCTGGGGCTCTATCCACTATGTCAACTGGCTGCCCCTAAAATTTTTTTTTTTAAATTTTGAGTTCTTAATTTCTTCCTTCTTCAATAAGTGGGCAAGCAATATGATACCCATTGTACATGTGGAATTCATACAAAACATATTTCCCTCTTAGCCATGTTACAAATAAACTCATAATAATTCACAAAACAAAAATAAAGGAAGATAAAAAAGCACGCTTCAGTCTACACCCAATCAGTTCTCTCTTCTGGCGGTGGATAGCGTTTTTCATTGTGGATCCTGTGGAATTGTGGATCCCTGTATTGATCAGAGTAGCCGAGTACTCATTGTTACACTATTGCTCTCACTGGGTGCAGTGTTCTGGTTCTGCTCCCTTCACTTTGTGTCAGTTCATAAGTCTTCCCATCCGGCTCATCATTTCTTACAGTGTAATGTAATCCTATCCCACAACTTGTCCCACCTTCCCCAGTTGCAGGAATTTCTGGAAGAGAGATTCCTGACGGTTTCTGAGGGCATTTGGGGCCCAGCCCTGAGCACTTTCTGTGCCTTCTCTTCTCCCCCCAGTTCCTCCACTTTCATCCAAGGATGTTTCCATACATTCTGAAGAGAAGGTAGAGGTCATTTGCTGCAAGCTCCCCGTTTCTCATCAGATAACTCCTTGACACTGTTCCCAGAGCAGTCGCTCCGTAACAGGGCTGGTTGTAAAGTCCGTCCTTAATGAAGACCACGGCCTTGCCACCCATGTGCCCTCATTCCGTCCCTGCCCATCTCCCTCTCTGCTGTCCCCCAGCTCTTTCTAATCTTCCTATTTAGTAGTCGTGTCCTGGCTGCTTGGTACCACATCGGGTCATCCCCCTCCTTAGAAAACTCTCACCAGACCTTCCTTCCCCCAAGTTCATCATCTTGCTGGCCTTGCTTTCGTAAGTTGGTTAGTGAGCATCCTATATACATTCAGATTGTACTCTTCAGGCACACCCCACTTTTCCTCGTCCTTGCAATTGTTTCCCTTTGTGTCTAAAAAATTGCTTTCTTAAGCATCTTCTACCCCCCCCACCCCCCGCTGAGTTCCTCTGAAGGATTTTACTCCAGAGGATTTTATCTGTACTCTGAATCCTTTGAAATCAGCTCCCCCCAAATGTAGGGTGCTGGCCAGACTGCCCAGATCTCTTCTAATTTCTAATAAACTCCAAGATTTAGTGGTCCCTTCCTCCCAAGCGTCCCATCACTTGCAGAACAGCCACTAGTTCCTTCGGGTTAGTAATCAGACCCAGGATTGACTTTCTCTTCATTGGTTCCTCTGCCTTTTGAAGAATGAAATTCTCTCTAAGGTATATGTGTTTGACACAGAGAGAATTTGAGCAGATGTCTGGATAATTGAATTCTCTATCACTATTTCATCGTACGTTTGTGCTAAGGTTGAAATCTGTTCCTTCCAATCTTCATCTATTTCTTCTTTCTATCTAGGTGGTCTATAGTTTATTCCAGTGATCAGATTAAGAAGTCTAAGCTTCTGACAATAAACACTGTGTAGGAAGGATTTGATCAGTTCAGACAGCTGAGAGGCTATTAAAATAATTCAGGCAATTAAGTAAATAAGGTACTTGGAACTCAGAGGTAGAGAAAGCTTGCAGGGTTACCTACTTATCTAGATATTCATTGTGATGACTTATTTATCAGCTACTTTTCCCCTCCCTCCATTCTTAAGAGTTTTAGATCATAGACATTTTAAACACAGTAATAGAATAAAGACAATTTCTATTCTTAGCAAGAGGAGGTTTGCTCAAACATTTTTTCATCCATGATCAATTAAGTGAATTAGTTGCATGTTGTACTTTCTTATTATATTACAAGTGGAAATCTCTGCTCCAACTCAGAGGTTAGAGAATTGAAATATTCTTTATCATCCATTCTGAAATTTAAAGTCAAGTAGGCTTTTTGTAGCGCACAAGAGTTATTTTTTTTTTTAATGCTGAGGCAATTGGGGCTAAGTGACTTGCCCAAGGTCACACAGCTAGGAATTGTGAAGTGTCTGAGTCCAGATTTGAACTCAGGACTCAAGTCCTCCTGACTTCAGGGCCAGTGCTCTATTCACTGCACCTAGCTGCCTGAGAGATTTTTTTCTTTTTCAAAATGTTACTTGGATTTAGAGCTAGAAGGGAAATTAGAAATCATTCAGTCCATCTGAGTTTATAAACTGAGGAACAGATGGGGTGCCCTGGGCCAGGTGACTTGGATTCATCAAAGACTGCTAAGTGTTTCCTTTCTGTCTCCTTAAGGAGGTTCTCAATAACTAGTCGTGCACGGCTTGTGACTCCAAACCCCAGTGTTGTGTGCATTACTGGACATGACCTGTCTGGCAAAGCCCCCAGCAGGAACGGGTTGAGGTGATTGTGGAGCAGTCATGATCCACGAGTGTGACCGGCGTGGCCAAACCCAGGCCTCAGGAGCACATGCGAGGCCATGTGGGATGTAGACGGGCAGCAGGGGTGCACATCAGTCTGCCAACCCTTTCATTGGCTATTCTCCTGGGCATGTTTGTAGTCTGCTTTTCCCTCTCCTGTGACAAGCCGGGAGGATGAGTTGCTGTGGTCCCCCTCACCCAAAGCCACCATGATTGCTGAGGGAGGAGCAGCAGTGGTCTCCTGCTGCCCAGGGCACGTGCTCCTGAGAACGAGTGCTCTGCTCTGTGCTTGCTCTTTCCTGGCTTTAGATGAGGAGGCTGTGACCTTGTGAGTTTCGGAAGGTCAAGAGAGATGGAGCTGCCGGACAGAACTCAGGATCTGGATCTTTGCTTAGCTGAGGGCCTCACGAGGAGTGGCATCCAGAGGGACTGACAGGGAAGTAGAAGTAGTACTTGGGAGAGTGTGGCCCCAGCTGTTAGGGGAGATATTTGGATTTTTGTTCTGGTTAAATCTCTGTATATTTCCCCTCGCTAAAGCTAACTGATGTTAATTGGTTAAAGATATTGAAGTCCTAAGCACTAGGAGATCCCAGTATTATGGGGGAGATACTCCTTGCATATGGCAGTGGATTTTTGGGAAAATGCACCAAAATGGGCTCAAGCCACTATGTGTTAGAGAAAGATATTCCTGAGACCGGCAGAGATGGAAGAATTGTAGGGAGCAGTTTGGTCAGTCTTTGCCACAATTACTCTGTCAAAAAACTAGGAAGAGAACTAAGAAACCAGAGTGGGCCATTTTTCCAGCTCAAGATTGTAAGTCAGCCTACAGACAAATGACCAGGGCAGGAACTACTGGGCAACTATAACTGATTATCAAGAGAAAACATAGATTCAGTAATGGAATATTATTGTTCTATAAGAAACAATCAGCAGGATGATTTCAGAAAGGCCTGGAGAGACTTGCATGGTGTGATGCTGAGTGAAGTGAGCAGAATCAAGAGAATATTGTATATGGCAACAAGAAGATTATAAGATGATCTATTCTGAAGGACCTGGTTCTCTTCAACAATGAAATGCTTCAAACCAGTTCCAGTTGTTCAGTGATGAAGAGAGCCATCTACACCGAGGGAGAGGCCTGTGGGACCTGAGTGTGGACCACAACATACCATTTTCATGCTTTCTATTGATGTTTACTTGCATTTTGTTTCCCTTCTCAGGTTTTTTTCTTGTAGATCTGATTTTTCTTGTACAGCAAGATAACTGTATAAATATATGCATATATTGGATTGGTCATATATTTTAACATCATTAGCATGTATTGGACTACCTGCCATCTAGGGGTGGGGGTGGGGGGTAGGAGAGAAAAATTTGGAACAGAACACTTTGCAAAGGTCAATGTTGAAAAATTACCCATGCATATGTTTTGTAAATAAAAAGCTTTAATAAAAAAATTTAAAAAAAGATGTGTGAGGCTGGAGGCTAGAGCAGGAGTGTGAGGTGGAGGCTGGAGCAGGAGTGTGAGGTGGAGGCTGGAGCAGGAGTGTGAGCTCCTGGCCTGGGGGAGCTCAGAGGCTGGAGCAGGCAGGCCCAGCTGTGTTGCACAGCACAAGTGTTACTCTTTCAGCTTCACTTTCCTCATCTGTGAAATGGGGAGTGTTGCCAAATGAGAATGACATCAAATCAGAGTTGGAAGGGGCCTCAATACTGATCTAGTTCAATCCAGTTCTGGATGGCCAACAAAGGATCCCCTGTAGTCCTTTCTCTCACAAGGGGATGTTATGAGAAAAGTGCCGTATCAACTATAAGATGTAAATGATAATTATGATTTTTATTTTAATAAAATCTCATTGAGTAGCCACTCATTTGGAATTGGTGATCATTAAGCTAGAAGCCCGAGGTAAAGGTTTATCTTTCTGAAAGGGAGATCTGCTAACCAAGTTAATTTTGGGGAAAAAAAAAAGAAGAAAGAAACTCATCTACTTAACAAGCCTAATTTTTAAGAGCACTTAGGTAATCACCATTTACATATTGATGTTAAATACCCATCCTCCCTCTTCATTAAATTGCTTCAAGGACCTCTAACTGACAAAACATTCTGGAAATAGCCCACTTTTTGTTCATCTATATGCTTACAAGAAATACATTAACATTCAGTTTTTATTGTGAATGTTATTATAGTTCTCATGTCTGCGCTGATTTCTGGTGATACAAAGCTGAAATGTGACATAGTCCTTGCCTCCGGATTCATTTCATAGAATACTCACAATTTAGACTTTATTAATTAGACTGACCTCTTCCTCAGCCAGTCAAAGTTAGTGAAGTGTTATTCGACTGGCTTTCTTTTAATAGCTTAGGTTGGTGGTTCTCAGACTTTTTATTCTCAAGACAGTCATTTAGGTAAGAAGGAATCATTTAGTCTACCTTGCCTTAATTTTCAGATAATTCAAAGGCCTAGAAAGAGCGATTGGCCCACGTTTCTGTAAGTGCTTGACAAAACCAAAATTAGAAGCCAGATCTCCCCATGAAGAGCTTCCGCTTACATATCGAAACTTATCACATTAAAAATGAACGCTTATTAATACTATTATTATGAAAATAGCTTTGAGCTCTTGGGTTCTCAGCCTCCCCAACCATGCTTTGAGAGCCACTGGTTTGGACAATACTTTTGATTGGTAAATCCTTTCTCTGGAGCGGCTCATGTTTGGCTCACCATAGGCTGACTTTTATTAGCTGAGCAGCAGAGGTGACCTGGAAGGAAACTGAGGTAGTAAGAGTTAGGAAGAAGTAGGGACGGCCATCGGTTCTGCCTCAGAATAGTCAGAGTGGTGGGAGGCCTAGCAAGAAACCTTATGATAGATCTGGGCATGTTTATTAAACAAAGGGATGGTTCTGAATCAGAATTTTCTGTTGGCACCAATATGTGTGTTTTATTTCAGAAAACATGTAGTTTTTACTTTTATTAGTAACAGGAAAAGAGAGATTTGAGAAGCAACCTTTGGGATTCTAACATTTTGGGAAATGTCATCCCAGAGCTGATGCTAACATATCTGGTTTTCAGCTTAAAGGAATTTTGCAAACACAAATGCTTTCACCAGGCTAAGAAAGATATTTTTATTTTGTGTGTTTTGTAATATCCTCATTTTTTTTTTTGATTTGTTTTCTGCTCACTGTATGCTGAAGAAATCTCACTCCCATCTGTGTCATGTATTAAGGTTCTGATTTCTCAAGCGCCAGTGTGCTAATGCTCAACTTCTGAACTTATGGGCAGAGAGAGAGAGGACCCACTGGGAAAGCCAGATGCCAACCAGCACTTGTCCCAAGGGACCGTGGGTGTCGGGTGGAACTCTGGACCCCACACTTCAGTCCACGCCTGCTCCCTCTGCAGCTCTGTGCTCGCCACTGGCAACCTTCTGCTGAGCCACAGGACCGAGGAAGGGGCTTTCGAGTTCCAGTTCCTTTTTCAGCAACCCCTGCTCTGTCCTGCACTTTGAGACTCTTCTTCAAACAGCCCTTCAAAAGCCGAAGCCTTTATTTTTAGCCCACTTTGATCGGACTTCTACACGCAGGACATTCTAACTTATTGATGGAGAAAACTCTAGTTTGTCCCTTGTGTTCTTGAAAGTGATTTCATGGAACAGAGATGATGAAGTAAAACTGACCTTTGGGTCGCAACAGATTTCTTTTCTAGGGGTCCTTTTCAAAATAGTTTTTTGTAAACAGATGAATTGCTGAAAGGCTGAGGAGAGGAGAGGGAGAAGAGGTGGGCTGCTCTGTGGGAGGGGAGTGCGGAGAGCAGGGCTTTGGGACCACAAGGCAGCTGGTAGTGAGAAATGTAGTAGTCCTCATCTGTGTCCTCATGAAATGAGGGAAGAACACACCAAAGGCCTAACCTGGTATTTTCCCCTTAATCAGTCACAGCTGTTGCTCATGTGCTCTGGTTCCTCTGGGTAATAAGGGGGTGTTTTCTCCTTGCCTATGGTATCTTAAACGGCTACTTACAGGTCACCTGGAATGTGCCCATGTGCTCCGGGAGGGAGCCCCTGTTGTACTGATCATTTTTCTTTGTGAATCACAAGTAGAATGTTCACCCCAAGTTGCACATAAAAACTTTAGAGAGAAGAATGTGACTTGACCACATAAGTATTTTTTTTTTTTATGAATAGAGCTCTTGTTTTTAATTTGATGAGCAGGGAACTTTCCAGTTCTAACCCTCTCTTTACAATCTGTCTTTAATTTGCAGAAAGATGCATTCCAATTTTTCAGACATAAAACTGTTTAATGGATTTTTTTGGATTCACTAGTTCTAGAGGCGTGTTGGGTTATCCTGAGATTCAGCATATAGAGTTTCATGGCTTTCAATCTCCTTTTCTCATTTGCACGTCGAAATTTACTCTTTCTATATTTAAAAAAAAAATTAGGTGACTTTTCTTTTTAGCCGTTCTTAAAGAGGGCACGGTTGCTGCTACCATGAGAACTATTTTTACAGTGTGCAGTTACCAACCAGGTTTCCCCTAAAAGAAGAATGAAAGAAATTCCAGCATCTTGGACCATTTAGTTCCCGTTACTCATCCTCTGTGAGACATAACCGGTGTGTACTTTTTAAGCTGCCCTGTTTTGCAGACTTGGAACACTACTACTACATCTTTTGGGGTAGCATTAAGAAACAAAGGGAGAGTGTTCAGGTTCTGAGGCCCCTTTCCACTTTCTTCTCCTTATGACAGTGTAAATGTTTACTTTCTTTTGTTTCCAAGGTCTCCAAATAGACAGAAAATCATATAAATAAACAATAAATCGTATAAAGTTCAGGAAGACATCCTGTTAAATAATTCAAAAAACTTCAAGATAAATGGAATGCTAGGAACCTCTGGTTCTGAAGTGAAAGTGACAGGTGGTAACAGCAAAGGTATGCTAGGATCCTGAGGGGAATTAAAATTCATAATGAAAAACTGAATCGAAATGTATTTCTTGAAGGGATCTTCTACCCTCCTGTCTCAAAGGGAGTTCCTTTCCTTTCATTTTAGATAGGAATAATTTATAATTGGTGACATGAAAGTGAACAATAAAAGCATAATACAAATATATCCTTACCTTAATAATATTATTTGAGATTGTTAAAATAGCAACTTGGTTACATGGAAAGAGCACCGACGTGGTGTCAGAGGATTTTAATTCTGACTCCTACAGTCACTTGCCGTGTTCTTGTGGGTAGATTATTTCATCAAAATGGGCGTCATTTATTGGCATCTTAGATGCTGTTGTGAGGAAAGTGCTCTATAATGTGCAGGAAAAAATTACTCTCTTTATATTTTAAAGTTTGTAGATGATGTAGGTCATGTAACTGGAGAGTGTGTAAAAAAGAGTTCTTACAGGTTTGCCAAGAATGTTTAAAATTACTTAGGAGAAGACACTAGGGAATGGATGAAGATATACATGGAATAATTAAGTTGTTTGTGACAATTGGTTTTGTACTCTACTTCTCTTTCAGACTAGAAATTTTAATTAAAATGCATTTATTTTGAAAATTTCACAATTATTTGATTTTCTAAACAATATTCTCAATTATGGGTTTTCCCCCTTCTTATGCTGCTTCATTCTAACTTGTATCTTGTCAAATACTTATTTCTTGAGGTTCCTTTTTTTTCTCTTTTGTTTTAAAAACTGCTTATTTGTATTCTTTGGCTATTATACTTAGATACTAGGAAATGACATTTGTTCTTCCTATTTTTTTTTTTTTTTTTTGCTTTTTGCTGAGGCAATTGAGGTTAAGTGACTTGCCCAGGGTCACACAGTTAGGAAGCATTAAGTGTCTGAGATCAGATTTGAACTCAGGTCCTCCTGACTTCAGAGCTGGTGCTCTATTCACTATAGCGCCCCCTAGCTGCCCTGACATTTGTTCTTAGAAACTTTTGTACCTTGGATATAATACCTTTACCAGAGAAACTTGCTGTGAAGATTTCGCCTGTTACCTATTTGCCTCCTAATTTTAACTGCATTGGGTTTTGTTTGGGCAAAATCTTTTTAATTTTATGTAATCAAACCCCTCCTTTTATATTTTGTGATCTTTTTTTAATCTCTTGTTTGGTCATGAGTTCTATAGCTATACAAGTTATTTTCATTCTTATTTCACTTATTTATGGCATAAACTTGTATATCTAAGTCTTTAAATCTGATCTTGGTATATTTGTTTGAGATTTTAATCTAATCCTCATTTCTGCCAGTGGAGTCTTAACCCAAGTAGTTGAAATCCTTGGGATTTTCAAACTCCGTATTATTATGTTTATTTGCTTCTGTATGTTCTGTACCTAATATATTTCCCTGATTTATCTGTCTTAAGCAATATCAACTATATTTATGATTTATTGCTTATTCTTTTAAATTTTTGAATATTTATACCTATGATTTCAAATCCTTTTTTCCCCTATCAGAATTACTGTAGTTATGTCAAGGATGATGTGAAATTCCTCCAACAAAATTATTTTTAATTTACTTTGAGATTAAAAAAAAATCTGCCCCACAGGCTTTTTTTTTTCCTAAGGGAGGGAGGAATACTTTTGCAGAATGCAGCAAAGAATGGTACAAGGTAGTAATCACAAATTTAAACAAATCTTTCCATCTCGGAGGACTCCATGAATTTTAAATCATGTTGGCACAGAAACCTTTGAGAATGCAATTTTTCGGGATAGTATCCTCTCAGCTCATTCAGTTTTTATTTGAGGGCAATTCAGTGAACTACAAACAGCTTTCAAGAGTGGGAGGGGACGTACATGAAATTGGATGATCATGTTGTTTAGTTGCTTTCCCCAGGACTGCCACATTTTTTTTTTTTTTTTGCTTTTTGCTGAGGCAATTGGGGTTAAGTGACTTGCCCAGGGTCACACAGCTAGGGAATGTTAAGTGTCTGAGACCAGATTTGAACTCAGGTCCTCCTGACATTAGGGTTGGTGCTCTATCCACTGCGCCACCTAGCTGCCCCAGGACTGCCACATTTTAGAAATTATTTGGGGAAATATTTGGGTTAGTAAAGAAAACTGGCCAGGTTCTATTTTGTAAATCTGATTGAGAGGGTTAGTATTACATTCTAGTTCTGGGTATTTTAGTAAAGTTGAAAAAAGAGCATCCGCCTGGGAATCGAGAACCTGTAGGTAGTTGGGTATCTTGGCTCTTAGCTTAAAGATGTTGAAACTCAAAATAGAAGATGGTTCCATTCTCTCTCCCTCCTCCCCCTGGGTTGTTAGAAAGGACAAAGGAGTAACACATGGAAAGTACTGTATAAATTGGAAAGCACAATATCCAGGTAAATTATTGCCATTATTGAGGTCCTCTGTGTCGTAGGATCAAGGGTCTCAGAACTGAAAGGGGGCTTTGAAATTGTTTAATACTAGCCCCTTATTTTATAGTTGAAGAAATTGAAACCCAGAGACATTAAGTGACTTTCCATTATGGGAATTTGAATCCAGCTCCTTCAGGTCCAACCTAAGGCTTTTCCTACTGCTCTATACTTCACATTATTTTTTACAATTATTGCATCAAAATAATTGTATCCTGAGTAGGACAAAGCTACGTTGGATCTCTGGGTGAAATTATAATTTTATTATTTATAGATAAATTAATGATTTTTTTCCCCAAGAAAAGACTGTAGAATGGAGCATAAAGGGACACATTGTTAAGGGATAGAAGAAACAGAACCAGTTGACAGTGGCTTAAGTGACATAAAATAATAACGGGAAAATGTTGATAAGTTCCGTTTATCATGTATAATAGGAAATGGAATCATAGATTTAGGATCTTGAACAAGATTGAGGAGGAACAACCAGAATTCAAGTGTGTATCTTGTGTGATTGGTGTAAAAGAAATCTAGTTTATTATTTTCTAGTACAGTCATATCATAAGCCAAGATATAAAAGTGTGCCAGTCAACAGATCAAGTCAAAAAGTATTTGTGAAGCACCTGGCTTTTGTGCCTGGCACCATACTGAGTTCTGGGGATACAAAGAAAGGCTGCCTGCAGTCAGGGAGCTCCCAGTCTGATAGGAACATGCAAACACATATATGATTAAGTGCAAGCAAGATAGAGACAGAATAAACGAGGGATAACCACCAGCAGAAACATATGGACACCAAGGGGGAATCAAGAAAAACTTCTTGTACAATCAGTGGGGTTCCTGAGAAGTAAAATGAGGTGAATGTAAAAGGGATTAATCACAATCGGCCTGTGTTGCACAGTCCTTCAGCATACACATCAAAGGTATTTTTCACATCGCAGAATTTATTGTTGGATCCAGAAATTGAAGAAATCCTTAACTTTTGGATTGGATTCCTCTTACATGAAAATTGGCAGAGAAATGTCTGAATCAATATAAATTTAAAACAAGTGGCATCTGTATTAATGACGCTTTCGGTATGATGAACTAAATGGGGGGGGTGGGTTAAACTTCATATTTTTTAAGTGATTTCTTTATTTGAATCCCACTATAGCCCATCTGGGGATTCAGAGTTGGAAGGCAAATCACAGCCATAATTGTGGGTGTCAGGTGCCTTTACATTTGTAATGATCTGACTTCAATCTTACAGTCAGTGTTGGAAGGCAGACTTGGCCTTAGTTTTTGTTGTTGTTTTTGCAAGAATAGACCCATACAGTATTTCTCTTTTCCCTAGAACGTTCATATTATATATATATATATGTATATATATATATATACACATATGTATATATATATCATGATTTTTTTCTCTTTGTACCATACACTTGAATTGATCAGCCCACAAATACTATTTCCACAGGTAGAAAGAAAAATAGTGTTAATATTCTCTCCAAGTAGAATTAAAATCCAAATGGACAGACTTATTGTTAATTAAGTTTGCAGCATCCAGTGGTGCTTTTGAGCCAGGCGAGTATCACGTTTCCCTACATTTTTGATGATTACAGCATCTCAATGTTTTTTCCTGTGTTTGATAGGAAACACACCTCTAAATATGAATCATACAGTGCTATGTTAAGGTTGTAAGTCTGATCTAAAACACAAGATTTGGAAGCTAGTTGGTGAAGTTATTTTTATCCTCTCTTATGACATTTCCAGAAGTTGGCTATGGCATGAAGATTGCAATATGGCTGCTTTTCATTTGAAAAAGTGACTGGCTCAGAGCCAGCTTTTTACAAGAGATGGAGTATGTGAATATTAATGTGTTTTAAGAGTGTATCAAAATGTGTAATAAAGCCCCTTTTGGATAGTGTCGCAAGCATTTTAGGCCTTATTTCTTGAAGCGCTACAGCCAGTGAGCACATTAGTGCTGCTTTGAGGTGTCCTCCTTAGTCCTTCTGGGACGGTTCCCTATGGATGAAAACTGCAGTAGATGAAAATTATCTTCAGTTTTCTTTTTTTAAGTCAGGATAGGTGAGCATAGCTGAGGACGCTGATTTTGCCTTCGGCTGCTATGCATTATTCACTTTCTAGCTGAACATCATGCCATTTGTGAGGATGCTGCGTTATGTAGGGGGACGGAGGGTCTTCAGGGCACCCACTTGTTACTTTCAGCGACACCCTTGACCTTGCTCACATTCTGGAGAAGAGTGAATACGGGACAGGTGGCCCTGAGAGCTCTCTCTTTGAGGCTTGTGGACAAAGGGCCACATTGGTTAGAATCAAGCTTTTAGAGAAATCGGAAGCCATTGGTCCAACTGCCTCCCCCAATGCTGTGTAAGGACATCGTTTGCCACCTTCTTCTTACTACCAGACCCTGTTCCACCTTGCCGCTTGTGCCCGCGCCATTCATTTTTAATAACCTAGATTCTTTCTGAGCCACATTCCCAGCAGGAACCCCCATTCTTTAGAGGAAAGCAATAAAACCAATGAGATTCTCTGCACTCCCCACCGGAGCCCCCTAATTGGTTTCCCTGCCTTTATTCCCTCCCCTCTGGATTCGTTCTCCACACAGCTGCCAAACTGAAACTCCAAAAACCCAAGCCCGACCCTCTCCTTCCTGCTCAGAAACATTCAGTGCCTTCCTTTCTCTGGAGCAAGACCCAGAGGCCTCATCTTGCTCCGTCTGGCCCCTCCCAGGCCTGGGAGCTCTTCCCTAGGGACCTTTTGCACCCCTTTCACACAGGGACCTTTAGGGATCTCTTCCCCAAGTCCTAGACCACCCAGAAGGGCTAAGTGCAGCCCTGACCTTGGGAAAGTGGGGCAGGGGACAAAGGGCCGGGCCTGGGGTCAGGAGGCAGGATGTGGGTTCAAATCCAGCCTCTGGTCCTGCCTCGGGGTGTGACCTTGGACAAGCCAGTGGGAAGGGCGATGGCGACCACTGCAGTGTCTGTGCCAAGAGAAGCCCGAGGGCAGAGCCCCGCCGGGTTCTGAGGCCGACGGCAGCCTTTGAGGAGCTCCCTGGGGACCAGCCCCTCTTCCCAAGCACAGCGCTGGGCTAGGCCTGGGACTGCTCTGTACCCATCACGGCTTCCCCCACGTGACCGATGGTCCTTCTCGGTGGGTGCGGTGCCCCTCAGCCCCCGAAGGCCGGAAGCTGTCTGCAGGCAGGGCCTGGCTTGGCTTCATGTTCCTGAAGCCCGGCACGGTGACTGGCATGGGGCCGAGGAGGTGCCTCCGTGGAGGCAGAGCCTGAGGCCCTGATATGGGGAAAGGGCCCCCGCAAGGCTAGGATGAGCCAAGGCCGACTCTCCTTCGCCCCTCCCCGACAGAATCGGAGACTGTTTGCTGCCAGTTTGTCTGTGGGTGGCACCGCCTCAGACGCTGACTAGCTGTGGGACCTGTGTGCCTCAGTTTCCTCATCTGTAAAATGAGATGGAGAAGGAAGTGGCCCACCTCTTGGTATCTTTGCCGAGAAAACCCCAGAGGGGTCACAGAGAATGGGACATGACTGAAAAACGACTCAACCACAAGTAGGGAAAGTCCGGTTTCCATTCTGAAATTAATTAAAGTTTGGAAGGATGGGAGATATATCTGCTAAATGTTTCACCTTTAACGTAACAGCGCATATTTTCATCAAGCTTTTGTTTTTTGACAAGGAAATAGAAGCAGAAGGTAACACCTGCTTCTACAGCTGTGTCTGAAGGAAGAGCTAAGCTCATTGGCCAAGGGGCTGCTGAATGGGCCGCAAGGGCCGGCCCCCTTTCTTGGGAAAGCTTGAAAGGATCGCCTAGTATTAGACTGGTGTTTATCAAATCGTCATCTCCCAAGAAGGTTATTATAAGAAAATTGACTGTTGATATCTCGTTGGTTGTGAGGTGTGAGGGAACAATGGCAGCATTTTCCCACTCCTGGCCTGATGCTCGCCCGCATTTCCTCCTGCCTTGCAGAAGTGCAGGCAGCCGTGGAAGCACATCGTGATGCTGATTTATGTTTTGATTAGTAACAGACCATAGTTATAATTTGTCTGGAGAGATATATAAATACCGATGTATAAGTGAATGAGTTCTGAGTATTCGCTGGATCTTCCTTTAAAAACAGGTTGGTCTCCATTGTATATTTTTTGGTCCAGTTGTGTGAGACATCAAACACTTTGCTGAATCTGCAGTGCAAATCCATTAAAACCTCTCCATTGACGTCATTGGACTATAAAATAGAATTTATGGCACATGAGTAAATTTTTTATGTTTCGTTCTCCATTTTTATGGTTTTTATATAGGAAAAAAATTATGCAACAAATGCGGCTCATTGTGTTAGGTTTTCTGTTGTGCTTACGTATTAACAAGGTGTGTCCCTGTTAGAAGAGAAGGAAGTTTGATTACTTGTGATCAGCAGAGCTTATATAAGGCGAGCCCCTTGCAGTTTGTGTAGATCCCTGAATAGCAAGTGATTTGAACGTGAGGGATATAATCCTCTTGTGAGTGATGAAATGGACTACAGAAGATGCTTGTTTTCTGTAGAGGATTGATGTTTGCGTTTTACGTGGAATAATGCAACAGCAATAATCTTGTCCTCCACAGACAAGCCTTCCTAAACTTTTGAACTTCTGAGGAGAATGAGATCTCTTGCATGCTTGACCAAAAAACTCTGGGCTAACTTTTAGCCCTACTTTTGTTATTATGTCCCCCTGTGGCTTTGAACAAGTCGTCAAGGCTCAGCGTCTTTCTTTGTAAAATATCCATAACCGTGATGATCTATTTCTCAAGGATGTTGTGTCTTGGAAAATGAGGAACTGATATATAGGAGCTGAGAACTTCCTGATTTCATCACTGGATTATACTTTTTCAATGATCAGCAAGGGAGAAGCTGCCTGCAGTTCATCCTAAAGTTTTATCAATAGCTCCTTGTACTCGGAACACTGAGAAATTTAAGAATCATTTTTGATTTTTGAGCTTAGATTATGGTTGTTCCAGGGCAAAGGAAAAGTCCACATTTTTAAAAAGAATGCTTAATTCAGGGTTGTGAAAATTAAGCTATAATGTCTTTCCTCCTTCATGTCTCATTTCTGATGAGATCAACCAAACACCCTATTCAGATGCTATATCACTTGCCTAATAACTAACAAATTCCCAACTCCTGCTGTGCCAGTCTCCGTTATTCCGTCAGACCCTGTTATTTCTTCCTTTGTCCTCATTCTCATCTCGCTCAAACTTACCTTCTTTGCTCTTCCTTTCTACTACTGCCTCTGGAGCCCCCCCCCCTCCAAGCCCACTAACAAGCTTTTCTTTTCTCTCCTACATCCCTTTGTTTCACGCTATTTTCATTTTTTGATGCTTATAAATGATTGAATGAATGACAGGGTATTCGTCAGGCAGCCAGGTGGTAACAGTGGCTACACCACTGGACCAGGAGTCAGAACAAACTGAGTTTAAATCCCAGTTCAGGTACTTCTTGCTGTGTGACCACCTGACCTCTGCCTGTCTCGGTTTCCTTATTTGTAAAATGGGGATAATGATAATAATGTCTGCCTCCCAAGGTTGTTGTCAGGTCAGATGTCCTTAGCTTGGCCTGGTGCCTGGCAGCAGGAGGCACTCTTTAAATGCTTGTTCCCCTTTCTCCAGGAGGGGCTAACTGTGCCTAGCACTGTGCTACCCACAACCAGCCTGAATGGCCTGGTGTCCGAAGGGAGGGAGCCCCCATGGCAGGGTGTCCCAGGAAGAAAGGGGGCTTGCTTTCCATGTGGAGGCTTTTGGCTTTGTCTTATCACTATGCAGGCTGTCCAATTCTAGAGGGGGTTCCCAGGTCTTCTTGTAAGAGGTCAGTTTTCCATGGACTTCTTTCCCCTGGGTTTTCTCTTCTTTTCTCTTCTTTCCTTCCCTGCCTTTTCTATTCTCTTCTTTTGTTCACTTCACTTGTCTTTTCCTTTCTTTTCTTCTCTTTTACTGTCTTTCTTTTTCCTATTAGGATTTGACATTTGATTATTTTATATAACATTCTTTTTGTTTGTTGATTTTGAGTTTCAGATTCTCTCTTTCTCTCCCTCCTGCCTCTCCCATGCCCACCAAGAAGGCAAACAATATATCAGTTATACATGGGAAATCATGCAAAACATATTTCTATATTAGCCATATTATAAAGCAAAGCAAAAAAGGTCAGAAAATAATATACTTTACTTTGCATCCATTCTCTTCCTGTAAGCAGATAGCATTTTTTCATCATAGGTCTTTTAGAATTGGCTTGGATCAATGTATGATCAGAGTAGCCAAGTCTTTCATGGCTGGTTATCATAATAACATAGCTTTTACTGTGCACAATGATCTCCTACTTCATTTTTCCCTCAGTTCATATAGATCTTGCTATGTTTTTCTGAAACCATCCCCCTCTTAATTTCTTATAGCACAATAATATTCCATCACAATCATATACCATAACTTGTTCAGCCATCCCTCAATTGATGAGCATCCCCTCAATTTCTAATTTTTTGCTTCCATAAAAAGAGCTGGTAGAAATATTTTGCAGCATATAAATCCTTTTCTTTTTTCTTTGATCTCTTTGGGATATAGAGCTAGTAGTAGTAGTGTTGGGTCAAATGGTATACATGATCTTATAGCCCTTTAGACATAGTTTGATTGTTTTCTAGAATAGTTGGACCAATTTATAATTCTACCAACAGTTTATTATTTTCCCTCATCCCAACCAATAATTGTCATTTCTAATAATTTCACAGGACTATGGATAGCTTTGATTTCTTCTGAAAACTACCTGTTTATATCTTTTGGTCATTTATCAATTGAAGAAAACCTCTTTTTTATTATTATTTTTTTATTTTTTATTTTTATTAAAAGCTTTTTATTTACAAAACATATGAGTGATTTTTCTACATTGATCTTTGCAAAAAACTTTTTTTTCCAAGCTTTTCCCCTCCTTCCCCCCTCCCCCCACCTCTAGATGACAGGTAATCTAATATATGCTAAATAGGATAAATTATATGACAAATCCAATATATGTATACATATCTATATAGTTATCTTACTGCACAAGAAACATCAGATCTAGAAAGAGAAGAAAAAAAAAACAACCTAAGAAGGAAGACAAAATGCAGGGAAATATTCACAGAAAGCGAAAAAATGCTATGTTGTGGTCCACACTCAGTTCCCACAGGCCTCTCTCTGGATGTATATGACTATCTTCATCGCTGAACAATAGGAACTGGTTTGAATCACATCATTGTTGAAGAGAACCATGTCCATCAGAATTGATCATGGTATAGTCTTGTTGCTGTGTATAATGTTCTCCTGGTTCTGCTGATTTCACTCAGCTTCAGTTCATGCAAGTCTCTCCAGGTCTCTCTGAAATCGTCCTGCTGGTCGTTTCTTACAGAACAGTAATGTTCCATAACATTCATATACCATAATTTATTCAGCCATTCTCCAATTGATGGGCATCCTTTTAATTTCCAGTTTCTTGCCACTACAAAAAGGGCTGCCACAAACATATTTGAATGCCTCTTTTTTAAAAAATAAATTTGACTCAATTCTGTACTTAGTATATATTTGAGAAATGAGGCTTTTATCACAGAAATTTTCTGTAAATTTTTGATATTATTTCATTATCTATTTTTAGTAAAATATAGTTTCCTTGATTATTGCTTTTAATTAGGTCTATTTTTCTTTTGCTTTGTCTGAGATAATAAATTGCTACCACTGTTTTTTTTTCACTTCAGCTAAAGAATTATAGACTCTGCTCCAGCCTTTTATTTTAATTCTGAGTGTGTCTTTCTGTTTCAAGTGTGTTTCTTATACATAACACATTGTTGAATTCTAGTTTTATGGGTTATTTCATCCTATTTACATTCCTAGTCATGATTACTGTGTATTTTCTTCTCTCCTATTATTTTTTGTTTCTTCTTATTTTCTTTTTAATCCTATCCCTTATTAAAAGTCTGTGGTGTTTCTGACCACTGCTTCCCTTAATTTGCTGTCCTTTTTCTTTTCTTTTCTTCTTTTTTTAAATCATTTTCTGCTCTGTCCCAATATTTCTTATTCCCTTCTCCTCCTATTTACTTATTGGGTAAGATAGATTTCTATATACAAGTGTATATATATTATTTCCTCTCTGAACCACTTCTAATGAGGGTGAGGTCCAAGCATTGCCTGCCATCCCCTCATTTCTCTCTCCACTATAAGAGCTTTACATCATGAGCCTCTTTCATGTGAGAAAAATTTCTCCATTCTGCCTCTCCCTTGTCCCTTCTTTCAGTGCATCCCTTTTTCTTACCTCTAATTTTTTGGGGGAGATTATTCTAACATAATCAACTTATTCCTGTGCCCTCTGTCTACGTAGATTCCTTTTAGGTGTTTCAAGAATAAAGTTCTGGGGCAGTTCTTGGCACAGTGGATAGAGCACCAGCCCTGAAGTCAGGAAGACCTGAGTTCAAATCTGGTCTCAGACACTTAACATTCCCTAGCTGTGTGACCCTGGGCAAGTCACTTAACCTCAATTGCCTCAGCAAAAAGCAAAAAAAAAAAAAAAAAAGAATAAAGTTCTTAGGAGTTACATGTATCATGATCATATATTTTTTTAACTTTATGTATCTTCTTATATAGAAATGTAAATTGTTTGACTTTATTGTGTCTCTTGGATTACTTTTTATTGTAATTACTTTTTCATGTTTCTCATGAATTTTCTATTTGAATGTCGAATTTTCAATTCAACTCTGTTCTTGTCATTAGAAAGTCCTCTACTTCATTAAATATTCATCTCCTCTCCCTCCTCCTTCCCTCCCCCCAAGGATTATATTCAGTTTTTCTGGGTAAGCTATTTTTGGTTTTAATCTTAGTACCTTTGACTTTTTGAATATCATATTCCAAGCCATTTTCCTCCTTTAATGTGGAATCTGCTAAATTTTATGTGATCTTGATACTAGCTCCATGATACTGTTTCTTTTTGGTTACTTGCAATATTTTCTATTTGACCTGAGAGGTCTAGAATTTGGCTATAATATTCTTGAGTTTTCATTTTAGGACCACTTTCAAGAGGTGATCAGTGGATTTTTTCTATTTCTATTTTATTATCTTGATCTAATTTTCTTTTATAATTTTTTGAAATATGATGACTAGGTTTTGATTGTGGCTTTTGAGAAATCTAGTAATTCTTAAATTATCTCTCTTCAATCTGCTTTCCAGGTCAATTGCTTTTTCTGATCAGATATTTCATATTTTTTTACTATTTTTTCATTTTTTTTCAACTTTTTTTTTGTTCTTGATGTGTCATGAAATCATTAGCTTTCCTTTTTTAAGGAATTATTTTCTTCAATGAGCTTTTGGACCTTTTTTTTCCTTTTGTCCAATTCTGGTTAAGTTCCATTTCACTGGATTTTTGTATCTCCTTTTCCATTTGGCTTATTTTACTTTTAAACCAATTCTTTTTTTCAATATTTTTATCTGTGCCTCTTTTATCAAACTATTAATTCTCTTTTAGTAATTTTCTTGCATCACTCTTATTTCTTTCCCCAATTTTTCCTCTACCACTCTTATTCTTTTCTTTAACTCTTTTAGGAATTCCTGCTGATGGTAGGTTCAATTAGTATTTTTCTTTGTTGTCGCATAGTTGTCTTCATATAAGTTTGTGTCTGGGTCTTGCTTGCACTGGTGGCTTTTTATGGTAAAGTTCTTTTTTTTATTGTTTGTTCATTTTTTCCCCAGTCTTTTGAACATTACTTTGAATTTTAGATTAACGTAGGACTCTGCTTACTTGGGAGTGGGGATGTACTGTGGCAAGCTTTAGGCTTTTTTTGTGGTGTTGTTTTCAGGGGTTCTGAAAATTCTGGGGGTTCTGCAAGTTTTTGGTGTGTTCCTATGAAAGGTATGGTCACTATTCTCATGGTCTGAGCTCTGGTCTGCACCTCTCTACCCACAAGCTCTAGTGCTCCTTTTGGCCCTGGAACTGTGACCAGGGTTCTTGCTCCCTTGTGCCGTATCTTGGTGTTCCTCTCCATCCTGGATCTGTGACACAGAACTGTGGAGAGAGAAGATTTGGGGCAGTACTGGCTTATAAAATAGTGAAAAAATGATAGAGGGAAAATAATTTTAAGGAAATTTCAATGACACCAGTTTTTTTATGTGATAGTAATATTGTTTGATTAATATACCACAGTTTGTTTAGCCATTCAGCCCCAAATTGATGAACATCCATTTTTTTCACTTTTTTTTTTTACCACTACAAAAGGATACCTCTGTGAATATTTTGGCACATATGGGTCTTCTCTTCTTTCATCAATATCATCGAGTGGGATCTTCGACCTTCCAGTGGTCTCTCCAGTTTTATGAATGTGATGTAAAATCTCCACGTTAGTTTAATTTGCATTCTGTTGGTGATTTGGAGTATTTCCCCCATATGATTGTGATTTTTTTAAATGAAAAAAGCCTGTTTATTCTGTATCTTTTTACTATTTATCTATTAAATGTATCTATTTTCTAGGAAAAAAGGAACAAAACATAATGACCACTCACCAGGTGTTCATTACTCTCCTATGAGCCAAAGAACCATAGAGTCATAGGGTTTTAATGCCAAATATCTGCTTCTTTCTGGTCTCCATCTAAATCATCACTTACTGCCTGATTAATTTTACTGGATTCACTTGTTAGATTTTAAATATTATGCCATTTGTTTGAACTGGCTCAGGAACAAACACCACTGATTGTGGCTGCTCAATAATCATGAAACAAAGCGAGAGAAGTCTGTAAATGAGGGAACAGTAAGCACCACCATTATTGGTCAATCAATCAATCAACAAGCATTTATTCAATGACTCCTCAGTGCCAGGCACAGTGCCAGACAGAGGGGTTATGAAAACAAAAACGGAACAGCCCTTGTTGTTAAGGAGACCACCTATGTTTGCCTTATCATTATTGCCGGTGTCCTCCTCCTCCTCCTCCTCCTCTTCATCATTGCCATCACCAACACTGTCAAGATAGTTGGTGTTTACATAGAACTTTAAGGTTTGCAAAGAATATTTACAAATAATATATCATTTTATCCTCACAGCGGCTGTGGGAGGTTGATGCTACATTACCCCGCTATTACAGGTGAGGAAACTGAGGCGGGCAATGGTTAAGTGACTTGCCCAAGGTCACACAGCTCATCGTCCTGGTTCCAGGCTGGCCCTCGGGTCGCTGCCCCGGCTCAACTTCCCCCATAAATATGCATGTGCCTAGATGAAGGCGCGTCATATGTGAGGGTGGAAAGATCCCCCTGACTCTTAGCAGCTGCTAGCTGTCCCCACCCCCCTCCTCCCACCCCCGCTTTATGTCATCTGAATTATTGATAAAAAGGTAAGAAGCACAGGGCCAAGAAGGGACTTTCAGAGATTTTACCTTAAAACCTCTTCTGACATTGACATTGAAAGGAGTTGGGGGGCTCAGCACTTGGGGGGCTGCATGGGAATCATTCCTCTGTTAGCAGAGTCTTGAAGAAATGGGTTGGGGGGAAGCTGTGGTGGGCTTTGGGCAGTGCGCCCCAGGGGATGGAGCCGGCGCTGGAGTCGGGACGCAGATGCCTCCATCTGTGAGACTTTGGGAGAACTACTCGCCTTTCCTGGGATGAGGACCAGTTTTTTGCTGGTAACCTGAGGGGATTGCCAAGGATGACTTCTGAGACCTCCCGCTGGGGGTCTGCCTGCCATGCCCGCCTCTCCTCCACCCAGCCGCCTTTGGGAGCAAATCAAGGGTCCTGTTTGGCATCTAAGATCCCTCCTAACCTGCCACCCATGCCACATCTCCCTTCCTTCCTACCGAGGGCCCCGTCCTGCCCGTCCCCAGGCTCCCTTCGGAGATGTGCTTCTGTCTCTTTGTCTCCCATCATTTTAGAGCCCTGGTAACTTTGGAGAAAGCAGCTTCAGTGAAGGATCAGACATAGCAGAGGATGGACAGAAAGCAGGGTTTTAAACAGCCATATTGTGGCCAAAAAAGGGAAGGTCCAAGAAGAGCTGGATCGTTAGCCTCGAGTGCAGGGGACATTCAGGGCTGCCCCGGCCTGGTTTGGTTTTCCAAACTAGAATGAGCTTTATGCTGAAAATGACCCAACAGCAGCAACAAAACTGAGGGGGTTGCCAACCACGCTAAGGGAGGAGAGAATCAGAGAGCCCTGGTTGCCTTTCAATGAATTCAAATCCCCTGTGCTTCTAGGGAGTACCACAGAGTACCAGGAGTCAGGAGAACTCCTCTTCCTGAGTTCAAATCCTTCCTCAGACACTTACTAGATGGGGGACAAGTCACTGCACCCTTTTTGCCTCAGTTTCCTCATCTGTAAAATGTCCTCAGGTCCTTAAAGAACTGGCAGATGTGACTGCTGAGCTGCTATCAGCCAGTCATATCTGGAAAATAGGAAAAATGTCATAATACGGAGAAGCACAGATATTGTCCTGATTTTTAAAACGGGAAGAGAGCAGCCTGCTAAGTCTACCCTCAAACTTAACTTCAGTTTGGGAAAATTGTAGAAAGGCTTGTAGAAAGGGAAGCAATGTTTACAAAGAACCATAATGGCTTCATCAAGAATAAATCACGCCAGACTGCCCTCATTTCCTTTTTTTTTTGTCAGGATTACTAAACTAGTAAATTAGAGGAATGCTAAGGGTATAGTTTGTTTATCTAGATTTTAGCAAAGACTCTCGTTCTATCCCATGGAGAAGTTGGAGAGATATGGATTAGATAATACAGTCCAGATGCATTCAAAACTGGTTGAATGGCCATACTCAAAGAATAGTTGTTGATGGCTCAATGTCAACATCAGGAGTTAAAAACTCTGATAGTCTCTTCCTGGCCCTGTACTTCTTACCATTTTTTCAGTGATTTGTGTAAAAGTGTGTATAGTTTGCATGCTCATCAAATTTTCAGAAGACATAAAGCTGGGGTGGAAAGATAGGGGTAGGGATAGCTTATAAGAGTCAAAATCCAAAAAGACCTTGACAGGGCAGAGCATTGGGCTGAACCTAATAATCTATCTCAAGAGATGCAGAAAAAGCATCTGAAAAAAATACAACACCCATTCCTAATAGAAACACTAGAGAGAGCATGGGAAGAAATGGAGTTTTCCTTAAAATGATAAGCAGTATCTATCTAAAACCATTAGCAAGCACTATATATAATGGGGATAAGTGGAAACCTTCCCAGTGAGATCAAGGATGAAACATGAAAGCCCATATGATGAAATCTACTAAAGGTAAATGTTAAATTAATTATTCATTTGGGCACAACAAAATCAACTTCATACCATAAAATGGTCAAGGCAAAGGAAAAGAGATGGAAGTTGTTCTGAAAAGGATCTGGGGGAGGAGGGGTGTAGTGGACTCTAAGCCCAATAAGTGTCGTAGGGTGATATGGCAGCCCCCAAAATATCCATTCTTTTAAAATTTTCTCCCTCTCCCTTTTTCTTCCCTCCAGGAAAACAAAATAAAAGTCTTATAACAAATATTCAAAGTCCAGAAAAAGAAACCCTTATGTGTTTTCTTTTGCACTCTGCATCTGTCACTTCTGTCAGGAAGTAAGTTACATGCTTCATCATGGGTCCCCTGGAGTGATGGCTGGTCACTGCAGTGATCATTTTAAAGTTGATTGTCTTTATCATGTTATTATTGTATAAATTGTTCTCCTACTTATGCACTCACTTGACTCCCAAATTTCTTTGAAATTGTTCCTTTCATCATTTTTTTCTAACATAATAATATTCTTTTTTAAAAATTAAATAGTATTTTGTTTTTCCAAATACATGCAAAAAGTTTTCAACATTGACCTTTGCAAAACCTTGTGTTTTAATTTTTCTTCCTTCCTCCCTTCTCCCTTCCTTCACTCTCCCCTAAACAGCAAGCAATCCAATATAGGTTAAATTTTTGCAATTCTTCTAAACATATTTTCATATTTGTCATGCTACACAAGAAAAATCAGATCAAAAGGGAAAAATACGAGAAAGAAAAAAATAAGCAAACAAAAATAAAAAGGTGAAGATACTATGCTTTTATCCACATTCAGTCTCCATAATTCTATCTCTTGATGCGGATGGCTCTTTCCTTCCCAAGTCTATTGGAATTGTCTTAAATCACTTCATTGTTGAAAAGAGCCAATCATCACAGCTGATCATCACGTAATCTTGTTACTGTGTACAATGTTCTCTTGGTTCTGCTCACTTCATTTAGCATCATTTCATGTAAGTCTCTCCAGGCCTCTCTGAAATCATCCTGCTAATCATTTCTTATAGAACAATAATATTCCATTACAATCATATACCATAATTTAGTCAGCCACTCTCCAACTGATGGGCAGCCATTTCAATTTCCAGTTTCATGCCACTACAAAAAGGGTTGCTAAAAATATTTTTGTACATGTGGGTCCTTTTCCCTTTTTAATGATTTCTTTGGAAAACAGACCTAGAGATACTTCTGGATCAAAAGGGATGCACAGTTTGATAGCCCTTTGGACATAATTCCAAATTGGTTCTCTAACCATTCTTTCCAGAATGGTTAGCTCAGTTCACAACTCCATTAATAATGCATTAGTGGTTCCAGTTTTCCCACATCCCCTCCAACATTTGTTGTTATCTTTTCCTGTCATCTTAGCCAATCGGAGAGGTATGAAGTGTTACCTCAGAGTTGTCTTAATTTGCATTTCTCTAATCAATAGTGATCTAGAGCATTTTTTCATATGAATAGAAATGGTTTTAATTTCTTTGTTTGAAAATTGTCTGTTATATCCTTTGACCATTTATCAATTGGAGAATGGCTTGTATTCTTATAAATTTGAGTCAGTTCTCCATATATTTAGGCCTCTATCAGAAACACTGGCTACAAAACTTTTTTCCAGGTTTCTGCTTCCCTCCTAATCTTGACTGCATTGATTGCATAATAATATTTCATTACATCAAAACATCATAATTGAGTCAGCTTTCCCCCCATTGACTGTACTATTTCATTTTGTGATTCTTGGCCGCTCTAAAAAAGACATGCTAGCAATATTTTTGTGCAAGTGCTCTCTTGTTCTCTTCCTTTGATCTCTTTTAGGGTACAGGCCCAATAACAGTATTGCTAAATCAGAGGATGTGCATAGTTTAGTAACTTTTTGGGCATGGGTCCAAATTACTTTTCATAATCTCTGAACCAATTCTTACCTCTATCACTGACATAATAAGGTATCTCTTTCCCCATGTCCCCTCCAGTGTTTGTCATTTTTTTGGGGGGTGGGAAGTGGCAGTTGGGTTTAAAGTGACTTTCTCTGTCACGTAGTAGGTGTCAAGTATCTGAGGCTAGATTTGAACTCAGGCCCTCCTGACTCTGAGGTGCTTTATCCACTATGGCGTCACCTGGAGGCCCCATCATTTTCTTTGTTGTCACTATTACCAATCTGATGGGTGTGAGGTATGCATTTCTCTAATGATCCAGACCAGAAAGGATGTTCTACGGGGATTCCTTTGTCCAGGGAGGCTGTAGCAGAGCGGGGTTTGCATTCTTGCCACGTGGCTGTTTCTGTGCTGGGGCCACACTCCTGCAGTGTTTTCCTCACAGTGTTTGCAAAGTGCATCATGGTGCTTAAAACAGCCCAGAAATCTCAGTTACTATTCCTGGCTTGATAAACTTAGGCAAGAAAAGATATCTCCACTGATATTTCCTAATCCTCTGGCTACCGCTGGGAGCAAAGAAAGCCGTCAGTAAAGAGTTGGTTGGACTACAAGGCCCCTTTGAACGCCAAATCTGTCATTGGCGTTCCTCCGACTAGTCACAACCCCCACTCTTTCACCCTCCCCTCTGTGCCCTTCTGAACACTCTCTCTGTCTTCCTCCCGACCTCCAGGCTCTCTGCCTGTGCGGTCAGTTCTTTATCCGGACATCCCTTTCTCCCTTTATCTTGCCTTTTTCACTTTCCTCCCTTCCCAATCTCAACCCTAAAGAGAACCAGTTTAATCCCACTCTGCCTCTGTGTGAATCTTGCACCCCTAATCTTGCTGCTGCTCATCAGCCCGGGGTCTTTCCCCATCACTCTCTTTCTGTGGAAGGAAGTCCCAGACCCTGATTGGGCCCTTACAGAGATACCCTCGAGGAAGCTCCTGCCTCACTCCCCATAGAAGCTATTTTCTCCTCTCAAACCTCTCCTACCTCCATTTCCTATCCCCTTCTCAGGGGAGGACCTCATCTCTTACTTTACTGAAAATATTAAGGTCATTCTATGTGACCTTTTCAATTTTACCCTTCTCTTCATCTTAAGACCTTGTGACATAATCTCCCATTCCCCTCCTTTTTTTTTTCTTCCTCAAGTCAGATAATAAGTTGACCCTTCTTGTTAAGGTTGTGGAACTTTAGTCTCATTCCCTCTCATCTTCTCAAGCAGCTGGCATCCTCAGTAATTAATCCTTCTCTAATTTTCAGCACAGTTACCATTTTTTCCTCTCCTTCCTTTACATATGCTAAAGTCTCTTCCATCTTTAAAAAGCTTTCAGCTACATCCTTCCATCCTCTCAAGCGATTATCCTGTAGCTTTTCCTTTCTTTGACCAACTCTTAGAAAAATCTGCCTATACTTATTTCCTCTTCTTCATTTCACTTGTCAATTCTTTGCAATTTGCCTCCTAACTTCTCCACCCATCTGAAACTGCTCTCTCAAAGTTACAATGATCGCTGAATTGCCAAAATCTAAGTCTTTCCTTCAATTCTTATCCTTCTTGACGTCTGTCAATTATTCAGTCAACAGGCATTTATAAAGCGCTTATTATGTGTCAGGCACTGTGTTAGGTACTAGAGAGCCAAAGCTAGGCAAAAGTGGTTGCTGTCCTCAAAGAGCTCACATTTCAATGGGGACAATGTACAGCATATATGTAACTATGTATATGCAATGTAAAGAGAAGGCCGTCTTGGGGGCTTTGACATTTGGTACTGAGTACTCATCCTCTTATGTAAAAAACTGGATATTGTTAAAGAGGCTTTCGTGCTGGAGATTCTGTCATCTCTGAGTTTTTGTAACATGGCAGCTTCTTCTCCTGCCTGTCTGACCATGCCGCAGACATATCAGGGCCCCTAGCCATGAATGTTCTTCATCATTCTCTCTCCGTCTCTGTCTCTCTTTCTTCTCTGTCT
>JAJPUD010001715.1:386956-397531 GCA_023553655.1 Myrmecobius fasciatus | reverse complement strand
TCTCAAGAGGTTTTTTTTTTTTTCTTGTTACCTTTTTATGTTTCTCTTGTGTTCTGTGTTCGTAGATCAAATTTTTGTTCAGTTCTGGTCTTTTCAGTAGAAATAGGTGAAATTCTCCTATATCATTGAATGATCATCTTCTTCCCTGGAAGATAATGCTCATTCTAGCTGGGTAACTTATTCTTGGCTGTAATCCAAGTTCCTTTGCCCTTCGGAACATCTGATTCCAGGCCCTTCAATCCTTCAAAGTAGAAGCTGCCAGGTCCTGTGTGATCCTAATTGTGGCTCCCCAATATTTAAATTGTTTCTTTCTGGCTTCCTGTAATATCTTTTCCTTGGTATGATAGTTCTGGAATTTAGCCACGATATTTCTGGGGGACTTAATTTTTGGGTTTCTTTCAGGAGGTGATCGGTGGATTGTTTCAAGGAGTATTTTGCCTTCTGGGTCTAAAATATCAGGGCAGTTTTCTTTTATGATTTCCTGGAAGATAGTGTCTTGGTTCTTTTTTTCATCATGGCTTTCAGGAAGCCCTATAATCCTTAGATTGTCTCTCTTAGATCTATTTTCCAGGTCAGTTGTTTTTCCTAGGAGATATTTCATGTTTTTCTCTATCTTTTCATTTTTTTTGTTTTTGTTCAACTGATTCTTGAAGTCTTGATGAGTCATTCATTTCCAATTGTTCGATTCTAATTTTTAATGTCTTATTTTCTTCAGTTACTGTTTTTAGTTCCTTTTGCAATTGACCAATTACATTTTTTTGTCCATTGCATTCTTTTTCCATTTTTTCTATTTTATTTTGCAGTGATCTAATTTCGTTTCCCCATGTTTCTTCTAACTCTTTTAAGATTTTTTATGCAATCTTCAAAGAAAGCCTTGTGACATGGAGACCAGTTTATGTCTCTCTTTGGGGCTTTTTCTGGAGTTGCTTTACCTTTAGGGGCCTCAGGATTTGAGGTCTGTTCTTCCCTCTCTCCATAAAAGTTGTCTATGGTGAGAGCTCTTTTTGGTTTTTTATTCATTTTTTTTTTAAAGGTGTGAGGTCTGTTTAGGGCAAAGTTGGGACAGCTGCTTTAATTTGCCCTGGGGCAGTTCTGCTGATTGAGTTATTTCAGGAACTGGGCAGTTCTGCTGATTGAATTATGTCAGGTGCTGTTAAGTCCTGTTGATTGATTGATTGCTTTAAGGTGCTGTGTAATGGCAGCTAGGTCAGATGCTCATCAGGGGTTCAGTGGTTCACAATCTATCCCTCTCAAAAGGCAGACCCTCCAAACCACCTGCCCACAATCAGGACAGATTGGTCCAAGAAGCCCGCAGAAGACTCCCAGGTGTGTGAAAAGCACAACGCTCCCACTCCTGTTCCGACTCCTGTTCCAGCTCCCTGCTCCAGCTCCCTGCCCCGGTCTCCCTGCGCTGCAGTCTGGGTTCAGCAGACCACCCCCCTGCCCAATTAAAACAGACCTGTTTTGAGGTTCTTCCAGAGTATCTTCTTCTAGAATCCTGTTGTTCTTCAGATATTGTGGATTTTTTTGCTTCAGAATCAGTCTAGAGGCTTCATATGTTGTTGGTTTGAGGGGAGGTTAGAGGAGGTTACAGAGACTCCTGTCTGATCTCCGCCACCATGGCTCCGCCCCCGATTTTTCTTCATATTCTTCACCTTTGTTTCTTCCAGATTATTTTTTGTTATCATTTTGTCTAGTCTATGATTCCTAAAATGATCAGTATGATACTGCATTTATAAGTTAATTTAGCTAACTTTGTCACTGATTGTAGCAATGTACAACCTTAAAAATTAATATATCGCAAGTTAATTCAATCTTCCTTTATTTCTGTAAAGAATAGTTGATAGTTATATTAATGGAATTCTTACATATTGATGGGCAGATTCATAGTGATTTAACACATTCTCTAGATATTTTGAATGGAATTTCTTTTTCTTTCGCTTCCTGCTAAGTCTTGTTGGATATTGTAATAGCAGGCTGAACATTTTAATGGAACAATTTGAAATTCTCTTACTTTAGTAAAGTTATTATCTTAATTAATTTATTACTGTATATTCTAGTATTCCCTAAGTAAGTCATAAGTTTTCATTCAAATGCTGTTTTTGCTGATTATAATGTTTATTTTATTATTATGCTATTCAGGTTTTATTTCTTCTTTAGATTTTTTGTTGAATTTTTCTAAATCTGAATTAAGCACATAGAAATCCCCATTTACTGCAGTATTGTTTATTTTTTCAGCTTTTCTTTAAAGTATGTTATTGAGACATATTCATTATTGCTATTATTTCATTGAATATGACACCTTGAAACATTTTACAGCTTTATTGCTTATCTCTTTTAAAATTTTTATTTTTACTATTGTCTTTTCTGAGTTCATGGTTGCTATTTTTGCTTACTGAACTTTTCTGAAGAACACTAAATTCTATTCCAGTTTCACATTTTAATTCTTTGTAAATCTTTATTTTTCAAGTATGCTTTTTGGATTCTGGCTTCTTGTAGTATTTTTTTTTTTGATTAGGTATCTCTGGATTCCTGCCTAGGTATTTATAATTTGGATGTTCATTCAGAAAATTGTGCTAGAAAGGAAAGTAAAAATAGATCTGGGTAATTCTCTCATAATTTCTTGAACTATGATTTTTAACTTTTTTTCTTTGGTTAGTTTTTTCTTGCAGAATCCCCAACTAAGTTAGCTTGATTTTATTCTGAAGTTCTGACAGATTCCCACTGAAGATTACTGGCATATATTGGCATCATCTCTGACAATTTATTCTTCTTCATCAAACATATCTAACAAGCTTTCTTCTTGCCCCTAGCACTTACATTTATCTCATATAAATTTACCCACAAAAATTATCATTCTAGTTTAGAACCTTCATATCTCTTCCTCAGACTATTGCAATAGAACCCTTAATTGGTCTTCTTCCATCTATGGTCCATTTTCTATATAGCTACCCAGTTATTTTTCTAAAGCAATGTACTAACCATTCCTTTTTTTCTACTCAATATACTCCATGGGGAGTATTAACCTTATATCACTATGAGTTCACCTACCAAGCCATACATGGCCCTAAATATTTTATCATATTCATCTCCCTTTAAATCTTTATTTTCTTTGGAATTTATAATGTAAGTAATCATTACTAGAATTTAACATATTTATCATAAATAATTAAATGCATATACACATATTGGGAATGTATATTGTGGAATTAAAAAAAGTATTCTGGGTTAAGATTAAAACTTTCTAGAATCCACTGAGATAGATGAAAAGAAAATTTTCTCATATTCCTTTCTGAGGGTTTCCTCTCATCTCTGATCTCTTTACTTTTCAAATTTTTATCATAATATTTTTGATTGAGGTCAAAATGTTTGTATTTCTTTCTTTCTTTCTTTTTTGTTCAGGATGATATCTTTGTATTATCTTAGACTTTTGACTTTTGTTTTCAGTGACTAATTAACTAGCATGCTTTTCTTTTACAAATTTATTTACATATTTCATTTTCACTGTTTTAATTGGGTAATGCATTATTGATTTTTCTGCTTCACATGCCTGCTAGACATTAATATAATTTCTCAATATTTTTCTTAAATATCAAAATACTTTGTTCAAGTAATTTCTGCCACAGTGGTGTTTGATATGCATTGTCACTATTTATGGACTATTAGAAACTATTTTCTGATGGCTTTCCCTTTCTTCTTATACTTCTTACCATGGTAATTGACATTGCTGTGTCATCAGGTCCAGAAATTCTTTTATACTGTTAAATACTTTGAGAAAGTTAATTTTTCTAGATAACTATAACAATACTAACTTCAAAAAAATTTTTCGTGTTCTACTTAGATTTATGTTGTCAGTCTTTGAAAGGACTTCAAAATTCCAGTCTAAGTATGCCCATCTCCATTTCAAAATAATTTGTGATGTTGTAAATATTTTGGTCTTTTTTTTATTATGTATAATTCATTGATTTTATACTAAGTAAAGATTTTAAATAACATCATGTCTTCATTCTCTCTAAGATTTTAGTAGATTATCAATGTTTGCTTATTTCATCTAAGCTATATTTAAGGATAACTTTAAATATTATTTCACTCATTAATTGGAAATGTTTTGACTTTGAAATGAAGGTTTAAATGACAAGAAATAGAAGCCCATGCCTAACTTCTGATATCTGTTTCCAATTTTTAAATGATATTATATTTGAACCTAATGAAAGTACAGTGGTATACAACAAACAAAAGAAAAAATTATATAAATGAACAAACCTTGCAAATTTTTACACCTTTGCAAAACTTTTTATATGAAAAATAATCCCACTTTGTTACTGTCATTTATTTTTACACAATTTAACATTTAGTTCATTACTTTTGGACATATTTTACTTAATTCTTATTCAGGAAATCATCTGCACACATTGAATTTTTCTAAGTCTTGCTTTAATTATAATGCATAGATTTTTCCATGGAGATTATATTAGGCAATTTTCATGACCACTGAATCATGTTTATCTCCATTTCTCGTATAAATTTCTTAATCTATTTTTTTTTAATTTGGTACAATGTTAAGTTATAATATTCCTTCTCCAACTGGTAATTTTTGTAATTCTAGAATAATTCAAATCCTCAGTACAGTATATTAATACATTTGTCAGAATTCATCATTTTGTCAATAGGTAGTAGTGATACTTCTAACCCCACTGGTAGTTAAAAAAACAACAACCCTAAAAACCTTTTTTTACATTTTTTCTAATCTTCAGCACTCTAGGCTCTGTGTCAATTTGCCTAAGACAAGCACTTTTTTTTCATAACAAGGCACATTTATTATTATTATTATTGGTCTTCTCCCTGATTTTCAACTTCAAGAAAATCTATACTACATTACAAAGGAACTTGGTCCCTTATATGGTCTCTTTTAAGATATAGTTTGTTTTCTATACATTAATTGGACTGTTTTGTAGCAAAAATCTTGTCATTTTTGGCACCATTTTTTCATCCCAACCATTCTCTCCTTTGTGCTTTAGTGCAACTAATACTGTTTAATTGTGGGCTTGAAAGATTCTTGAAATGCTTGACATCTTCATACCAATAAATAGTGTAATATATTCAATTAATAATAGTAATTAAAGTGCTTTCTTTATGAATTGCAATTTATTCTTATTTCCTTAGAATAATATTCATTCTTTTAAAAAATAAAAATAAAAAGAGAACAATGAAACACATATGTATGGCACAAAATGCAATACTCAACTGCAGGGAATGATGCATGCCTAAAAGTGGGAAAATCAGCTTCGATACATTTCCATCTGGTCAAGGTCAGATGTTGTGAATCAGCCTAATGTCAGTAGAAGGACACACACATAGCCACTGCTGTCATGAGATGTAACCACATCAAAATTATTGCTTGTCCCAAATAATTCTTACACCACTGGATTCTTGTTTTCATTCTATCTCATGCACATTTGTGGTTTGCCTTTAATGGTCAGCACCATCTGTGCCATATTTACTCTTCTGTCCTCCATGTAAAGAAGATCATCACAACATTTTTATTTACAGTCAGACTGCAATCCTATGTCATTCCAACTATTTCTTTTCCTTTTTTTTTTTTTTTTTGCTGAGGCAATTGGGGTTAAGTGACTTGCCCAGGGTCACACAGTTAGGGAATGTTAAGTGTCTGAGACCAGACTTGAACTCATGTCCTCTTGACTTCAGGGTTGGTGCTCTATCCACTGCACCACCTAGCTGCCCCCCAACTATTTCTTTTCAAAGGTGGCAGTTTCATGATGATGGAAAGATTGCTAACCTAATTCTTTGTATTGCCAGAACCCAGTTGGCCGGAATTTCAGATTTATTGACAGATCCTCCTATGTATTATAAGTTTTCAGAGGACACAGAATTTCTTCTGTATGTTACTCTAGTTAAAATTCCCTTACCTTTTTATTGTACATATCTGTTTCCCCACTGTATGGAGGATAAGCTGGGCTTTGAAGAGATTATAATAATGATCATTGTTGTCAACATTATCTGATGATAGCAATAGCTAGTTATATAAAGCACCTTAGTGTTTGAAATATGCTTTACAAATATCTCATTTCATTTTAAAAATAGATATTATTTTTGTTATTTCCCATTTTACAAATGAGGAAATTGAGGCTGAGAGATTCAAAATAATTCGTTTACTGTCCTGAAGTTAGTATGTGTCTAAAATAGAATTTGAAATCAGTATTCCCTGACTCCAGGCCTAGTGATCTAGCTCAACATACCCCTTAACTGGTACCTTTTTACTTCAATTAAATCCTACTTTAATTCTTTAGTTCATTGTGGAAGTAATTCTGGTTTCTTGAGGAATGCAAGCTTTGGAAAGTCCCACTAAGCTGAAAAGACTTTTTTTATGGTTCTCATGATAGAGTATACATTGTTATTTTTTTTTTAAACCAGTGAAACTGAAGAGAGATTCATCACCAAAAAACTGACCACAGAGTGATGATTATCCATATAAACCCTCAAATTTCATAGACTAAGTCTGAATAGTTACCATCTGTGTCAGTTGGTAGGATTAACTAAACTGACAAAATTGCAGAGCATTAAAATATGTAAGTATAAGTAGAACTACATTATTCTTATTTCTTTTTCCTTTCCTTTTCTCTTCTTCTTCCTATTATTGTATGTTATATACCATTAATAATAAAGATAATAAATTTTGATATCTTTTGGATACATAGAAAGACTCAAACAAGTGATTGAAATTATCTATCAAAAGTTCATTCTTCATAAGCTTAAAGATGAAAGATTCCCATACTACAAATACAAACTTCAAGACATCTTTGAGAATTCAGCAGATTCATTGTTCTGGAGCCAGAGCATCATGAAAAATAAAATTCTTGTCTACAAATGGCTGGATATAAGTTTTATTCATAAACAATTAAGAATAACTTTTAATACAGCTTATATCATATTGAAGTCTCACAATCTTACAATTATATGGAATGAAAAATTCTCAAATTATTAAAGACCTAATAGGAGTAATTTTAAAAAATGGAAGAGAATGAATCAATTACCCATTTGTATGATCTGGTGGTGGAACTGTATCAAAGAATCTTTGATTTAGCCCATGGAAAGTGGTAGCATAGTAATATAGTGGACAAATGCTAGACAATAATCAGGAAGACTCTTCTTCATGACTTCAACTGTAACCTCAGGCAATTTATCATCTGTGTGACTCTACGCTAGTCACTTAATCTTGTTTACCTTAAAGTTTTTTTTTTTAATCAGTTTAATCTTTGCTAAGAATAACCCAAATAGGGTCACGGATAGTCAGACACAACTGAAAAATGACTGAACATCAACAAAGTGGAAAATGAGCTAACACCTCAACCCTCTTAGTAAAGGAGTATACTTACCCATGCAATTGTTCACAGAACATTGCTAATAGAGGAATACTAGAAGGATAGCAACTTGTTTTTAGATCATTTCTAACTGAATTTCATCAAAAAAGAATGAAAAGAAAATAACAATGATGATAAAAGTGGACAATAATAATGAGGAAGAAAACCTCCAAGAATGGGTAGATATTCTATGTTGTATTTATGGTAAAATGTGGGCAAAATAACTACATGGCAAAAAAAAAGGTAGAGATTTCTACCTGCATCTGTAAAGGGAGCATCTATATATACCAAGTAAAGACAATGCTCATAGGGTTATATGTATTGATATCAATTCTGCAGAAAAACACAAAAACACAAATATATATATGTATATACATGTACATATATATGTATATATATATATATCCATAAAAGCCAGACATGGAATGTCATATTTGTTGTATTTCCCTTTATTTAAATCTCTTCCTCCATATTGACAGTAAGAGAAATTAAAAAAAAAAGTTTCACTCAATTTCTCATTAGATTAGAAAAACAAACAAATCTACTATAAACATTTTAATGTTGTGACCAGTAGAGGCCTCTCAGCCAAATCTTGCTTCCTCCCCTTTTCCCTTAATAAAGCATCTATCTGCTTGCCACTGATTAGGGTGAGGGCAAAAAAGTTATTTAGCACTGTCCTAATAATTCTCTGCTTCCAAACAGTGATTTCTTATTCACCTTTTACTTATATTTATATATTTCTATTATGAAATCATACTACATAATTAAGAACTGCCTTGTGGGATACTATGCCCTATTTAAATGTTATGCTATTTAAAAGAGAAACATTTTTTAAGAAACAGACTGATTTAAGAAAGCCAATTTTGTTAGCAGAAAGTCACGCTAAGGAAAAAGTATATACTGCAGAATTAGCAAACCAGAGAACTAACTACAAAAGAACCCTAAAGACAGGACTGAGCTGAGTTTAGTTTGTTTCTGACTATATCTGACTCTTCTCTCTCATCACACATCCCTTTAAATCATCTGCACATTTTGCCCTTCTCCAGAGCCTAGGATCAGTTCAGTTTTTGGGCAAGAAAGAAAAGTGGTTTCAAGTTAGCTTTGCTGGTAATAATGCTGTGATCTTTTATGCCCTACTTATAATAAGTGAACTCTTCACTTATTCAATATATGTATCACTTTGTGTCCTAAACATAATAATGAGGTCTGACTCATTTCCCTACGCCTAAGACTATCTGGTCTGCCTGATATTCTAGTTTCTCCAAGACTGGAGCCCTGCCTGGATGTTCCCAGTCTTGTTAGGGACTGAAGTGCTTTTCTATATGCTAGGCTCCATGGCAAAGTCTTGGTCACTTGCTACTAAAAATCTACAAATCTGCCTAGACATTTTTTTTTACCATCTGTTATCTGACTGCACAGTGATTTGAGGAGCTCAAAAGCATAGAATATTAAAGCTATAAAAGACCTCCAATGTTATCTACCCTAACCAATTAGTGAATTTAATCTATAATATCTATGACAGGTCTTTTTCAGTTTGTGCTTGAATTTATTGTCTTTCCTGGTCTTTGGAGATATCCTTTATGTCCCAAACTGAAAGACTACTTGCCTACTTTAATCTTTGTCTATTGCCTTTTGTCATGTTCTTGATATCCCAACCACCTGTCATGGCCACTATCTGTTGTTCACTGCTCAGATCTTACTGAATGGCCTATCCAGAAGATATGGCCATACCTTATGTGACCAATCTTAATATCCATAAATTTTAACAAATATTACAAAGATATAGAGTAATGGAATGAGGAGAAGTTGGGTAAAGAATGTAGAGAACTAGTCCATCCCTTTAAGAATCCCATATAAATTGAGATGATAGAATCATAAAACTGGAAGAAATTTTATATTTAGATCTAAATTTTAGATTTAGATCAAAATCAGTTTGTTATCTAGAGATAACCTCTACTTCCATGTAATTTCTGGATGTTCATTCTGATTTTCTACTCTGGGTCATGCAGCAGACTAATACCTTTTCCACAAAGGAGAGATTCAAATATTTGAGAACTGAGTCTTTCCTTAACCAAGTCTTCCATTCTCTAGGATATCACCAGTATATTCAACGTATCACTTCTATTTTGGTTTCCCTATTTTCAACTTGTCAATTTCCTTCTAAAGCTGTGTCAGCAAGAGATGAACACAATACTTCAAATGGGGTGTAGAAAGCTCAGAGAAAATTGGGATAATTCCTTTCCCTTTTTCTATTCTCAGGGATAATAAGATTTAGAACTGGAAAACCTTAAAGGTCACTTTATCCAATCCCTTCATTTTACAAACATGGTGGAGAGAGGGCTATGTTAGGTTATCTATAATCAAATTATTCTCACCCACTCCCATACGATGAAATTGAAGAATATAAAAGGCAGATAACAGGAAAAATGAGGTGCTGTGCCATTAAAGTTTAAAGAAATGTTTGCATTTGGATTTTTCTTGAAGACATATCAAGAAATTCTTGCCTCAAAATCTGACAGAATTTAAAGTGACCTTCAAAATGTAATATGCAATCTTTGGCAGGTGAGAAGAAGCAATTATGGAAAGAGTCAGATCTAAAAAGAAAATCATGCCTTGCCTTTAGAATAAAGAATATTTTTTTCCTTCCTCTTTTGTCACTGGCCAGGGTATCTTTGAGTGGAACTACTTTTTCTTAATTAAAGCTTTTTATTTGCAAAACATAATGTATGGGTAGTTCTTCAACAAATGACCCTTGCAAAGCTTTCCATTACAAATTTCCCCCTTAGTCCCTATCCCCTCCCCTAGATGGCAGGAAATCCACTACATGTTAATTATGTTAAAATATTTGAAAAATTGAATATATGTATACATATTTCCACACATATATTGCTGTGAAAGAAAAATCGTTATCTACAAGAAAAAAAAATCTGAGAAAGGGAACTCAATGCAAGCAAACATTGATAGAGAGCATGAAAATATTATGTTGTGGTCCAAATTTCATATCCCTCTTTGTGGGTGTATATGGCTTTCTTTACTTAATAATTGGAATTGGTTTAAAACATTTCATTGTTGAAGAGAGCCATGTTTATCATAATTGATTATCATATAGTATTGTTGTTGCTGTATATAATGATTTCCTGGTTCTGCTTATTTCACTCAGCATCAGTTCATGCAAGTCTCTCCAGGCCTCTCTGAA
>JAJPUD010001715.1:354567-386856 GCA_023553655.1 Myrmecobius fasciatus | reverse complement strand
TGATGGGCATCCATTCAGTTTCCAGTTTCTAGCCACTACAAAAAGGGTCACCACAAACATTCTTGCACATTTGGCTCCCTTTCCTTCCTTTAAGATCTCATTGTGATATAAGCCGATTAGAAGCACTGCTGGGTCAAAGGGTATGCACAGTTTGATAACTTTTTGAGCATAGCTCCACATTGTTCTCCAGAATGGTTGGGTCTGTTCATAGTTCCACCAGCAATATATATGTCCCAGTTTTCCCACATCCCCTCCAACATTCGACATTATCTTTTCCTGTCATTTTAGTCAATCTGACAGGTGTGTAGTGGTACCTCAGAGCTGTCTTAATTTGCATTTATCTGATCAATAGTGATTTGGAGCACCTTTTCATATGACTACAAATAGTTTTAATTTCATCATCTGAAAATTATCTGTTCATATCTTTTGACCATTTATCTATTAGAGAGTGGCTTGAATTCTTATAAATATGAGACAATTCTCTATATTTTAGAAATGAGGCCTTTATCAGAACCCTTAAATGTAAAGATGATTTCCCAATTTATTGCTTCCCTCCTAATCTTGTCTGCATTAGTTTTGTTTGTACAAACACTTTTTACCTTAATATAGTCAAAATTATCTATCTGGTGTTCAATTAAGAGTTCCAATTCTTCTTTGGACATAAATTTATTCCATCTCCACAGGTCTGAGGAATAAACTATCCTATGTTCCTCTAATTTGCTTATAATATCACTCTTTATATCTAGATCATGAACCCATTTAGGTCTTATCTTGGTATGTGGTTTTAGGTGCGGGTCAAGCCCTAATTTCTTCCACACTAGTTTCCAATTTTTCCAGCAGTTTTTGTCGAATAGTGAGTACTTATCCCAGAAGCTGGGGTCTTTGGGTTATCAAACACTAAAGCGCTGTAATTATTGCCTAGTTTGTCCTGTGATCCTATCCTATGTCACTGATAGACTACTGTATTTCTTAGCCAGTACCAAATGGTTTTGATGACCACTGCTTAATAATATAGTTTTAGATCTGGTACAGCAAGACCACCTTCATCAGCCTTTTTTTCCCATTAATTCTCTTGAAATTCTTGATCTTTTTTTCTTCCAAATGAACTTTGCTACTATTTTTTTCTAGATCTGTAAAATAATTTCTTAGGAGTTTGATTGGTATGGCACTAAATAAGTAAATTAGTTTGGGTAGTATTGTCATTTTTATTATATTCGCTCGGCCTACCCATGAGCACTTAATGTTTTTCCAAATGACTAGGTCTGACTTTATTTGTGTGGAAATTGTTTTGTAGTTTAGTTCGTATAGTTTCTGACTTTTCCTTGTCAGATAGATTCCCAAATATTTTATCCTATCATCCGTTATTTGGAATGGAATTTCTTTTTGTATCTCTTGCTGCTGAACTTTGTTGGTAATATATAAAAATGCTGTATGTGGATTTATTTTGTATCCTGCAACTTTTCTAAAGTTGTAAATTGTTTCTAGTAGTTTTTAAGTTGTCTCTAGGGTTCTCTAAGTATACCATCATGTCATCTGCAAAGAGTGATAATTTGGTTTCCTCATTACCTACTCTAATTCCTTTTATCTCTTTTTCTTCTCTTACTGCCAAAGCTAACATTTCTAATACAATATTAAATAGTAATGGTGACAGTGGGCAGCCTTGTTTCACTCCTGATCTTATTGGGAATGGTTCTAGTTTGTCTCCATTACATATGATGCTTGCTGATGGTTTTAAGTAGGTGCTACTGATCATTTTATGGAAAAGCCTATTTATTCCTCTACTCTCTAGTGTTTTTAATAGGAATGGGTGTTGGATTTTTCAAAGGCTTTTTCTGCATCTATTGAGATAATCATGTGATTTTTGTTAGTTTGGTTATTAATATAATTATATATTTTAGAATATAATTGATTATGCTGATAGTTTTCCTAATATTGAACCAGCCCTGCATTCCTGGTATAAATCCTACTTGGTCATAGTGTATTATCCTGGGGATGACTTTCTGCAATCTCATTGCTAATGTCTTATTTAAAATTTTTGCCTCAATATTCATTAGGGAAATTGGTTTACAGTTTTCTTTAGAAAAGGAAGTTGTTATATGAACTAAACTACAAAACACTTTCCACACAAATAAAATCAGACCTAGTCAATTGGAAAAACTTAAAATGCTCATGGGTAGGACGAGCGAATATAATAAAAATGACAATACTACCCAAACTAATTTACTTATTTAGTGCCATACCAATCAAACTCCCAAGAAATTATCTTACAGATCTAGAAAAAATAGTAGCAAAGTTCATTTGGAAAAACAAAAGGTCAAGAATTTCAAGGGGATTAATGAAAAAAAAGGCTGACGATGGTGAACTTGCTGTACCAGATCTAAAACTATATTATAAAGCAGCGGTCATCAAAACCATTTGGTACTGGCTAAGAAATAGAGTAGTCGATCAGTGGAATAGGATAGAATCACAAGACAAACTAGGCAACAACTATAGCAATTTGGTTTTTGATAAACCCAAAGACCCCAGCTTTTGGGATAAGTATTCACTATTTGACAAAAACTGCTGGGAAAACTGGAAACTAGTGTGGAAGAAATTAGGGCTTGACCCACATCTAACACTACATACCAAGATAAGATCTAAATGGGTTCATGATCTGGATATAAAGAGTGATACTATAAGTAAATTAGAGGAAGGTAATAGAGTTTACCTCTCAGACCTATGGAGATGGAATAAATTTATGTCCAAAGAAGAATTGGAACTCTTAATTGAAAACCAGATAGATAACTTTGACTATAGTAAGTTAAAAAGTTTTTGTACAAACAAAATTAATGCAGATAAGATTAGGAGGGAAACAATAAATTGGGAAATCATCTTTACATTTAAGGGTTCTGATAAAGGTCTCATCCCTAAAATATATAGAGAATTGCCTCATATTTATAAAAATTCAAGCCATTCTCCAATCAATAAATGGTCAAAGGATATGAACAGACAATTTTCAGAGGATGAAATTAAAACTATTTATAGTCATATGAAAAGGTGCTCCAAATCACTGTTGATCAGAGAAATGCAAATCAAGACAACCCTGAGGTACCACTTCACACCTGTCAGATTGGCTAAAATGACAGGAAAAGTTAATGATGAATGTTGGAGGGGATGTGGGAGGGCTGGGACACTGATGCATTGTTGGTGGAGCTGTGAACGGATACAGCCATTCTGGAGAACAATTTGGAGCTATGCTCAAAAAGTTATCAAACTGTGCATACCCTTTGACCCAGCAGCATTTCTATTGGGCTTATATCCCAAAGAAATCATAAAGGAAGGAAAAGGCCCCACATGTGCAAGAATGTTTGTGGCAGCCCTTTTTGTACTGGCTAGAAACTGGAAATTGAATAGATGCCCTTCAATTGAAGAATGGCTGAATAAATTATGGTATATGAATATTATGGAATATTATTGTTCTGTAAGAAATGACCAGCAAGATGATTTCAGAGAGGCCTGGAGAGAATTACATGAACTGATGCTGAGTGAAATGAGCAGAACCAGGAGATCATTATACACGGCAACAACAGTACTATATGATGATCAATTCTGATGGACATGGCTCTCTTCAACAATGAAATGTTTCAAACCACCTCCAATTGTTCACTGAAGAAAGCCATATACACCCAGGGAGAGGGATGTGAAATGTGGACCACAACATACCATTCTCATACTCCTTGATTGATGTTTGCTTACATTGTGTTTCCTTTATCTGATATATCGTTTGTGTAGATAAGATTTTTCTTGCACAACAATGATAAGTTTGGAAATATGTATACATATAATCGATTTGCCAATATTTTAACATAATTAACATGTAGTGGATATCCTGCCATCTAGGGGAGGAGTGGGGAGTTGGGGGGAAAAATTTGTAACAGAAAGCTATGTAAGGGTTATTGTTGAAGAATTACCTACACATATGTTATGCAAATAAATAAAAAAATAATTCAAAAAAAAGAAAAGGAAGTTGTGAAATTACTTTTCATGGTCACAGAACTAATAAATAGTAATCACAGAACTAATAAATAGTAATGCTTAGATTCTGATCATATCCCTTGATTCCAAATGAAGGGCTAAGATTTCATTAAACAGAAGCTGAGAAGGACCTGTGCTCAAATCCCATCTTTGACCTAGCTGTGTGTTCATGAGAAAGTCATTTCAGCCTCTTCATTTATGAAATGAGTTTATATCATGTTACTGTGTCCCAGGATTGTTGTGAACAAAGATTATTGCACAAGTTAAAATACTGTTAGTTATAAGTAACAATGACAAGCAACATAATGATAACTCATGCTTATAAAGCAATTTTTCAGGTTTCCAATTGTATCAAGCATTAGATCTGATTTCGAGTTTAGTCTTCTGAACACTGCTCTACTTAGTTGCTTCAAATAGCTTTAAAAAAAAGGACTAGGTGCTCTTTAAATGCTTTATCAAACATAACTTCACAATTTTGATAATTCAATCCATGCCTGTCTGTAGGAATCTCTTGTTCATGTTATCCTATGAATATCACCCATTTATGGGATTAGGGATGTGAGGGGAGAAGGCATAAGCTCAATATAATGGGGTAATTTTTTTTAGATCTCCTTGTATCATCTGGATATCAATGAAAGGTGTACTTTCCATTGCTTATCTTTCATTCTTAGATATGACTGACCAATCTTTTTTTTTTTTAAATCATGCATCTTTTTGGTGTACTTTGATATTGTATACTATGTGATAGTATATCATTATCTACTTAGGGAATACATATGGCCAAGATGCAGAAAAATGGGGAGGGGAAATGGCAACAAATAACTCTGATAAAGGTTTTATTTCTCAAATTCTTAGAGACTGGAGTCAAAGTTATCAAAATACAAATCATTCCCCAATTGATAAGCGGTCAAAGTATATCAACAGGCAATTTCCAAAGAAATCAAAACTGCCTATAGTCATATAAAACTGCTGTAAATCATTATTGATTAGAGAAATGAAAATTAAAACAACTCTGAAATATAACCTCATACCTATCAAAAAGGAAAATGTTGGAAGTTGGAGGGGATTGGAAAAACTGGGACATTAATGGAGTGGTCAATTGATTCGACCATTCTAGAGAACAAATTGGAATTTCCTAAAGGGCTATAAAACTGCACAATGTTTGATTCAACAATATCACAGTTAGGCCTATATTCTAAAGACATACAGAAAATGGAGGGAAGTATCTATTTGTACAAAAATATTAATAACAGGTCTTTTCATGTGGCAAAGAATTGAAAATTTAGAGGATCCTTTCAATTAGGTAATGGTTAAAGAAATTGTGGTATATGATTATAATGGGATGTTATTGTGCTATAAGAAATAACAACCAGGACCCATACCTAACACCACATACCAAGATAAGATGTAAATGGGTTCATGATCTAGATATAAAGAGGGACTTTGTAAGCAAGTTAGAGGAACGTAATATAGTTTATCTCTCAGACCTGTGGAGATGGAATAAATTTATGTCCAAAGAAGACCTGGAACTCCTAATTGAACACCAGATGGATAATTTTGATTATATTAAGTTAAAAAGTTTCTGTACAAACAAAACAAATGCAGACAAGATTAGGAGGGAAGCATCAAATTGGGAAATCATCTTTACTTTTAATGGTTCTGATAAAGGCCTTATTTCTAAAATATATAGAGAATTGTCTCATATATATAAGAATTCAAGCCACTCTTCAATAGATAAGTGGTCAAGGGATATGAACAGACAATTTTCAGATGATGAAATTAAAACCATCTCTAGTCATATGAAAAGTTGCTCCAAATCACTAGTGATCAGAGAAATGCAAATTAAGACAACTCTGAGGTACCACTACACACCTGTCAAATTGGCTAAAATGACAGGAAAAGATAACGATGTATGTTGGAGGGGATGTGGGAAAACTTGGACACTAATACATTGTTGGTGGAACTGTGAACGGAGCCAACCGTTCTGGAGAGCAATTTGGAGCTATGCTCAAAAAGTTGTCAAACTGTGCATACCCTTTGACCCAGCAGTGTTTCTACTGGGCCTATATCCCAAAGAGATCTTAGAGGAGGGAAAGGGACCCACCTGTGCAAGAATGTTTGTGGCTTTTTTGTAGTGGCTAAAAACTGGAAACTGAAGGGATGCCCATCAATTGGAGAGTGGCTGAATAAATTATGGTATATGAATGTTATGGAATATTATTGCTCTGTAAGAAACGACCAGCAGGGCGATTTCAGAGAGGCCTGGAGAGACTTGCATGAACTGATGCTGAGTGAAACGAGCAGAACCAGGAGATCATCATACACAGCAACAACAGTATTACATTATGATCAATTCTGATGGACATGGCTCTCTGCAACAAAGAATTGTCTCAAACCAGTTCCAATTGTTCCCTGAAGAAAACCATATACACCCAGAGAGAGGGAAATGAAATATGGACCACAACGTAACATTTTCATGATCTCTATTGACATTTGCTTGCATTGTGCTGCCTTTCTCTGATTCTTTTTTTTTTTTCTTGTAGATAGGATTTTTCTTGCATAACTTCTCAAGCACTTCAACATTATTAACATGTAGTGGACTTCCTGCCATCTAGGGGAGGGGAGGGGACTGGGGGTAACATTTGTAATGGAAAGCTTTGTAAAGATCAATGTTGGGGAACTACCCATATATATGTTATACAAATAAAAAGCTTTAATAAAAAAAAAGAAATAACAACCAGGGTGATTTCAGAAAAACCTTGAAAGACTTACATGAACAGGTGCATAGTGAAGTAAACAGAATTAGAAGAATGCTGTACACAGTAACAACAATATTGTTTAATGAAGAACTGTGAATGATTTAGCTATTCTTAGCAATACAATGATCCAAGACAACCTCAGAGCACCAATGATTTAGCGTGCTATCTACCTCCAGAAAAAAGGAAGTGCTATTATTTCAATACACATTGAAAAATGCTCTTTTACTTTTTCTTTATTTTTTTCTCTTTTGTTCAAATCTTCTTGATTTGAATATAACTAATATGGAATATTATTCCATAATAATATGGAATAATAACTAATATGGAAAGTTTTACATAATTAATGTATAGCCTATATTTGATAATTCACCATCTCAGGGATGGAAGAGAACAGAGAGGAATTGAGAAATAGAATTTAGAACTCAACACTTTAAATAAAAATATTTACTTGGGATCCAAAATTCTTGGTAAGAAAAGTGTTCTGAATCTATCTCACAGAGTTTTTATGAGGATCAAATAGATATTTGTAAAGCACTTAATACTATACAGTGCATTCTTATCCTCCTTGTTGCTGTGCATATCCAACAGCTTCACTTTACTCTGGAAACAATAATCAAATCACTAATACCATTGCTATGCTATGTCTAATTACTGACTCTCTTTTGACTCCATTCACAATTCTTGTTGTTATTTCCCAGACCTCAACAGCATCTCTTGGACAAAAATTCCTTAAATATGATGTCTCCCACCATTAGAATAAAAATTCTTTTAAGGGATCTCAGTTTTTTATTTATATCTCTATGAACTTCTATAAATATTGACAACTAGACACATGCTTTTTCACTCATTTATTCATCATTCATAGAATTATTATCAGAACAGATTAATCTCTCTTTCACAGCTAATAGTTTTAGAAAGTTATCCATTGCACCAAGAACTGGGCTGACTTTCCCCTGTCAGTGCCAAAAGCAGATCTGACCCAAGTATTCCTTACTCTCAGGCTAGCACTCCCTTCACTGTGCTGCTGTTGCAAGGGTTCATTCTTAAAGGCAGAAAGGTTAATGTAAATACTATTGAAAGACCTTTTCCTTTGCATCCTTAAGTCTTGAACCAAGCTCTACTCATGTTTGCCTTATCTCAGTTCTTATTTATTTCAACCCTTTGATTATCATAACTCTAGCAGTGCTATGACCATTCCAGAGAGTGGAGCAGAATCAAGGAAGATGTAATAGTTGCTGAGAATGAGAAGGGATGGGGCAGCGAGGTAGTGTAGTGGATAGAGCACTGGTTCTAAAATCAGGAGGACCTGAGTTCAAATTTGGCCCTTAGTAGCTATTTGACCCTGTTCAAGTCACTTAACTCTGATGGGGAGAGGGGAACGAGAAAGAGAGAGAATCATTAAGGACTATGTAGAAAGGATTTTAAAGCATTATCTATGTGAATATGAAGATCATCATTAATGACTGAGACAACTGTTGAATAGTATTTAGAATACTAGATCTGAAATTAGGAAGACATGAGTTTAGATCCTTTCCTAGTCACTTAGTAGTTATATGAACCTAAACAAATCACTTAAAATCACGTAACCTCAACTTCAGCTTCCTCATTTGTAGAATTAGGTTAACAATAGTACTTACCCCACAGGATCCAATGAAATAATATATGTAAAGCATATTGCAAACCTCAAGAAAATAATAATTTTTCTCTCTTTCTCTCTGTTTTTCTCTGTCTCTTTCTGTCTCTTTGTGTGTTTCTCTCTGTCTATTTCACTCTCTCCATTATCAGGATTGGAGGAAATGAGGAAAATATTTTGCCAGATGCCTAAGTTGAATGACATGGGGGTTCTGAAAATGAATAGAATAATACTGATTAAGATCAGTAAAGAATATTATAAATTGATGTCATAAATATCAAAAAAGATGTGTTTTAGTAATAGTTGCTGAGAAAATGTGGACAAAGCAATGGATAATAAGGAATATGAAAAATTCTTCTCTTGGCTCAGTGAGAATCAAAAAAGTGATAACCATATGGTATAGAATATCATAAGAGATTTGTTTAATTCAGAGCAAAATCAGTATTAGATTAATGATAGGGAGAGTGTAAAAGGAAACAATCCAGGAAGCTCATCTGTGAGTAAATAAATCCTCAAAGCTGAATTTGTTTTAGGTGTGTGAGTATTAGTTTCTATGGAAAACTGGTTGTTGGGAAAGTTTGCAGGAGCTAACTTTTATGAAGTCATATTAGCAGTTTAGAATTAACAATTACTTGTCCCTGGCACATATATTTGGTAAAGTTCTGAGCTTCTAATAGATTCTGTACTAGTAATAATAATGGCACTAATTAGCTACTACTTTCAGTAGCTAAGATTTTCATGTTTGCTAACTTGGGGTTTGAATATTACATACATTATGTTAATAATCTCTGGGTCAAAGCCAATGGCCCTCAAGTCTGGACGTCTGAATAATTAGTAGTAAATGTTTGGCAATGTATGAATAGGTTCACTTTGTTGGAACCATAGCAATCAAAAGAAATGTTATGAGGAAAAAAAATCCAATCCTATCAAGTCCTGTGATATAAAACAATTCAACAAAAATAACATACCATAAGTATGGAAGGCAAACCATTTATTGAAGAGTTGTTTGAATTCTGGATTATCATGCAGAAAGTTCCCAATATTATAACATCAAAGCAATGAAATTTACAAATGAAAATCTTGAGCAAAATACATTATAATAATTCTGTCTACTGATATTAAATATGATTGAAATGACTGAAATAATGCAAAATGTATTTTGAAAAGAGCCCATAAAAACACTTCAATAGTCCACAGAAATAATGATTTCTCATATCTGGAAGAAGCTTGCTTTTTGGAGGGGAAGAGGAAAAGAAATGTTATGGCAAAGAACTCCAGGAGTGAGTCTTATTGATGGGGTGAGTTTCAGCTAAGTGATAAAATGGTATATTGTACAGTAGAAAAATCTGGGTTTACATCCCAGCTCTGCTTTTATGATTTTAGGCAAATCATTTAATCTTTCTAGGCCTTACTTTCTTTTCATCATTTGTAAAATGAACAGGTCATATCAATGACCTCTAAGATGCCTTTAAGCTATAAATCTCAGAACTTCTCAACCTCTTTAAATTCTATAGTAAGTAGGGAACAAGTTCATTGTCAGGAACTGATATGTGATATGAATGGTGGCAGTTCATGAACTAATTGATTTTTGAAAACTAGGGATATCAAATCATAAGTTTTCATGGGCCACACTCCCAAAAGGGCTCAAAAAGTCTGGGCTACAAGATCAGAATCAAGCATGAAAAGAGCCAGATAAAATGATAGAAAAAATGGAGTAATCAGTATTGAGATTATTGCTATGGTTGTTGCCCTTCATGCTCAAAGAGGAACAATGGGCATCACTATGTTGGGGTCAAGGTACAAAGTAGTCTTCTGTGCTTGATCAGACCAATACATGGGCTATTGGCATAGTGATTTCTTGAGTGCCCTGATATGTTTTAAATCTGTCTTTCAAGATCAACAGATAAAAAGGAATCTGTGTGTAGCAGTTGATCTACTTATACATATTTGCACAGTTCAGAAATATTTCTAGATCCTTAACTGGAAACTTACGCAAGTATACAGAATTAATATAGTAAAATTACTTGAGATGTATATCTTAGTAGTAATATAAATTTAAAACATTAATAATATGCTAGATAAAGATAGCTAAGGTGGGTGAGTATTGAAATAAAATAATAGTATTTGAGACTATCTATTTTACTTCCAAAACTGAGGTAATCCTGAAAAAGTTTTCTGAATTTACTGAATTCATAGGAAAAATTTGAATCTCATTAGAAATTAACTTTATTGATTAATTTTGAAGTGCATTTTCCCCTGATATTATTACTTATTTAGTATTTGTATTAATGTGAAAATGGGATCTTCAGTAAATGTACAAAAACAGGTTTCTGAGAGGAATTGTTAACAAACATAGTCAGATCTATGCTTTTGGGAGTCTTATGGCAAGAAGAATGGTTAGAACACTATTGGAGCAGAACAGGTGATGAGATGATGAAAGGCTCAACTAGAGTTGGTTTTGGTGAATGGATAGGAGGTGTGATATGTAGGAGATATGTTGTGAAGGTAAAAATAGCTTATTGGGCAATGGGTTGGTGAGAGAGAGAATTTGAGGAAGAAACACATATTATGTAATTGGGTAATTGGGAGGATATACCAGAGGATTTGGGAAGAAAGGAGAGGTTTTTTTGGGCGTGGCAAGAGAACGAATACAATTTTGTACATGTTGAGTTTATGATAAGGTGATATGGACATATATGGGTGAATACAAAATATGTCGAGTAGATATAAGGTAATGAGAAGAGGAGGCACTAGAAACTGACAGGCAAGGGGATCAGGGATTGGGAAAGTTCTCCTGCAGATTGACTGATGTTGAATCTTGAAGACATCAAAGAATTATTGACACAAAGGTAAAGAAGGAGAGTATTCCAGCCGTGGAAATAGCAGGCACAAATGTATAGTGATGGGAAATGGATGGTTATGTTGAGGAGAAACCAGTATGCCAATATCACTGAACCTTAGAGTGTATGGAAGAAAGTAATATGTAGAAACCTGGAAAAAAGAGGAAGGATTATGATCAGTTTATATTTGATTCTAGTAGTAATGGAGAACCATAGTAGTTACTTATATACAGTTGACAAGGTCATTCTTGTGCTTCAGGAAAGTTACCCAACTATTTGGAAGGAATGCAAATTACAATGGAGTGACACTTGAAGATGGAAGACCTCTAATTTACCATATCCTGGCAAGAAGTGATGAGAGCTTGAATTGTAGTATCTGTAGAGTGAGGGGCAATAAGGAGATGATGTATAGTTAGAAACAGTAATATATGGTAACTGATTTAATACTTGAAGTGGGTGTGAGGAATTGAGGATGAATCTCACTGGCAAAACTGAATTACCAGAGGGATGATGGCGCCTTTAATAGTAGTAGAGAAATTCAATAGAGGTGTGAGGTTTTGATGAAGGATGCTAGGGACACATTGACATTGAGATTTCTATAGGAAATCCACTAAGCAATTAGTAATGTAGGACTGGGCTCAATATGTTAGTATGTATATGTGAATATACTGGTGAAAAAAACAAACAGGACAATTTAGCTGCATAAAAAAGTGTGTAAAGAGTAAGTAGCAATAAATCTAGAAAAATTAGTTGGAGCTATATTGTAAAGAGTTTTGAATTCCAAAGAAATTAATAATACTTTAAATATGTTCAATGTCTTCAAATTTTCCAAATGTTTACAAGTTCATTATTTCACCTATTAACTAAGGCCCCTGCCACTTAGACAGAAATGCATTATCCCCATTTTATGGATGAAGAAATTGAGGCATCTAAGAGCTTAAGTGACTTTTCCAAGGTCATAGTGAAACCAGGTTTTCTGGTTCCATCAAATCCAGTGAGGGAAGGCTTTTTCCTATACATTGTACTGCTTTCCAACAGAAATTAGAATGCAGACTATGAGCATAGAAGAGTTTCGCTCAAGTGACTGTTGTCAAAGTTAGTAGAATCTCATTAAAGTACAAACTCTTCTTAATTTATAATTTTGACAGCAGTTTGTTTCTCAGCATCAACTTAAAGGTAATTTTGTGGTTATCTATATGACTTCTTTTATTGCTGGAATTGTAATCCACAGGCTGACCGCTATTTTCTTGCTCTTTGCATTCTTTGTCACTTTTAATATCTTTAGTGATTTTTGAAATATTTGGTGCTGGATCATTCTGCTGCAAATATGACCTGTCATTCCAACAAATGGACTGATTGAATCTGTCACACTAGTGGGATTTATAGTAAATTCACCACAGTGCAAGTAAAACCATTAGGAATTTCATTGACTTAAATGGCTGAATATGAGAGCCATCTGATTTTATCAGGAGGCCAGCTTATATTTTCCCTTTAAATGACCAAACCCAATTTTAAAATTATGTCCATTTTAATATGTTCTTTTTATCTTGATTTCAAATACATCCATTTAATACATTTTCAGCATCTCTCTGACAAACTATTTCCTTGAAATGTCTTAGATGGGGGTTTAAAAAATAATTTGAGAATATTTGGTCTTTCTTCATATTCATTAAGATATTTAATGATACTTTTTAAAGTTTAATTTTGAAAATATTTTCAAAAACCACAATGAACCACTTTTGTAAAATATGCTGAGACAAGTACAATTATATCCTCTGATTCAATTATTTTTTTTGTCTTTCAAGTTGGAAAGACACAATTCAATCAGAGAAAGTAGAAATTAGCATTATAAAGTATGAGGTGAGACCTAGAGTAAGTTATGAAGGAATGGGGAATTTGGCAAATAATTCTATAATTTTCACTAATGTCACAGTTGCCAGTCTGAGTAAAGTATTTGGAAGAAATGTTTTCCCTAAACACAAAGATAAAACAAAAGAATTAATTTCTTTTTAAAAATGCCATTTTTTTTCAAATATGACATTTTCCTTTAAAAAAGCTGTGAATATTTTCATTTTACATAGACAAAAATTCAATGATTTAAAAAAGTGTATTTAAATGGTCTTTAGTGTTTTGGTATTATATGTGTTTGTGTTTATGTATTGTATGCATTTTAAGAATCTGAGACACTTTCAAAGGAAATATGATCATGGTGAATATTTTATTTTACTTTGTTAAATCTAATGGTTAACTTTGTTATGATACTATCTGAATACTAAAACTATAATAAAAAAATCATTTTAATAGTCTTGTAAAATAGACCACATAAAACAAGAACATTTATTTTTGTTGAAGACACGTGCTAATTTTTTATTGAGAGATGCATTAAACATTGATACATCCAACCTCTGATTGAACCTTCAGACTTGTCACATATAGGGGTTGTTGGAGATTTATTACACAATATAAAATTAGGCGTATACAGTAAACCTGATAGTAAATGACCTTTGCAGACAGGAGATTGCCACAGAGAATAGTTGCACAAGAGAAAGGGATTTTAAAAACATATTTAAAGACATTTGAAGATGAATGATGGAAATTGAAAATCTTACCCCCCCAAAATTAAAAAAAACACCTGAACATACATTTTTCAATGAAATACACCTAAAAGAAAAAGTGCCCAAATGAGAAAGATGCATATATATTTTAATATCTCCAAAGCATTAGTGCTAATAAATGCCTAAAGGAAGAATTTGGTTCTCTAAATGTATGAATTCTTCTGGTTGTGAGAAAAACAAGTTATGAGAAGTACATTTGAACAAGTTTTTGTTTTACACATGAATTATATAAATTAATAGAACAATAACAGCAGAAATTCCATATTTTAAGTTTCAAGCAGGACTTGAATCAGTTGACTTCATTGTGCATTGTCTTCAGAGCATGCTCCTGCTCTTATCTGTCTCTTCCCTATATTTGAATACACAGCTGGAAGACCTAAAGTTGATTGTTCAGCAGCATGGGCATTCTTTAGTGGACAATCAAAATGTGCAGCTGCTGAAGAAACCCACTTACATGATACCTTTGTGCCTCTTAAATTTGATTTCATAGAACTTGAAAAAAATGTATCTTGAGATTTTAATGTATCGCAGACACAAAGTAGAAATGATAAAAGTCTTGCCTCAGAATATCAAAAAACTACATCTAAGGTGCTTTTAAGATGACACAATATATTTCAAGTACTCAAAAGGCTTGTTTTATTTATGTTTTTAAATCTTAAGAAAAGCTCATAATTAAACAAACACAATCTGTGAACAGGAATTTGGAGGTAATATATGCATTATGAGTGAATTGAAATTTCCTAGATAGTAGAGTGAGGGACACAAGTATAATGGCTATTTTGCATAATCTGAATAAAAAAGATTACATTAGGAAGCTTTCATTCACATTTCAAGGACTTTCACTTTCTTTCCTGGATTTCTGTGTCTCTCAAAGGCATATTTTTAGTATTTCTGAGGTATATTTGGTTTTGTAGAAGGGATTAAAAAAACTTAAACAGGCAGATTTATCAAATCATCATGGTGATCCCTTTTCTTTATTAAAAAAGGAAAGCTGTAAGAAGGAAAAACCATGGGAAATGCCAGGAAAAGGTGAGAAAAGGAATTAAATGTTATAGCCAGCTCTGATGACAGGTAATGGGATGCTAAAGAAATAAGAAGTAAAATAAACCTATTCTCTGACTCATCTAATGAGAACTGAAATAAAACAGCAAAATAGGCATTGATCATAAAAAGAATGTTATGTTCTAAACTCTGGAAAAGAATGACCAGAATACTTGGCTCCAGATTTTCTGAACTTCAATGCTATACCATCCCAAAGTCTTCTTGTTACTTAAAAGATGATAATGATCCTTAATGCTATCTACTACTGTTTCGTTAATTTATATAATTTATGTAAAAATTGAAAACTTGCACAAATACACTTTCAAAATACTTCTCATAACTCACTTTATAAAGACCAGAAGTATAAATACATTAGAGATCCAAATTCCTATTTTTAACTTATTGACATAAAACAAATACTTTGGAGATGTAAAAATATTAATTTCCCCTCTACTTTCCAGCTCTTTTTTTGTTCTTTTTTCCTCTCAATTAGATTGTAAGCTCCTTAAGAGAGGTGGCTGTGTTTGTTTGTTTGTTTGTTTTTGCTATTCATATAGGTGCTAAATAAATGTTTCCTGCCTTGTTTTGCCTTTCCTCCAAAATTCTCAATATCTGCCGTCATATTATGTCCATACTCATGTCACATATTCTATAATGTAGCCAAAAGAAACTATACTGTTTCCTCTTCTCCCTCCTTGTTTCACTTAAATGAATTTTTCACATGCTTTCTCTCATGCAAGCAATGTGAATGGTTGTTTAACAGTTGAATTCCATTTCTTCCTTCAAGGCTCAATTCAATGACCACTTTCTTCATGGAACCTTCCTCAGTTCACAGCCTGAAGCAATAACTCCCTTCTTACTTAGTTCATGAAATCTGTTTAACTTTAATGAAAATGAAAAACAAGAGAGATTTAGTATGTGGTTTATTATTACTTCACACATCCTACTACTTCACACATCCATTGTTACTTCACACACAAAAAACTGAAAAGAGTAGTGAACATGATAGGGGACATCATAAGAATATGAAAAGTTCTTTGAAGAGTGTTGGACAAAACGTAAGATTAAATTTAATGTGGCTACATGTTATATGTAATGCTTGAGTTCAGAATATTAACTTTGCAAGTAAAACATGGGTTACAAGTAGGAGAGTCTTGACTAAATAATGTTTTGTCTGAAAAGATATTTGGAGGTTTTAATAGACTGCAAGTTTTAATCTGCAAAACAGTAGTTAATAGCATTACATGGTAGCCAAAAAACTTAATATAGTATTTTTTTTTTGATGAGGCAGTTGGAGTTAAGTAACTTGCTCAGAGTCACACAGCTAGCAAGTATTAAGTGTCTGAGGTTAGATTTCAACTCAGGTCTTCTTGACTCTAAGGGCAGTGCTCTGTGTACTGCACAATTTAGCTGCCCCAACCTAATATAAATTTAACCTAAATTTAAAATCCAACACAAAGGAGAAAGCAGATTTCCTATTCTCTGTCTGGATCTTAGTTCTGGACACCACATTTTAACAGACACATTGATTAGCTGGAGAATAATTAATACAATGAGATATTTCAAGAACAAATTATATAAGAACTGATGGAAGAAACTAACGGAGTTTAGCCCAGAGAAGAGTAGACTTGGTGAAGGAAGTAAGGGTGAAATAATGATAATTGTCTTCAAGTATTTGAAGGGCTTTGTGGAAGAGGAATTAGATTTGTTCTTAGCTCCAGGTAAGACAGCACTAGAAGCAATGAATGAAAATTACAGAAGACTGATTTAAATTTGATATGGGGATAAGAATTTAAAAAAAAAATTGTCTTGGATCATTGTATTGAACAATTTAGTCAATTTTTTCACAGTTGATCATCATTACAACATTTTTTCTGTGCAAGTGATCTCACTTTTCTCATTTTACTTTGTATCAGTTTATGTCTTACATTTTTTTCTGAAACTACCCCCCACATTATTTCATTTAACACAATAGTATTCCATCACAACCATATGCCATAACTTGTCAGCCATTCCCCAACTGATGAACATCCCCTCAATGTCCAATTCTTTACCACTGCAAAGGAGCTGATAAATATACACATATACACACACAGCCCTCCTATAATGTTGTCTAATTGTTTTTCACTTGCATATGATTCTTTGGGACTCCTTTTTGGAGTTTTCTTGGTAAAAATACTGAAGTTGTTTGCCATTTCCTCCTCTAGCTCATTTTATAGATGAGAAAATTGAAACAGACAGCTAATGAGTGACAGAGACTGCATTTGAACATAGATCTTTCTGATTTTGGTCCATTGCGCTAGCCACTAATGCAACTTATGTCCTATCTATCTATCTAATATGTGTGTGTGTATGGGTGTGTGTGTGTGTGTGTGTGTGTGTGTGTGTGTGTGTGTGTATGAATCCTTTTCCATTTTTGGTTCTTTTTGAGGTTCAAACTTATTAATAGTATTGCTAGGCCAAAGGGTTTCTGCAACATTTTATTAGACTCTGGACCTACTTCCAAATTGTTTGACACAATAGTTGTCCTAGTTCACTACTTTAACAATAGTTCATCCTCTCCAACATTTGTCATTTCTGAAAAGTATGAAATGGTATCTCATAATCATTTTACTTTGCATTTCTTTAATTAATAGTGATTTAAAGCATTTTATATGGTTATAGACAGTTTTGATTTCTTCTTTTTTTTTTTTTTGCTGAGGCAATTTGGGGTTCCCAAAGTCACACAGCTAGGAAGTGTTAAGTGTCTGAGACCAGATTTGAACTCAGGTCCTCCTGACTTCAGAACTGGTCTCTATCCATTGCACCATCTAATTGCCCCAATAGTTTTGATTTGTTCTGAAAATTTCCTGTTCATATCCTTTGACTATTTATCAATTGGGGAATAGCTCTTATTTTTTTAATTTGACTAAGTTCCCCATTTTTTTTTTTGAGAAATGAACCTTTATCAGAGAAATTTGCCCTTAAGTTTTTTTGGCTATTACTTGTCTACAGTACTTTTTAGCAAAATATAGTTTCCTTGATTATTGCTTTCATTTAGGTCTATTTTTGTTTTTGCTTTATCTGAGACCATTACTGCATCTTTTGCCTTTTTTTTTTCAACTTCCACTGAAGCATATTAGATACTGCTCCAGCCTTTTATTTTAAACTATGTCTTTCTTTTTCAAGAGAATCTCTTATAAACAACACACTATTAGATTCTTGTTTCTAATATATTTTGCAACCCACTAATATTTTATGGGTAAGCTCATTTTATTCACTTTTCATAGCTTTCACAGCTTCTCTTTCTATTTTTATCAAGTTTCTTCTCAAAAGTTTGTTTTGTTTTTATGACTACCTCACATTCCTTCCCATTTATCATTCTCCTTTCCCATGTCTTTTATCACCTTCCTCTATTATTTCCCTATTGGATAAGATAGATTTCTATAACCAATTTAGTGTGCATATGTATTCTTCCCTCTTTGAACCAATTTCCAATGTGAGGTTCAAGCAGTTTACCACCCCACCATTTCTGCCTCCTCTATAAAAGTCCTTTCTTACACACTTCTTTTATGTGAGAAAAACTTTCCACATCCTACTTCTCCCACCTATTCCAATACATTTTTTCTTTCTTAATCCTTTATTTTTTTGAGATCATCCCACTATAATCAATACACACCCATTTCTTTTATCTATGTAGACTTCATTTAACTATGCTCACAATACAGTTCTTAGCAGTGTAAACATTTTACCTTTTAGAATCTCTTATGTTTTCTCTTTACTGTTTATCTTTTAATGTTTTCCTCAAGTCTTCTGTTTGAATGTCAGATTTTCTATTCAGCTTTGGTCTTTTCAAGAAAAATGCTTGAAACCCCTATTCCATTATGTCAATTTTTTCTTGGAAGGATCATATTGTTTTGCTGGATAGGTGATTCTTGGTTTTAATCCTACTTCCTTTGCTTTCCAGAATGCCTTGTGATTGTTTAATGTAGAAACTGGTAAATCTCATTTAATCCTGACTATGACCTCACTATTATTTAAATTGTTTTTTTATGGTTGCTTGCAATATTTTCTCCTTCATCTGGGAGCTCTGGAATTAGGGTATAATATTCTTGGGAATTTTCATTGAGGAGGAAGTCTCTTTCAGGAGGTGATTGCTGGGTTCTTTAAATTTCTATTTTATAATCTGAATCTAAGAAATTGGGACAGCTTTTCTTTATAATTTCTTGAAATATAATGTTCAGGCTTTCTTTCTTTTTCCTTTCCTTTTTTTTTTTTGATCAAGGCTTTCAAATAGACAATAATTCTTAAATTTTTTAAAAATATAATTAATATATATTATAAATTATATAAATTATAAAATATAAATTTATTTTTTCAGGTCACTTGTTTTTCTGTTTTCCACATGCAATATTTCACATTTTCTTCTATTTTTTCATTCTTTTTACTTTTAAAAATAATTTCTTGGTGTTTATAGAGTCATTATCTTCCTCTTTCCCAATTCTAAAATTTAAGGAATTATTTTCTTCAAAGAGCTTTTGTATTTCTTTTTCCATTTGACTTTTTAAAAAGTTTTTTTCTTCAGTAACTTTTAATACTTTTTTAACATTAAGTCAATTCTGTTATTTTAAATGTTATTTTCTTCAATTTTTTGTCTCATACCAAACTGTTAATTTTCTAGTCATAATTTTCTTGCATCACTCTAATTTGTTTCCCAGTTTTTCATGTACCACTTTTGCAAAACTTTTTCAGGAATTCTTGCAGGATTTGTATCCAATTAGTATTTTTCTTTGAAGCTATGCTCATAGCTGTTTTCATATTGTTTTCTTCTTTGTCTTAGTCTTCCTTGTCAAAGTTTCCTTAGTTTTTGCTTGTTTGATAATTTTCCCAGCCTTTTTTTGATTTTGACTTTTATGCTAAAGTTGGTCTGCTCACTTGGAGTTGGAGAGACATTGTCCCAGGCTTCAGGTTTTTTCATACTACTGTTTTCAGAGCTAGTTCTGGAGGTTTTCAAGTTTTCAGTGTTTACAAAGTGGTGTGATTCAAGGATATGTGTTGTCACTATTCTCCTGGTCTGCATTCTGATCTTTACTCAAGAAGGACCCTGGCTCCCCTGAAGCCAAGTTCTCTTGAACCTGGAACTGTTACCCTGCAACTGCAAGCACTAGTGCTTTTCTTAGTTCTAAAACTGTTACCATGTCCCTTGCTCTCCTACATTCAAGAACGCTAGTGCTCTTCTCTGCCTTAGAACTCTATTCAGGGCTTCTACTCCCTTGTGACCAGTCTCTTTGCCTTGAAATTGCAACTTGGAGTTGTGTGTGGGCATTAAAGTTGTCCATCAGTGCCAGAACCAACAAAAGGTCCCTTGGAATTTTTTTTTTTATTTTTGATTATTTGTTCAGCCCCCTTACACCTTTGGACTGAGAGCTGCCAAAGCTGTTATTGTTGCTATTTTGGCCGTCTCCAAGGCTCATTGTTGCTGTGGCTGTGATGCTCTGGATTGATTCCCGACTTGGTGTCACAGATCTCTCCTTCCAAATTCTAAAGTTAGAGCCTGGAAAAATGTATTACTATGACTTTGTTGGTTGTGCCCCTCCAAAATTTCACTTGAGTAATTATTTTAAGATTGTTTGGAGGGTAATGTTGAGAGTGCTAATTGAGTTAATTCCTCTACCTTTTTGGCTTCACCCTCCTCTTGTGATTTTTTAAAAATATTCTTGTGTTGAATTACAGAATTTCTCTAATTTAGTTTTCTTGTAAATCATTTGGTCACACTAATACTTTTTATTTAAAGTGTCCCCATTGAAATGATTTGTAATGAATATGTCTTTATTAATGGTTTAGTGACTATTAAGTATGATTTTATTGGGATTTATTCAAACCCCATATGCTTTTTTTCCTTCCCTGTCTCATACCTACAACATGTGCACATATGCACACATGCCTGTGGTACTAATAATTCTGTAACACTGAAGCTTAATGTGAGTTACATACTTTCCCCAGTGAGTACACATTTATACAAACCTCAATTTTGTTATCTATGATAATCTTTGTGCTACTTTAAGCTTTTTATGTGCAAAATAAGTTAAAAGTCAAGGATCTCTGTGTGGGAATTCGCTCTATTTGAAAGAGATTAAACTCTATGGTTAACTTACTGTCTTTGTTGCCTGAAACTAAGAGAGGCAAAATAATATGCCCAAGGTCATACAGATAATGCATTTCTTAGACAAAATTTGAAACCATATGTTCCTGACATCAAGATTTGTTCTGTCAATTATGTATCCCCATTTCTATGTAACATAACCTAAACAATATGCAATAATCTATTTCTGTTCATTCACTATTTATACTTTTATTTATCTTTCCTTTTAACTTATGACCTAAAGTCAGAACAAAAAATGAAAATAACTATGATTAAAATCAGAGATTTTTTTTAAAGTTACACAATTTTGATTATTTTTTCAAGAACAATACCAGAAGACTTTATGGAAGAATATTAAGAAACACATAGGCTTGACCAAACTAAATATGTATATTATAAAAGTATGATGTGAAATTTATATATAAGCATTTTTTCAGGGAAGATTCCTATTTTACTCTAATAATCTATTTTTGACATAAGACCTAGTTAAAAAAAAATGTTTTGTGTGTCTGCCCTGGGAAACTATACTTAGGATGTGAGAAAAGACTGAATCTTTCCAAAGGGATGAATGTCACACAGATGAGTCTGCCTTCTCTCGCAAGGTTAGATGTCACAGTAAAACACATTGGACATTTATTGAGTTTCTGAACAATTCACAACAGTAACATAAAATCAAGGAAAGGCTGAAGTCATTGCTGTTTTCCCCAATGGTCTGAAGATGATAGACAATGCTGGTGCTCGTATTGTAGTATTAGTGGATAATGAGATGTGTAAGAAGAAGAATTACTTTGCTAAATGTGCCTGAAGGTAGTGTACAATTTGGAAAGGATGTGAAAATCCATGTGCTAAGAAGGATATAAAGGAGAAACATGCTAGTTACTCTTCCTGCTAGTCTCCTCCAATCACTACTTGCTTTAGACAGAAAACTATGACATTCATGCTTTCTACTATTTTATTTTATATTTATTGCAACGAACTTATTTTTTTCTCTAAAAGTTAAGGCACTTTTGAAGCTTTGCAATAATAAATTATGATATTAATTGCCCCATACAAGTAGGTGTTAGAATTGGCAATTATTTACTGAACTACAATATGGGAGGAAAGTAGAAATGCATGCAGTTCATTTCAAATTAAATACATCTTTATCTAAAAAGAAAAGGCCATTGAGTCAGCATTTTGAATCTGAATTCAGGTGCTATGACTTCCATAATTTTCTACTCTAAAATATTTTTTTCTTTGTATTTCTCTCTTAGAGAACATAATTTTTATGATGTGTCCGCTAATATTATGCTAGGAATATCCTATGGTAATAAAAATCAAGAATCCCATGACATTCCTATCTATGCTACTTTCCTACCTAGTGGTCCATATAGATATATTTATCTTAGTTTACTCAATGGACCGTAAGCAAGGCCTTAGGTAGGACATTTCTCCCAAATTTCTTCAAATAAAAGTTTGAAGAGTAGCCCATGAAAAATTAGAAATTACTTGGACTTCCTCAGAGACAGATGAGAAATATTACATATTCAATTAATATCCATAATCACATAAGAATTGTCTTCCAAGGTATTTATTTAGCTTCCATGTGATAGATTATTTCTTGGGAATCGACAGCCTAACAGATACTCTGTCTACTCTCCTATATTAATGTTGCTGTAACTAAAATAGCCATGGGCTTTGTCCTCCACCATAATAATGATGAAAGGGAATAGGTCAATCACCTTGGAGGTGGCAGGCAAATTCTATTTGGTTGATTTTGAATCATTTCTATTTTTAGCTATTTCCTCTTTCTCTGCTGTTTTTTAGATGCATTTCATGCTGCTTGACCATTTTCTGTGGCCAGGATCATCAAACCTCCCATGAGGTCCTACCTTTTGCTTGTTGATTTGGCCAGAGTCTGTGTGACTGAGTGTGCCTGGTTTGGCCTCTTGACAAGGATGAATTGTTTGTTTGTTCATTTGCTTCTAGTGCCCTAGGCATTCAGTATTTTCCCCTCACTGCCTTGGCAGTCACCAATTTTTTTTTAGGTGCCTGACACTTTTATCCTCTTTGCCATTGCTTCTGGCATTGTTATTTTCTCTTACACCTTGGCATAGAGATATTTTCTCATCTGTCCATTGGCTGTTGGCATGCCCTTGGGTGGCATCCCTTAAAACTTCTCTAATTCTGGCAACTTCCTAAATGGTCTCTTCATAGGTCTCAGTAAAATTCTCTTAGCCTCATTGAAACCTAGTTGGGGAATTTATTTCTTAGTGTTTGGAGTTTCTCTATTTCTAGAACTGTCAGAATCTGAGCAGCCTAGTAATTCTGAACAATGTCTACAATATAAAGAATATATATATATATATATATATATATATGGATAAAAAATCCATATATCCATATATATTATTAGTTTAAGAGCTATTCTTATGTATTATATTAACTACATACCTGAATATCATGAGATTATTGATTATTCTAGTCAGCAACCTGTACAACTTTTGTACAAACCTTTTACACAATGTTTTACCCTCTCCTTAAGCTTCCTTTATCTCTGTTGAATTTTCCCCAAGGGGTTAAAACATACCAGTGATTAGGGGAGTTAGCAGGTTTGAGATAAAATACTTGCTGGGAAAAGCAGAACAGTGTTCAAATCAAGAATTACAACAGAATATAAACCAGAGGCCAGATCATATCAAGAATTAGAGTTCCTCAGGAATATGTGTCCATAGAGACAAGACAACAATGGGAAGCTGATGGGGCAGCTAAATGGTGCAATAGATAGAACAGCAGGTATGAAGTCAGGAGGACCCGAATTCGAATTTAGCCTCAGACACTTAATACTTACTAACTGTGTGACCTTGAGCAAGATATTTAACCCTCACTCCAAATGCCTTGCAAAAAGCCATAAATAACAATGGGAAGTTGAGGCTGTGAACATTTTAATATAAGGAAAATCTCTTTCTTGCACAACAATGATAAGTGTGGAAATATGTATACATATATTCGATTTGTCAAGTATTTTAACATAATTAACATGTAGTGGTTTTCCTGCCATCTTGGGGAGGGGTGGGGACTAGGGGGGAAAAATTTGTAACAGAAAGCTTTGTAAAGGTCAATGTTGAAGAATTACCTATGCATATGAGCAAATAAAAAATTTTAATTTAAAAAAAAAAGGGAAAATCTGTATGAGCATCATAAGGCACAATGTTACAAAGGGTTTTTGGCAAAATGGTTCTTTGGTACAACTTCCTGTTTGAAGCTTCACGCTTTTGAGGTATTCTATAAATAATGTGATCTGATGATTCAGCAGTTATCAAATACTTAACATGGCATGTCCTCTCCTTGATTAGCCCTGCTGCTGTGGCACCTTCACTACCTTTTCCTTGATTAACCATGTCAATCATACTATGAGAACACTTAGTATTTTTATTTAATCCATGGCATTAACCAGATAACTGTATGAGGTTCTTTGGATGTATACTACATCAACAATGGTTTGAAAAAATCAACTAGCTAACTACATGAAAAAATATCACAAAAAGTTCTATTTTCCTGTTATGCAGATAAAAAAGTTCATCAATAGAGAAAATTATTTTTTAAAAAATTTTATATCAGGTCAGTGTTCAGGCAGAATTGGAATCCAAATATTTTGATTTCTGGCACTCTAACTTATTCTTTGACTATACTGTCTTCAGAACATTTGTTGTCACCAAAACAGGATTGAATTAGTTGGCATCTCTCATGAATGCAAATTGTTCCTTGAAAGGCCTTTGCCTGAGGTTATTACCCTCCACTGGAGTGAAAATAGCACTAGGGTGGAAAAAAAATGCTGAAGCTATTGGCAGGAGGAGGTATGTCATTTAATTAAGGGTTCTTTCCTATTTATTCATTCATTTATTCAATGAACATTTATTAAAGGCCTTCCTGAGTATTAAGTAGGTAATTGTTCTTAATAACAAAAGACAACTAAATAATGAGTTGTAATAGAAAGAGTACTTGTTCTGTTCTCTCTTCCCCAACTCCCACAGTTCCTAGTCTTGTCTTTTTCTCCAGAAAATTTTTCAACTTTATTTAAAAATTTTTATAGTTAGCATTTTATTTAGCATTTACTATATGCCAACCACTGTGTTAAATGCTTTATAAATATTATTTCATTCAATCCTCACAATAACCCAGGGAGGTAGGTGTTATATTAATCTCCCAATTTTTCGTTTGAGGAAATGGACTCAAGCAAAGGTTAAAGTTGACTTGCCTAGGGTCACACAGCTAGTAAGAATCTGAGGTCAGATTTAGGTTTAGGTTTCTTGACTCTAGGCCCAACTTTCAATTCAGTGTGCTACTTCATAAATATCCTCTAATTAAAAATCAGTTTTTTGATGGTTTGGATTATGTTTAGTTTTTTATCTTTTTGTCACCAGTGTCTACCACGATATTTAACACTTGGGATACCATATATGTTGATCACCAGAAAATCTACCCCAGATCACATTTTGTAGGTCAGCAACCATTCAAAACCAAAATTTCTGAGCCCAAACTTATGTGTTTGCTTTAACTACCTGGTTAAGTTGACTAAACTGATACACTCTAATGATTATAGTTTTAATTTTTTTTAAAAAAAGATGCTTAATAGTACAACATAAAAAGTACAATTTAAAAAAGATCACTATGGGGACATGGGGCATGCTATACCATAGATTATCAAACTCCCACTACTGGAGCAAAAAAGAAATTCAAAGAACAGGAAAATTACATTAAAGAACCCACAAATGAGAGGAAATAGTTAAAGATGTGCAGGATGGGAATGAATTAGGCCAGGGAACAACATGAAAACCATATAACAGAATAATTGTTACCAAGATGCATGTATAACCAAGTATAACTCAAACCTTAGTTTTCACATTTCCCCCACTGTACTGTATGAAATCTCTATTTTTCATTGGGCGTATTGTCTCAGCTATACCTATGATCTTTTGTGCAGGGCATTTTTTTTTGTCTGTCACACTATCTCCGTTAGATATTTTATCTGTTTTCCTTTGAGTATCCTGTTGTCTTCTGGGCATTTCTGGACACTGAGCTGCTTTCTGCTACTAACTTATTGAATATTAGCTCTTCAGAACAACTTGTTGACTGTCTACTCCCAGCAACTGTCATGATAACAAGACAGTTTCTCTTTGAGAAGAAAAATTTAAACTTTTTAATCCACAGTTACTAAGCCATGGTCCACCATAGTTAGCACAGGATAACTGGCAAAAACTAACTAGAGTGTGAGAGGTGAAGATAGACTATTATTTTAACCAGAAAGAAGGATTCAAGATGAAAAGGAAAATTAGAAGTGTTTTAGAGAACTTCAGGTTTTTTTAATTTAAATTTTGAACTCTTTAAAAAAAATCTAAAGTGCTCATGGTACAACCAAGTCCATATGAAGTTTATGCACAGACCTGTAATTAAAAAGGAGACTAGGGAGTCTCTATAGTGATTTTAGACTCATTTGTGCAGAAATGAACACTGAACTTAAGGGAGATGATGAAATCATCAATGGTGAGAATATATTTTTAAAAAGTTCCCACTGAATAGCCTCTGATGACATTCATACTTAGTTGGCTTAAGAACAATGATTATTCAGCAAAAGAGTCTGAGCAGGAATAGGAAAGAGATGAACCAAGAGAGAGCATTGTGGGTACTCTAGAGAGAGCAGTTTCAGATAAGTTGTGGGACAAAAGATTAAGTAGTAAATGTGAGGCAACAAGTTGAGTTCAACATTCACAAATAACCCTTCCTAGCAATTTGTCTATGAAGGGAAGAAAAGATAGATCATGGGAAGTTTATGTATGTATTTGTTTGACCTTCCCAACTAAGTCGCTGAGTGCAAGGATTATGCCTTCTAGTCTTCTATACACTTAGGATTCTCAATAAATTATTCTTTAAAATTTTGAATTAGATAACAGACTTCTAGAAGTTATTCATATAACTAACATTTCTTCATTTCTAGAGTCAATTATAACTACTAATAGACCATAGATTCATACAATAGTGATTTGACAATAAGCTATTACATGAATTATAATTAAGCAAAAGAATATTACAAACGGACATCATTCAACAAGATACATATCACAATTTTCACTTCTACCCCTTCCTTTGAAACATCATGCATTTATGAAAAAACTTTTTTTAAAAAATAAATAAAGAGAACTAGATTTATTAAGAGTCCTCAAAACTATCTTTTTGTCAGTTTGGCAAATGAATTCAATTTAGCAAGCATTACTATATATGTGGCACTACGTTAGGTGTAGGAGATAAAGTAAAAAAGACCATAGTTCATACCCTAAAGGTGGTTATATTATACAGTCTATCAAAAAACAATTTAAAAAGGAAAAGAAGAAAATATTTGAATTTTCCAACTATCATTAGGAAATAAAAAAAAAAGATTTTCTGGATGAGAGTAGTGTTATATATTTTACCCGTAGCATGAGAAAGGTTGATATCACTTTGACTGATATTTCTTCTCTTTGACATAATATATGTATTCATTAACTTTCTTATTATTCTACTATTATATTTAATTTTCATAGTTGATCTAGTCTCTAATGTATCCAGATCATATCTATCATTTCCATTTTCAAATTATAACCAATTTTCAAATGATTTTTCAAAACTATCTTTTGATATTTTTTTCTTTACAACATCATAAAAACTATGTTTTCACATAAAAAAAACAACCAAATTTTTTTTTCTCCTAATTCAAACAATTGCTCTAATAATTCTGTTGTTAATCTAATTTCGTGTTTGTCTCCTCGGTCCAATTTGACTACAAATGATTGATTGGTTTCACCCTAGGCACACAGCCTCTATATTTTACTTTCTCATTTTAATAGCTGGATTGGAAACTCCTAGCACTCTGCTCTTTTCAGTGTCTACCAGTAGTCCAGTAGCAACTGAATTGCTTTTTAAAAGCACTATACAAGTAAGCTATTTTTATTGTTTCAGATTGTTTAACTCTGATATAAATGTGTGAGGACTCAGCATTATTTATCAAATACACTATTTTTTTCTCACATTCCCCAATAAAGTCAAGTTCTCTCTTCCTGCAGATGGCCAGCTTGGATTCAGAAATAAGAAGGACTTCTGTGGAAATTTTATTCCTATTTGAAAGTGATGCGATTGAACTCTTTTCACTAGGGAGTATCGAGAGTATAAGTTTCATACACAGCTTCCTTATAATAAAAAGGTCTGTGGATTTACCTAGACTGAGAAGCTCTGAATTAGTACATTGTACAAATAAAATAGACTCTCTCTAATGCTTTTACAGGAACAGGCACTTTCCTGTTGAATTGCAGTGACTGACTCTGTTTTATTTGGAGCAATAGTTGAGATTGTAAGTGTTTCAGCCATAACAGATTTTCTTAAGAAGTTGAGTTGAATTGCATGAATCTCCTGAAAATAACATGTTCACCTAGCTTTTAGAATTTTCTATGCATAAAACCTTTCTCCATGATTAGTTACAGCAATTTCACAAAGATAGTGAAATTCAAAACCATCATAATAATAAAAAAAGAGATTATTGTTTGGTCATTTATCATACATTGAATTTGACCCATAAAAGCAGTAATATATATATATATATAAACATATATATGTATATATATATTTAAACATATATACATATATATGTATATGTATATATACATATATATGAAGAAAATGTTGCTATACAATGAGGGAAGTTACTTTTTGCTCATTGATTTTGGAAACATTTTGTCAAGACCAAATTACTCTATTTCTTTGTGCTCTTATTAAATAAGATTATCTAATTTCTGCTGTCATGGTGATAAGTACTGTCAGCTCTCGAAACCTGAGAGCATAAAGAAACTGATAAAGTGGGGCAGATCTGTGGCCCATTTCAAACCTAACTAGTTTTTTATTGTCAACAAAGGATCCTTAGGGTCCTAGGTTTCACTGGAGGCTTTTTCTTTTTCTTTTTCTTTTTGTCTTTTCTTATTTGAGCAGATCATTTTCCTCCCTTGCTTCCCTCTTCCCATCTCAAATATGATTTTTAATCATTTAAGGTAAGTTCTCTAATTTTTTTGATACTTTTGGTGGTATGTGTTCTTGGGACTAACACAATGGTTACAAAATTCCCCAGCATTTCTAAATAGCTATACTTTTATTGCAATCTTGCATGGAAAGTCAATTAACAGTGGCCTTTATACAACATCATATGCCAATCTATGCTACATCCGTCATTTACTACAGTATATCAAGGAGGTAGAATATTTTGGTGTGGGTACTTTTTCTATCAGGGCAGATGTTCTATGCTTTGGTAGATGCTCTATATGAGTTGTTACATAAATAAAAAATATATATTTCTCTCATTCCTCACACAGACACACATCAAACTTGCAATGAGGAGTTTCTCTGAACTTGTTAGTGGTCTTTAAATATTTCTTAACGGACATGTACTTAAAGTCTTTTTGATTTAGTTTTTGGTTGATACTTTGCATTCTCCTGGCATAGCATACTGGCACTGATATGATGATGAATCATTGGACTAGGATATTAATGGAAAGAATATGATTTTGTGCCTAGAATTCCTGACTTTGGAGACCTGGTTTCAAGTTCCACTTCTAGCACTTATGAGCAATGTGACCCTAAGCAAATTACTTAGTCCCTCATTATTATTGCATTTAAAGTGGAGATAATACCTGCATTATAGTTATTCATAAGGTTGTTGTGCAGCTTAAATGAGAAAGTACATGCAAAAAGCTTTGTAAACCTTACAATATTAAATAAATGTAATCTATCATTCTTTAAAATAAATGATATGCATTAAAGTTGAAGAAAATTTCCCAAAACATGCCCATAAAAATATGATCAATTAGGAACAGTAATCCCCAAATTTTTTCACATGATATAGATAATGAATAGATGGAGAGGAGAATGTTTTGATGATGCAAACCACTCAGCATTGTGAGGGGAAAGAGTATGTGATTCCTTTGGTAATGAAAAAACAGAGTTCCACAGTTTGATTCCAGTTTTATTTCAAGATTAAATACCAAGAAATATCTAACTCTTCCAACTTTGGTAAATCATCTTCACAAGTTGTTATTTCAAATATAAATCAGTGCTTGAAAATTATTTGCAAATAATGATCACTCTTATTCATAATATTGTTATTTGCATAAACTCTAATTTTGTCTGTCATTTCTAGTGCCCATATTTTTTCTGGAAAAAACTTTTTTTTCCTATTCAGTGGTTCTTTTGGTCCATAGTTTATGAAAAGAGTATGTTAAAAAGTAACAATGACAGAGTGATGACAGAGAGAATACAAGAACAATAATTACTTTGACAAGGCTCAAAGAAGACTCACTGAGAAGTCCTTAGTTCCTTAACAGATAACACCCATCAATGGAATTACCGAATGAAAGGTTTAGAGCAAAAGTATTAAAGTAGGCATAATTTGTTAAGTTTTTGATCCATCATAATGTTAGTTTATAGATATTAACTGACACCAGTCATGTTATTTATCCTCTTGAATTGCATAATAACAATCATTTATATCTCATACTTCAAAAGAACCCAATTTATTGATTCCTGTATCAACATAGGTTGCAACTTGTTAATTTCTTCCAACTCTGTGTGATTATTGTACAACTTCTTTTATAAATCTTTCATTGGATATTCTTTCAAATTGATAGAGGTCATTTTTGTCTGAATACCAGTACAACATATGGACAATCCATCTATATTATTCCTAAAGGATGTGCAGTAGAGAAGATTGATTTTGGAGTCAGGAAGACCTCAGTTCAAATCTGACCTAAGATACTAACTAGCAAATCATTTAACCTCTTTCTTACTCAGTTTCCTTTTCTGCAAAATAGAACAATAAAAGCACTTACTTCCTAGAGTAATTGTGTGGATAAAATGAGCTAATATAAAACACTTTGAAAAATTGTAAGCGTGATATAAATGCTTTTATTATTAAATGATCAATTTGCCCCCTTTTCTGATCATACCTTTATGATATTTTTATGTCACATTTTACAAGCAAGATATCACTGACAATATGTGTTCTTCATTGCTTTTTCAGTAACCCAAAATATGATTCTTTAGGCATTATTCCAAAATGAAAACTATGTGGCATTTCTGGTGATGAAAAGATGGGTTTTGTTTTCAGGAACACCTTGGGATCCTCAAAAGAGCTTCACAATATTCCTGTAACAATTCAGCCCAACTCTTTCCTCATTAATTTTTGAGACAAGCTCATTACACTCATTATATTTGTACCAGATATAGCTCCTGATAGACTGATTCAATTGTTAGGTAATCCAACTTTGTCTCATAGGCTGAATGGGAGAGCATTCTTATTTATTTGTATGTTTCTTTGTGTGTTACATGGAGATTTCTTTTGAATTCAATGCAGATAAATATTTCTAAATATTATTATCAAAACCTAGTTGGCAACACAATTTTCATCAATTTACTATTTCTTAATAAAAATTATTATGCTAAATTATGCTAGAGAGACAAGTATCTTTTCCATTGTTAGATGGAATCCAATTTTTTTTTGAGCCATGCAACTGTCATGGTCTTTTGTCTCCACCCTTTTCCAAAGCACGCAAAATAATACTTACTGTGTCATAGGTAAAATGAAATCGAAGTGAGTAGAACAGGCAAATTAATTTCCTAAATCATCAGTGACAGTGTGCAACCCAACTGGTGGAAACACGTAGAACCATATTTAAATTAAAGCTTGTCATCAGTAGCATGTGCAAATACCTTGCTAATTCCTGTTCCCACCTCCCACCACCATGTTGTGGTTTATTTATGGCATAGATTGTTTACCTTATAATTCAGAGCTGTGTCACTTCATGAAACCTGGGCAACAGAAATACATGAACTTTATAACTCTCCAGAATAATCATACAGATCAATATTTTGTCCTCTCCACCTTTTTTTGTACACTAATCATCATTTGTGATACAGGATAGCTTTAATCTAGATCACTTTTGAATAGGTAACTCAAATATCCATTTGAAAATCATACTTTTTGTAGAATCAGATTGTTATTTTTAAGGTATTAAGTGCTGCAGAGATTTTCGTGTCAGCCTGGGTATCAATCAGTGAGAAGGGGTATGGAGGTGCAGGGAGGCACTGTCCTGACATTCAGACATTCAGGTGTAATTGTATTATTACCGAATAGTATATAATTATATTAAATAGCATGTGGGGATTGGGTAGTTCAAGAAATGACTACTAAAATTCCAAGTCTTTTTACTGCCTC
>JAJPUD010001715.1:314567-349567 GCA_023553655.1 Myrmecobius fasciatus | reverse complement strand
AAATGATTTTTTAAAACTCCAGATTTTTTTCAATTATTTCCCCCTGTATGACAAATATTATCTAAATGGTTATTTCTTTGTAATCATAACAACACATACTATTGGTAAGGAGCAGGCTTGCTCCTGGTTTTTCTATGTAAATTTTGGAAAATTTTCTTTCTTTAGGAAAGAGCAATAATAACTTCATGGGGGCTAGTTTCTGCAAGTTATATGATAATACAAATGTAAAAGTGAAGTGAATTCTTCACTCTATAAATGTATTCTCCCACTGGTTAGCTGCTAGGAGGAGATATAGGGAAAGTCCCAGAGAAGTACCATAAGTGAATCTGAAAGAGACCAATATGAATTTCCTGGAAGTCACTCTCTTTCTCTCTTTTATTCGAAGTTGCCCCGTCTTTTTTGAAGGACTGATTTTTTTTTTCTAGACTAGAGAATTTTTGATTCACTTGAGTTATTCAGCTCTCTTTATTTACATATGTATAAATCAGTTTTACATAGATTAATGAATATGATCAATGAAAATAAAAAAAGGTTTTGGTATCAGACAAATCATTCTTCTGCCCTTTCTTCTCAGGATTGTCTCTTTAGAATTTGGATGCACCTCATATCTTTTTAGATTGATAAAATTTCCTAAACTTCTATTTGCAATTGGTTTTTACATATTCTGTGAAAAATTTCCCCAACAGTTCTAGTATCAACAAATCACTAGCTGATGGATATTAGGATACTAGTTCAAGATAACACCTAACTATATTTTCTCTTAATTTAAAAAATACATGCTTGTATTTATTTATTTATTTATTTTTATATGCATGTATTTAAAGAAAAACAATGAAACAGTGGAAAGGATGCTTGGTCTAGTGCCAGAGAATCAGGGTTCAAATCTTGCTTCTGTCAATTACTAATTGTATGACCTTTGTTGAATTATTTCACCTCTCTGATATTCAGCTTAAGTAGCTATAAAACACAGGGCTAATGCTAGTTGACTTGTAAGGTCCCTTCCAGCTCTAAAATTATAATTTCATCACATTATTATAGTCAAATGATTGGAATCATTGTTCTCATCATTAAGAATGCATTTACATAATAGTCATCTAAATCCAGTAGTACTCCACAGATTTATATAATTAGTATCCACTAAGAACAGAGATAAGAGATCATAGAATTTTACATTAGGGAAGGGAATTTAGAACTGATTTAGTCCACTCCCTTTAATTTGTGATTTGGAAAGTTAGGAACAAAAAAAATTAAAATAACTTTCTCAAGTAAATCAAATTTCCTCTTTTTAAAAAGTAGTACTCTCCTTTAAAAAGTTGAACTGAATCCAAATTGTCTAATTGACTGCTTTTTAAGTAATGCAACTTTTATAATATATCAAAACTATGTGATTAAAGAGTTTCATTCAATCTATTTAAACTCAATCATATAATCTGAAAGCTGAAAAGAACCTCAATGACTATCAGGTCTAAGTCACACATGAAATGAATCCCCATTATAATCTACCTGACAAGTGGTAATCCAGACTCTACCAGAAGATCTCTAAGGAGGATGGACCACTATTTCTTAAAGCAATTTATTTTAATTTTGTAGAGCTCTAATTTTTAGGAAGTTTTCTCTAATATCAAACCTATTGCTCTTAGTTCTGCCCTCTGGGGACAAACAGAATAAACTAAATCCTTCTTATACATAAAAGCCTTTTAGATACTTGAACTAGCTATCCTGTTCCATTTAATTTCTTTCACCAAGAATAAATCCTTTGGATGAAGTAAAATGACACCAGATGTATGTCAATTGGCTTTTAAATCCATTTTTTTAAAAATGGATTTTGTCATTCCTTCTGCATATTGTGTAAAATTATCAAGTGAGATGGAATTTGGGAGTTCCACTGAGTAAGGATCTAGGAAAGAGAGTTTTCCAATAAATCCTAGAGGAGGAAACATTTAAATGGGAAGCAAAGGTCTTGACCTAAATCTCTTTATTCCAGCCTCTTATGCCAGATGCTCATTGGTATAGTGGCACTCCCATGTCAATTGGCAATAGTGTCTGCACTGGATGCCAAGGAGAGGCTGCATATAGATTTATATTTTCATGGAAATCCTAGAAAAGAAGCCATAAGATGAACTGCTTAAATACTTCACAAATGGATAAAAAGAACTTCTAGCTACTAGAAGGTTTGAGTTACCCCTTTGTCACATGTACTTTTTAAGCTAGAGTTCACTTTTCCTTGGACTCTGTATGTATTTACATGTCAGTGTGCCACAACTTTTAAGGGAGATGTTTATACCAATTGCTTTTACTGCACCCATTTAATAAATATCCTTTTTAAAATAACTTTTCTAAAAATTAATTAAAGATGGCTGATTAAAATGATTCTCAACTGATAATCTTAGAGAGAAGCATACTAATGGAGATTCAAGCTGATGGTATTAGAAAATAACTACCAAATATTCAGGAGTCCTTCTTACACTCTGATGAAGATTTTCCCTTGTTCTATGATTCAAGGATCTCTGAATTAGATAAGTATCCATAAAGCTTATATGTGCTATACATTCATAATTGAATATGAACAACAAGAATTAACACATAAAACAGAAGATAAGAGAGTAGATCATAGGGCAGAATCCAACAATATATTATTAAGAAGAAATATATTTAAAAAAAGATTCCCACAGAGTAAAAATTTGGGGTTGCAGGAAAATTCAGGAAAACTAAAAAGAAAGAGATAAATAGCCCAGTATGCTATGTTTAAAGTCATCACTGGCAATGAAATTATATTAATATTATATGTATATGTACATATACTCACACACCCCTATACTGATTAACATGCCATTTGAAAATTTGAAGAAAAAAATTAATAAAACATCAGGGGGAATACATAAAAATTATAAGAAATCCTTAATTGAATTTTTTGAAGCTTAGACAAATATGCCCTCGAAAAAAGAGAGAAAAAGAAGAAGAATAGAAGAAGAATAGTAGTAGAAGAAGAAGAAGATAAAAAAAAGAAGAAAGAGAAGAAGAAGGAGAAGGAGAAGAAGAAAAAAGAGAAGGAGAAGAAGAAGGAGAAGAAGAAGGAGAAGAAGAAGGAGAAGGAGAAGGAGAAGGAGGAGAAGGAGAAGGAGAAGAAGGAGGAGAAGGAAAAGGAGAAGGAGAAGGAGAAGGAGAAGGAGAAGGAGAAGGAGAAGGAGAAGGAGAAGGAAAATAGAGTTAAAGATAAGATTGCAATTTTAGAAAAAATAGACATAACCATCAGGTGATTGGGAGGCAGCATGGCATAGTTGATATGATACTGGACATGGAATCAAGAAGACTTAGGTTCAATTCCTGGTTCATATGCTTATTGTTTGACTCTGGTCAAATACTTAGTGCTGCAGTTTCCTCTTCTATAAAGTGAAGGAATAGATTCAGTGGTCTCTATGTTTGTTTTTTTTTTAAACTAAATCCTTAATCTTGTATAGAAACTGAATAAATACACATTTCGCAGGTGTGTGTGACATCATTGCAAAAATTCACCATGATCTAGGACATAAAAACTTCAAGAATCAATGCATAGAAGCAGAAATATTAAACTTAAACCTAAACTGAGGCTAAACAACTTAATTGAGCAATAATCATAGATATACAATCTCATCAAAGAAAAACACAACAATGAGAAGACATAGCAATATTTATGGGATGCAGCCTAATGGGGACATATAGGTATATTTATATAATTTAATGCTGTAATGGACAAAATAAAGAAAAAATACACTAATAGATCAAACATGATTTTTACAAATTCAAAAAGAAACAAAAATGCTAAATGTAAAAAAATAGATATTTTGAAGATCAAAGAAAGGATTAACATGTTAAAAGAGAAAAAATTTAATTTTCAAATTAGGAGCTGGCTTTTTTTTGACACAACTATTAAGTAAGCTAAATGCTTTTTTAATGAAGAAAATAAATTTTGTCCATTTTATTTAGGAGTTCATTTATGGTTTGTTCAAATTCTTTTTGAGATTTAATTAAGCAAGTTCTCAATATCTTATATTTTAATTTAATTATTATTTAAAAAAATACTCATCCATTTCATTTAAAGTGTTGCTTTCAGTGTCATTTTCTTGGGCAAAAATATTCCTTAATGTCTTACATTGTTCCTATCTAAAAGTATCAGGTGGGATTATTTTGGGGAAAAAAAATGTTAGAAGTATTTTCAAAAAGGTCATAGGTGAAACAATCATGTCCATAATTAGCACTTTTGTTTGATATTGTACTGTACCTATTTATGTCTCTAGCAGTACAAAATAAAAATAAACTGATTAACATGTAAAAAGGAGACAGAACAATCACATTTTGAAGCTTATTTTACACTCTATTTAGAAAACCTTAAACATCTAACTATAATTAAATAAAATAATAATTTCTTGCAAGTAAAAAAATGTCAATAATCATTTTTTCCTCTAAATTACCAACAAAATCTGCAGTTAAAAATTTCAAGAAAAATTCCATTCCAAATAAATACAGAACATATAAAAAATTTTGAAGTCAGCTTAAAAAGATACAGCAATTAAATAAGTTTAACTTCAAAATATTCTTTATAGAAATAGATATAAGCAATTGGAGAGAGAATATTTGCTCATGCTTAAGCTGTGCCAATAGAGCAAAATGACATTATTATCTGTTTAGTCGGTGCCATGCTAAACTCCCAATTTTACTTTATCGCGTTAAAAGTAAGAGTAATAATAATTCCTTTAGAAGAAACAAAAACATCAAGAATTTTGATGTAAATTTTTTCAAAAAGAGGAAGGAGAGGACTCTGATAGAAACACATCTCAAAATTTAATATAAAGCAATAACCATCAAAGCCATTTAGTTTAAAAAAAATAGAAAAAATGATGGGAAAGATTATAAATAGAATTGTATACAAACCAAAATAACAGAATAGTATTTAATAGAACCCAAAGATATTAAATAGAATAAGAACTCACTATTTGACAAAAGCATTTGGGAAAATTAGTAAGCAGTCTAAAAGAAAATAAATTTAATCCAATATCAAGCTCTTCATAGCATAATAAGCTCCAAAAATATCTTTGAACTAGATAAAAAAGTCATATCATAAATTAGAGGAGTAATGAAGGGGATATCTTTCACAGTTATGGATTAAAGTAAGAATTCTATCCAGATATGGATAAAGAGGGTAACAAAAGATGAAATGAAAGATTTGGATGTCATAAAATTCAAAAGCTTTTGTCCAAACAAAATCATTGCACCTAAAATTATAAAGGAAATGTAACACATAAACAAATCTTCAGAGCCTGTTTCCCTGATAAAGATCAAATATACAATATATATGAGAAAACTAATAGCAATATATGATAATGTTAGTCATTCCCAAGTAGTCAGACTATAAACATTTAATAAATGTTTACTATGTACCAAAAACTGTGCTAATAAATGAATAATTGAAAGATATTAATAGATAGTACTCAAAAAAGCAACCTATCAATGATAATATGAAAAATGTTCTGATTGTGAAATGCAAATTAAAGAAAATTTTAATTTCTGTCATATTCATTGTATTGCAAAGTTGACCAAAAAAAGAATAAATGATAACTTTGGGTAGAAATGTACAAGAACAGATACCCTAATGCCCTGCTGATTTGGCTGTTAATTGGTTCATCTAATACAATTAGGAACTATACCAAAAATATCACTAAATTCTACATATCCCCTGAAACACCAATGCTGCTACAAGGCCTCTAGCTAGACAGAGAAAGGACAATACACACATACACACATACACATACACACACTATGAAAATATTCAATAACAACACTTTTTTTCTAGTAAAGAATTGGAAGGTAAAGAAGTATCCATAAACTAGGGAATGGCTCAACAAATTATGATAAAAAAGTGCTGTGGAACATTATTACCTTAGAAGAAATGGAGAAAGAATTGTTTGAAATGATAGAGAGTGAGATGAATAAGTCCAGGAGAACAATTGACACTATATTATTATAATGAAAAATAACTTCTAAAGCCTTAAAACATCTAATCATTGCCAAGATCATCCATGACAACTTCACAAGACCAATAATAAAGAATGCTTTTTATCTCTTAACATGGAAGTAAAGGACTAGATAGATATAATTAGTCATACCATTTTGGACAAAGATAATGGGTGTGGATTTGTTTACTTGACTATGACAATTTGTTAAAATAAAGGGTCATTCAACTCTTTGACTTCCAGACTCACACCTCCCTGGCAAATGTATTACAATATGGATTATTTTCCCCTATTAAAATGTTCTTGTTGGAAAAAATAGTCTTGCTTTTTGTATTTGCATCCTTAGTGCTAAGCATAGGACTGACACAAAATAAGCACTTAATAAATATTTTTATTCATACAGTTGAATTTCTTTTAGCATTTACTATTTGCACATCATTATATTAGGCTCTTGAAGAGATACAAAGTATAGGTAAGATCAATTTCCTGTCTTATTGTTTGTAATCATTTAGGAAGATATGATCGATTTGGCTGAATAATTATAATACCAAGTCTTATACTTCCTTTGTTCCTATGCCTGTTCATTCATTTATTTATTTGTTTCTTCCTTCCATACTTAGTTTTTTCATTATTGAGTGACACCAATTAAACATCGCCTTAGAGGCTATACTTCCAGCAAATTACCAGAGGTTTTCTCTATTTGAGCACTGTATCTCCCTTTCAAACTTCAAAACTTTTTTGGTCTCCCACGTGGAATGAATCGTTATTGTTGTTCAGACATAACAGTTTTGGGGTTTTCTTGGCAAAGATACTACAATTTGCCATTTTACTATTTCTTTTCCAACTCATTTTGCTGATGAGAAAACTGGGGCAAACAGGGCTGAATGATTTTCTCAAACTGACACAGTTAGTAAATTTTTAAGGACAGATTTGAACTCAGGAAGGTGAATCTTCCTGGCTCCAAGCCTGGTGCTGTATCCCCTCTTCCACTTAGAACCATGTGAATAAATATTAAGGGCAAAACGAAGGCAGACAAATCTGATCGTAGGGGCAAGGTAATTTCCTAGCTATATGCCTAACCATGTTTTTGCCTTTAAAAACTGATGCTACCACACTTTGGTAGAACACACATAAATTTTTATGTGCTCTCTGTACTGTAGTGATTGTACTAAGTAGATAGAGATTTTTGAAAAAAAAATATCTGGACTTAATCAGAGACCCACAGAGTGTTAGAAAAGGACATTAGCAGCCATCTAACCTACTTTAACTTTTTTGAAATGAAATACCTTTTTGGGCAGACACGAACATGTAAAATACTTAGATTTTTTTTCTTGGATTAAATACTGCTCTAATGAGAAGTTATTTTTCTAGCATTTGGCCTAAAAAACTGGCATAATACTAATATACATTTTTAACTTGCTTTTTCTGGCAGCTAGATGATTCAGTGGATAGAATAATAGGTTTGGAGTAAGGAAAGCCTGAGTTCAAATTTGTCCTTATTCACTAACTATGTGACCCTGCTCAAGATATGTAATTCTGTTTCCCCAGTTTTTTCATCTATAAAATAGGCATAATAACAGCACTTACTTCTCACGGTTTTGTGAGCAATAAAAGAGATAATTTTAGGATTTAGCACTGTCTGACCCATAATAGGAACTATATAAATGTTATAATAATAACACATTATTATTGGTTATTGCTTATGGATGTGAATTATACCTGTTATACTTAAAATGTACCCAGAAATGTTCATTTTATATAATCTTATTGACATAATATATTTATAATAATTTATACATTTTCTTGGGAAATACAAATTCACATAGAGTTAAGGTTAGGGACTTATGTTAGGAACTGTAGGATGAAGAAATTCCTTCTACCAGTATGAATCTATACCTTCTCAGCCACTCAGTGTGTTAGAGAGCAGCCTAGAACACTGAGTAAAAATGAGGATCAGCCAATTAGGATCAGAAGTAAGACTTGGATTTAGTTCTGTGAGCAGATATCTCTACTATAGTAAATCACTCCACCTACACATACCTATTGGTAACTTTTTGGTACCAATTTTATACTTGATTTTTTTAATTAAAAGAGTTAAACTTATTTTTTTTCTAAAGAAAGATAATATGTGCATTAAAACTAAATTAAACTATAGAAAGGTTGGACAGAAAAAAAATATGGGCTTTAATTTTCTTCAGGGGGCATCTAATCTCCCCTAAAAACTCCTGGAAAATTTGATGAGACAAGTTTTCTAAGAAGCCTCAGAGAATTAGTTGGCAATGTGTCTGCTCAGCTATATTGATCTTTTTATTAAACTCAGTTTTTTCTCTAACTTGCCTCCAGTCTCTTCATGACTTTTATATCAACCTTAAAATCTCAATGTTTATTTCTATGTTAAAAAATTTAATATACAATGATGTTGTGGTTGATTCAGTCATAGGGAATTCAGAAAACAACAGTAAAATTATATGATTATGGAGGTAGAGTCAAATTTTTAGGAGAGAGAATTGTTTTTTATAAAAGTTAGCTACAATCTTTCATTTCTAGGGTTTCTAATTTGTAAATTGCAGAATAAATCCCTCTTGCATTTTAAAAATATTTTCTAATATACAATCATTAGATATTTTCATTGTTTATAACAATATAGTCCATGTGTTTGTGTGATGGTGAATCTTTTTTCTTGGTTTATTGGATCCTGGTAGGTCAACAGTGACTTGAAACACAATTGCCTTTATTACCTCTATTTCTGGGTTAACAGTTTTTTTTCCTCAAGTGTGAAACTGTTTAAATGACATTCCTAAAAGAGACTTAAAGTTTAATCCCACATACACTATCAGTAAGAAAACAGATTTGGAAATTGATGAAGAAAGGATAAATCCTGCATTGAGAAGAATGTGTATGCATAACTTCAATGTAATAGTTTCCAATATAATATTGATTTTTACCAGTCTTTTATTCATCATCTCTGCTACAGTATCATCTAGTCTAGAATTTAATGCCCCAGTGTTGGTACTTCCTTGTTTCATCTCTGCTGATGCTTGATTATGATAGGGAGGATTAAGATATGTGAGATCCAGAACAGGGTCATCACTATAACCAATATTCAGTATATTGTACATTGTTGGCCTAGTAAAATGTAAAAGAGGATGAATTGTGAGAACAGAATGGTGAAATCAACTTTATTAATGTTAGGGAAAAAGTGTCAGTCATATTAATTAAGTGGTTTCATTTAATCCACAGAAGTGAGGTGCCCTCTTAGTTGTGAATTGGGTTTACTACATCTCAATGTGATAAGAATAATAATAGATAGGGATAAATACATTCAGCATAGCATTAAATCCCATAGATCGGTCCATTTTATTAATATTAAAAGATAAAGACAATGCTTTTTACAGATCATTCATCTACTTACATAAATATATTCACGTATTGGACCATATGTATTCTTTCATGTCCAGGCTAGTATCTTTTCACACTATAAAGTATATTCATTAGTAGTGCTACTAACCATTTATTATGATTAATAAAACTATGCTCTGTACCCCTCTGATGCATGTTCATATGAAAAAGCATAGTACAAAATACCTATTTGTTGATGTGTTCCTAATAGCTTTGTTTTAGATTTTGTGAAATAATATAGTGTTATGCATCTTGGGAGAGTTGCTGTATTATTTATTTGATTACTGTAAGTTCTTGATACATTTTTGTTCTTTTTTAACTCCCTTTGTCCATTATAAGATAGTGATTAGATCAAAGTAATTTTGTAGCAATTATTATTATTAATATCAATTGTGACACATTTATTTGTGGCTTAAGAGTTTATAGAATTCTTTGGTATAAAGTGTAATCCTTTGAAAAATCTATCTATTACTTACTTGTTCACTGGTAGCCACTAAAAACCTTTTCAGGTGACAACATTGGTATCCTGTTAAAAGCTGATATATGTAACTATCTTCATGTGCTCCCAGCATAAAAGTATTACTTCCACCCTACTCCTTGTGCAGATCTAGGCATAAGATTTCATTTAATTCAATTTAATTTCATAACAGTAAACATTAATTAAATGCCTCCCATTATATGCCACTTTGTATATAAAGATGAAATAACTTATGGGCTCTAACTTTCCTTCCCAGCTTTATTTCATAGTATTCCTTTGAATGTGTTATATGTTCCAGCCAAGTTGGGCTATTAGATATTCCTTGAACTCAACTGTTTATCACCATTTTGTGCATTTTCACAAACTATATTGTGTGTGTAGAATTTACTTCCTTCTCATCTCTACATTAATGACAACAACATCTAATATTTATATAGTACTTTAATGTTTGTAAAGTACTTTGTATACATCATCTTAGTTAATGTTTTTTTCTTTTAAAACTCATTTCATGTTCTGCCTCATTCATGAGGACTTCCTTGATATACTGTGTTGTTGAGTTATTTCTTCAAATAAATTATTATTTACTTATTGATGAACAAATCATATTCTACTAGATTCTTTAATGTAGATTCTTTGGGGCATTTAATAATTTAATTTAATAAACCTCTTGAATTGAGAAAGACATCATACATGTCCTCTATGACATAATAAACAAATAAGAAACATACAGAACAAACCAAGATATTATGTAGCTATGCTATGTGCTAATTGAAAAATAAAAGTCCAAGTTGTTAAGAAAAAAATTGAGGAGCCAAGAGTTCAGTCATCTTGAGGAATTCTCAAAGCTAATAGAAAGTATAAGAAGTACAGAACAGAGATCTGAAGTCACAAAGAGTTCACACCTGACCCAAGACAGATACTAGCATTGTGGCTTAACTCATCACTTAACTCATCTACTTCAGCTTTGTCACATGTAAGATGGGAATAGTATTATCCCCCATTTCCAGGGTTATTGTGAGAACAAATGTCAAAATATTAATAACTCTTTGTAAACCTTAAAAGATTATATAAATGCTTTTTGTTATTATTAATGGTACTTTTTGGTGAAATCAATGGACCCCTTTTCACAATATTGTTTTTAAATAATTATAGATAAGTTCTAGATTCTGATGAAATATTAGTAAAAATAAAAAAAAATATAATTTCCACTGGCCCCCATTCAACTTATTGGATCCCTGAGATAAGAATTTCCTTCCTAAAAGTAAAAAGGGAAAAGGACAAATGAAAAGATTGAGGATATGTGAGAGAGACTGGATGATTGATGAAGCAAAGTCTTGAATATTAGAGAGGATAGAATTAAAAGTACAGTTGCAGTGATTATACTTTGTAATAAAGAGGACCATATATTCCATCTGAGAAAGGGAAGGGAAAGAAAATAAAGCATATAAGTAAGATCATAGAGAATTTGTGTCATTTATAAATGGAAAGAATATTACAGATCATTCAATAGGTGAAGAAGTCAAAGTTCAGAGAATTAAGTGACCAGCTGTTAAATAGGTAGTTAATAGAAAAAAAGATTCACACCCAGTTATTTTGAATCCATATTCAATGGAATTGTACTCCAGGGGAGTAAAGAAAATTGCAAACTTCCTTGAAATTATGCAATATTCATTTTTGACTATTTTGTGATGATTTTCAAAAACTTATATTTTCTTAATCATTGCTCATACTATTTTTTTTTTATTTTGCTTACTTCACCTTGTATCAGTTCATGTAAACTGACATTTGGGTCACAATAAGCAAGAAAATGAAGGACTGTTTTTTTTTTTTTCCTTCTCTAATCCTTTAATCTCTCAAACTTCTCCAAAATAGAAATGTTTTGCCAGAGGAAAATAAATAAGTTTTTCTTAAAGGTCTAGGACTAAGAACCCCAAAAGGAAAAATAATCACTTCATGAACTAATGTCTAACAAGTTCATTCAGCACATCCCTAGTGGCCCACCACAATCCTGCCAGCTTCACTTACCTATTCAACCCATAAAATGAGAACCAACACTTTTGATTCCCATCCCTTTTTCAGTGAGTGGTGATTCAAACACAAAACTGCAGAAATTTTCTGAAGCAATAATATTTATCACCTAAAGAATGTTTATGATGTAACAGATCTATGCAGGAAAGTGGAAAAGCAAAGGAATAGGACAGAACTCATTTCAGGGATTGTAATAGAGCTCAGTGCTTTACCTTCTCCGTTTCTTCCAAGTTCCAAGAAGATCAAAATCACCAAAGGCAGAAAATTCCCCAGACTATGATAGCAGCAATGTGGCAGTGACTTGTCCCATTAGGACAGAGAATGGAAGAAAAGAGGAAACAAAACAGTATGTGCCTGTGTATTTGTGTGTCTATATCTGTGTCTGTGTGATGGGATAGTGACATTTTATGATACTTTCTAAACCTCGGAGAAACAGTCCAGCATTTATGAGGAGTCAGTTCTCTCAAAGACCTAGGTTGATGAACCATGAATTCCTCAATGTTGGATTAATCTAAGATACTTTAAGAGAAGAACAGAATTAAAAAATTAGCAATAGAAGAAAATAAGGGGGAAAGGACTGAATTTACTAAAAATTTCATGGGCAAGAAAATTCAGAAATTGAGCATAAACACATACAAAAGAGGGAAGTACTCCAGATCTTGTAAATGAGTTCAGGCATCTATAAATACTGTAAAACAAAGGAAGATAGGGTCGAGGACTCTGAATTTTGAGGATAGCACAGAACCTGTTCCTAAATTGTGTAAAAGAGAAATGACTCTTGTTAGAGCAAATTTAAAGCCTGCACAGCAGAAATAATTGACAGAATAGAAAAACTTTAATCTCTGTGGGTGCCTCTACAAAGAAACCAAAGAAAGAACAAAAGATTGGAAATACAACTAAGTCAAGGATAGTGAAAAACATTTTATTCTCTTCTAACATTGCCCTCCCAATTAGTAGAGAATGCGGTCACCTCACATCTTGATTATTATGATAGCCTGATGATGATTTTTCCTGTTTCTGATTTTTCCTCACTCTAGTCCTTCTTTCATTAACACACTAAAATGATTTTCCTAAAACATTGGTTTGATAAGTCACTTCCTTACTCATTAAACTCCAGTGTCTTCCTTTTGCCTCTAGAAATAAATGCAAAATATTCAGTTTAGTATTTAAAGCTCTTCATAATCTAGCCCCCTCCTATCTTTCAAATTTAGTATACTTAATTCCCCAACACCACATCTTTGATCCAATGACAATTCTCTCTATTTATACTTATAATTTCTAAAAGCAGGAAAGTATTTCATTACATTCATGTACTACTCTTTTTGGATTTCTACTTTGTTTCCAGTTTCTCTCTCTCTCTCTCTCTGTCTGTGTGTGTTTGTCTTTTTTATTTCTCCCTTTCCCTCTCTTCTTTCCTCCTTCCCTCCTTTCCTTACACACACACACACACACACACACACACACACACACACACACACACAAATCGTATTTAAATTTATTCATAGATTGGGTTTTTTATGTATTTGGAAACTTTCTTTTTAGAAGAGCTCTTTGGAGATATATGCTTACTTTTTAATTGATGGATAAGGGGCTATGGATATTTTAGCAACTTTCTTTTCATAACTCCTAAATGTTTTACAGAATGGTTGTACTAACTCATAATTCCATTACTAATGCATTAGTGTGGCTGTCTTTCCACACCCCTCCAAAATTATCTATCCCAATCCTGTCACCTTTGCTAATTTGCTGGGTTTGAGGTAAAACCTCAGGATTGTTTTGATTTTTATTCATTGATTAATAAATAATCCATCAATAATTAAATACTTTATTAATTAATAATAAAGTTTTATTTAATTATTAATATAAATAATATTAATTTTTGTAACATAATCAATAATTTGAGTTAAATCCTTTAATCATCAATAACATGAAATATTATAAATAAGCTTGATAACTGGCGACAGATCTTAAACTTCTACTATAACTTCTGAGTTTATGGGTAGTCCAAACAGACTACCAATAGTCATAGAGTAGTTCTTTTGTGAATGATCCAGATAGAGTATCAGCATCTAATTTTCAATATATTTTTAATTACAGATGATTGCCAGAAGCATTTTTCTCAATAGTTAGTTTCTCTAATTAATCTAACTACATTTCTTTTGTATAAGAAGTTCAGGTTTTAAGTAATTGAAAATAAATATTTCATATTTTATGATTTCCTTTATCCCTATATATTTGAGAGTCCTCACTGTAACTATAATTGTAAATGTTATCTTGATTTATTATTATTCTGCATCTTCCTCCCCTTCCAAATAAAAGGACCTTTTATATCTGTCACATACTCTTTGGAACTCACAATGATAGATTGTTTAAAAATGTTGGTCTAAACTTAATTTCTGACAAACTGCTTTTCAGATAGCCAATATATCTAGATCAATAGGAAAATATTGCTCTAGTAGTTTTCATTGTTGTTAATCATTTGGTTTTAATTATTACTCATTTCTGAGATTTATACATATGTGATCTTATATATGTATATGTATATAAATAATTTGCTATAAAAAAGCTAGGCCCTCTTCATTCATGAAAGAAAACAAAAAAGTTTCTTTTAACCTTTTTATTCCTCCAAAAGAATTTTTATTATATTTCTATTTCAACAAAATAATCTGAGTAGGTTTATTGACAGGGTACTAAATCTGTAAATAATTTAGATATCATTTTTATTATATTGGTATGGCCCAGTCATGACCAATGAATACCTTTTTTTGTTACTTAATTCTTCTTTTATTTTTATAATTGTATTTTGTAGCAGTATCTATATAAATCCTGAGTAAATTAACTCTTAGATACCATATTTATTTCATAGCATCTTTGAATTATATGGCATTTTCTATCTTTGCAATCTGGATTTTATCAGCAAGATTTTTGTAACTTTATTTTATATTCTTATACTTTAATGTAGTTATTATTTTGATTTATTTTCTTCTTTTTGGAACCTTATGATTCTCATAACACTGTAAATAGACATTAGTTTGCCTCTTCTTTCCTTCTATTTTCTCACTTCCTTTTTTCTTATTATATTGCTTCATAGGTTTATATATAGTTAAGCATAATTAACAGGTAGGTGATGGTATGCATAGAATGCTGGATCTGGAAGCAGGAAAACTTCCTGAGTTCAAATCTGGTTTTAAACACTTACTAACTGTGTGAGCCCAGGCAATTCACTCAACCCTATTTGTCTCAATTGCTTCTCTATAAAGTGATGTGGAGAAGTAAATGGCAAACTATTCCAGATCTTTGCCAAGAAAGCCCCAAATGGGTTCACATTAAAGAGTAAGACACAATTGAAAACAGCACCAGCATTTATAGACTATGCCAAATGATAATATGGAGCATATATGGTATTGTTTTGCTCCCAATTTTATTAGACTGATTTATTGTGCTTTTTTTAAAAAAAATAGTGTTAACTCTTGGATTTAGATAAATATTATTCATCAAATGATTTCATATTTTATTTTTCCTATACTAGTATTTTAATATATATTTAAAATTTTTCTATATTCATTGACATAAGCACACGATTGCCATATTTTATGTTTTTAATATAATCTATTTTAGCAATTATTTTATTTATTCTTTAATATTTATGTATTTCTCCATTTCTGGTATATAGCCAGCTTTTTCATAATGAATAATTATATGTTACATATATATTATTTTATATAAACATGTACATTTATATATTACATTACATTTTTACATAATCTAATTATGTAATGTAATTATAGTCTCGGGCCATCTAAGGTCTGATACACTCTGTGGGTAAACAGGAGATGCTTTATTATGTATCTTTCTGTTGTCTTTATTCTATGCCAAGTGTAAAAAAAAAAAATCCAAGCATGAGTATGCATTATTATAGGAAGTTAATTCCTTCATGATAAGGTCACATGGCTAGTATACACTGAAATATTGCAATGTCAGTAAAGAGATTTATTTTGCTAGAAAAGGTGCTCAAGACCTAATTCTGAAAAATCCTCAGTGATCCACATTTTCATGTAGCAAGTTGGCATGACCTGCAAAGACTGTTAGAGTTCAAGAATAAAATAATGTCCATATTCTGAGAAAATAAAGACAGGTTTTTCTCTCAGACTTCAACTCAGTGGTGTGAGTGCCATGACTACAAGGTTGTGGTGACATTTCTTTGTTGAACAGGACCAGGGCTGTGACTAATGCTACATGGTAGTGTTAAGGGGATAAATAGAGATTTAGGAGACTTCAGGTCAGAAGGGATACTATCAAAATTTTATTGAGAATAGTTTCAAACAATGATTGGGTCCCAGATAAACAAATATTGGTAGGTAGTCAAAATGGAGTGAAAGTGGGTTATAGCTCAGTTAAGTGACCCGACCCGCGGGTCTCGAGCTAGGGGTGCCTGAGATCTCGCATCGGCCTGTGAGCCAAAGAGGCTGGGGAGGCTTTTTAACCTGGGGATGTGCTGTGAAAGGAAAGAATGGAGACCACTCTGTGTAGGGACAGAATAGCTCGTTTATTGAGGCTCAGTACAGGGTTTTTATACATGGTATATCAAAGTAAATTTTCATATAACAAAGGATGTAACATTTGTTGACCATTTGTCAGGAAATTGAATAAGGGGAGGAATCTTTGTGTATGTGTGATTTCTTGAAGCAGGATGCCTATTTGACACTTTCTTGAGGTATTTGATCGTATCTTGCTTCCTGGTATGCACTTTTTGGGGGCAGGGGTTTGGTGATGTCTCTAACAGTCTCTTTGTCCCCAACAGTTAAGGTTATCTGTTGTGAGACAGTTAACTAAGTATGAAGCCAATGTGTTGGATAGGTCACATACATATTAACCAAAAACTCAAACTTTCCTAGAGATATTTAAAAAGACACCAATAAATACATATTAATTTAAGATTAAAGTTATCTGAAGAAGCTACAAAATACTAAGAAAAATTTCCCCAATTTATTTTCAAATTCAATTTTATTATGAGAGGAGCTCAATAGATTGAGGACCAATCTTGGAGTCAGAAAGACTTAATTTCAGATTCTGCCTTTGATTGGTTAGTTGATGATTGGTGGACAAGGAGCATAAATTGGTAGACAAGCAACAAAGGCCCTTGTCATCTCTCTAAAATTATATATTTTAGATAAATTGTTAATTAGCACCAATGAAAAGAATTTTCTACTATACTTGGAATTTCTAACACTGATAATGCCTCAGGTCCAAATCAAAGAAGACAAAACCAAAACCACAAAAAGAAATCATATGACATAGAACTATTAAAGCAGATCCTAAATGGGATTTTGTAAAAAAATATATATATTTTTAGTCGATTTAGAGTTGGACTAGATAATCTGTTAAATCCCTTACAAATCTGAAATAATTTTATTCTGTGAGTGAGAGATTTTTTTGTGAAACTCCAAAATAAGAATAGCCATTCAAGTTCTGACACACATTATCTTTAAACAAGGAATAAAATTAAATAATCAAATACATGTGTGTCTTCTGTAAATACACTATCATGTTTAAATATTCACACTCTAACAAGAATTTCACATGAATAAAATGATGGATGAATAAATTTTAAATAGTAATAAGAATGTTCTTCCTCAATGAAACCATGCAACGCCACTTAAAAACTTTTGAGCCAGGGAAAGAATGGCCTCTATAGAAGTTAACTGAGCCATTTGATTTTTATTTGAGTGTTTCAACATGGAGTGAGAATTGAGTTTGTATAGAGAACATGATGAAAATGAGAATGGGGGGGATATCTTTTGTATGATATTGTCTATGACCATCAAATAAGTAAAACTTTTTTCCCCTGAGGCAATTGGAGTTAAGTGACTTGCCCAGGGTCACACAGCTAGGAAATGTTAAATGTCTGAGACCAGATTTGAACTCAGGTCCTCCTGACTTCAGGGCTGGTGCTCTATCCAGTGCACCACCTAGCTGCCCCAAAACTTTTTTTTTTTTTTTTAAGGAAAGCATTTGAAATATTGTATTTTGAAAGATCTGTGGCTGATCTTCAAAAACTATTATAAATGGACTATCAAGTATCGAGAAAATAAATGAATTAGTACCCTATATGCTATGCTAAAATGAGAACAAAACACAGACTTTTCACTTTCTTGGTGTTGTTGAGTCATTTCAATCATGCCTGACTCTTCATAATTCTATTTGATGTTTTCTTGGCAAGGATACTGGAATGTTTTGCCATTTCCTTGTGTGATGCTGAGTAAATCCCTTAGCCTCTCTGGTCTCAGTTTCCTTATCTGTGAAATGAGAGATTTGAACCAGATGCCATTTGAGATCTCTTCTTGCTAATGATCTGAAAATTACAAAGATTGTAGTTTTTTCTTGCTTTTGTAAGTAGTTTGGTGAGTTATAATTGCTGAAAAATTCACAGATTTTTTAGTGAATCTTTCTGAATCTAGACTGATCATTAAATAAAATTGTCACTGAATAGTTTATTTTTTTTTTTCCAGCCTGATTGGATCTCTAAAACCTGTGCTTCGCTGACACAAACTTCTCAAACTTACATTAACCTTCATACCACAATATGGAATTGAAGCAGGACTTTCTTGGAGTTCAAGAGAAGGTCAAAAACATTGAAACAGGACTTTATTGGAGGCCACATCTCTATTAAATACTCCTTGAGAGTAGAGACCTTTTGTTTTGCCTCTTTCTATATCTTAGCACAATGACTGGCACACAATAGGCATATATTAAATGTTTATTGATTGATTACTTGTCAAGAAATAAAGGTTTCCTAGAGTTTTTGTTAATATTTTAATTTGGAATACTTTCAAAAGGAAGTGGAATATATAGGGCCTCCGCTGCCAATAAATATAGCCTGTTCTTCTTTGATTAACCATTCACCTATTAATTATTCAAATTAATCAATAGGAACTCATTAAACATCGCATGACCTATTTTAAGAAGCTTTATATGATATATTTGATTCTGCTGTAATATAGTATTTAGTTGAACTGTCCCTACCCCCAGGAATGGGTCATCTTAGTAGGGAAATGCAACTCCAAAGTGAGTGTTATTTTTTAAAATGTAGCCAGCTAAGTGGTGCAGTTCATAGACTACTGGCTTCAGACACTTTACAGGCTATGTGATCATGGGCAAGTCACTCAATCCCTATTTACCTCAATTTCCTCATCTGTAAAATGGGAATAATAATAGCACCTAATTCTCAAGATTGTTAAAAGAATCATAATAAAAATTTTAATTGCCAGCACAGTGTCTGGCACATAATAAATGCTCTATAAACATTTGTTGTTATTATTATTATACTTCTGACTGCCCACCAATTCTCACAGTTTTTTTTTTTGTTGTTGTTGTTGTTGTTGTTGTTGTTTTTTGCTTTTTTTCTTTTGTGGGAACTACAGTGGTTCAGAAAGCAATAATTTGAGAGAAAGAATAATGCTTTATTCAAGGTTCTGTGTTCTGTGTTACCTTGGGAGCAGGGAAGTGCTTTTTCTATATTGGTACTCAATATGCATTTATCAATGTTAGAGTGACTGATATTAGTTTTCTGAACTAAAAGTACCCATACATTTAAGCAAGATGACATTGATAATTCTACTAACTTTGGAGAAATTTAATTTAGAAAGCATGAAAATAAACTACTCTGCATTCTCTGGAAGCAATTGATTTTTCATGCTGTGAATAAATAACTTCATCTAAATTGAGAAAGTTTTTACTGAGATTCTATGATAAGAGCAAGATATGGGAGCCTAAGCATTAGAAGAAGTTTTGAATAGGGGATAAAGAAATCTTTTTCCTTCTGAGTAGGAAAGAAGTTAATTTTAAAACATCCCTATGAGGCATGGAGGACCATGAAACCCACTTAAAACATCTTTGAAAGCCTTGAGAAAATATTCTAAGTGGGAAAACAGTATATAAGTGGGAAACACTCTATGTTTGTGCCCTAGGCCAAGTAGGTAATAGAAAAATGTGAGAAGATGAGTGAGACAGGTTGTGAAAAATATTGTGTTGACCCTGAAGCTTAGAGATCCAAATCCAAACCATGACAGATGCTGAAAGTTTTTCTTGGAAGGCCTCTTTAATCATGATTAGGAGGAGGGATCCATTAGGCATTCCCTAATAAGGGCATGGAGACCAAGCCTGGGGGCTATCTGAGAGAATTCCACTAAAGCATAACTTACTGGTTTGCCATTCACTTGGAAGTTCTTTTTTTAACTAATGAAAAGAACCTTAAATCTCAGATGTGCCTCAATAAATATTGGAATAAGAATATATGTCCCCAAAATGTCCTTTAAGAATTTCACTCACTTATTTCTTAGGGCCAATTAGAAGTGTAATAATGATTTCTCACCAAGAGTAGCATCATCATTTTGCCTATTTTTTTTTTCCAAATCACTGCTGTTTCAAATTTAGTTTTAGTAGTTTTCTTTTTCTCTTTAAAAGACTTTGGGAGATTTAATATCTAAAATTTATTTGATTTTTAAAGTTTTTAATGCACTTTACATGTTTTATGTGTTTAGATCTTTCTTTGTATGTATGACAAATGCTTTTGATAGTTTAGTGAAGTCTATAGACCCCCTTCTAATAATAATAGGTAGCACTTATATTGCATTTGGGGTTTGCAAAGTATTTCAAACTCATTTCATTTAATTTTCATAGCAATCCCAAAAGGTAGGTACTATCATTATCTCTGCTTTACAGATTAGGGAAACCAAGGCAGACATCAATTAAGTGATCTAGGGTTAATCAGTTGATGTCTGAAGCCAGATTTTAACAGGAGTCTTTCTGACTCTTAATCCAGGACTTTGAACACTGTTACATCTAACTGTTTCAGAATAATAGTTTTAAAATGCATAAGGCAAAAATACATAAAATTAAAAAGGAAACTAGCTTTGTTGAATTCAAAAAAAAATTTTTTTAAGTTTATGGAATGGCTCCCATTTTAAAAATCTCTTTCCTACAGTCTCCTAATAACTTTGTGAAATGTGGACTACAGCTATTATTATCCCATGTTTACAGATTAGAAAACTGAGGCTCAAAAAAATTAAGTGATTTTGCTCATAGTCTTGCAACTATTGTCAAAAGGCAAGATAATAAAAATATAGAACTTCAAGATACAATCTTCACAATAAACTTGGGATAGATACCTGCAACATAATTTGAATTTAGGTCGTTTTTACTTTACTTTCACCACTTTAGTCACTGTTTCCACAATGCCACCCATCAGTCACATATAGTTTGGATCATCCTTTCATAATGAAAGTGGTCTCCATAAAGATATTATGTCATGAAAAACATGCCTACTCCACTAATTTCTGTTAAATGGAACTCATGTTTTCTCAATATAGATTTGTTTTTATTTTTAAAACATGTTTTATAAGGGAGTTCAACTTCTTTTACAAAAGCTATGAGATCCAAATAAAGGAATATAATAGCAATCAGTCAATATAGTTATAAACCATGGTTGAGAATTCAAAGCAAATATGAGTGTAGATTCTGCACTTGGGTAATAAGTAAGAGAAATTATATTAGAAGTATTATGCTGATTCCTAATTTCATTACTTCTTCAGATACCTTTAATGTTTATTAATAGAATCATAGAAAGAAGTTATGAGAGTAATAAAGGATGTTTGTTAAAAACTCATTTTCTAACTGAAACAGGAAGTACCTCTGTTTTAGGCTTGCTTTTATTTTTTCCTGTCAAAGATTCACAAATAAAGGGAATACAGGACTTCTAACAGAATTGATGGAGGACTGTATCATTGATATTATAGAGACCAGTAGTACATGGGGAGCTCTATGGAGCAGTAGATAGAGCTTTGGGCCTGTGGTAGGGAAGACCTTAGCTTTCTGAGTTCACAGAACTTCTGCCTCAGACACTTAAATTGTGTCCCTGGGGAAATTATTCAACTTCCCCCTTATCTGTAAAATTGGAATGATAAAAAACAAACAAACAAACAACAACAACAAAAAAAACCCCCTAACTCCCAAGGTTGTTGAAAGGACAAAATCAGATAATATTTGTAAAGTATTTTTTAAGTGCTAGCTCTTGTTATTAATTTGATATTATTCACCACCTCCATCCCTGCCCCTCCCTTCTGTCTGTTAATAACTATATAAGTGAAAAATAAATCAGTCTTTATCTATGTTTTAAGCCCTGGGGAGGTGGGGATAAAAATTATCACTATTATTACTATGCTCCTGTTCCTCTTCCTCTTCCTCCTCCTCCAGATATTACTACTACTTTTACTAGAATAGCTAATCCATGCTCTCCAGGAATTTGCATTTTAAGAGGGGAAACAATACAGGTTAGGGAGTGGCAGCCAAAGATAAGCACATAGTCCTTGTTGAATCAGTTTTGAACTACCCCACATTATTCTTCATAATCATCCCTTACTTCTTTATCCAATTGATGATCTTCCCTTTCTAAATTCTAAACCTGATTAAAATCAATAGCTAGGTCTTTCACTCTTGTTCATGTGCTATTTAATGAAACTAAAGAAAATTATGAAACTGCTTTGACTTGATCCACTATAAATTTATGTTACTTAATATTAATTAAGACCTTGCTGAAGCAAGATAGTCATTTTAAATTTCCCTAAATGAGTACTGTTGTATTCACCAGAGATGTAATTCAAAATATCTTTATTTCTCTTTAAATCTACCACAGGTCTCCCTTTCACCTATTTCTTCTATCTTCTCTGTTAATACTCTTGCCTCACTTTACAGGAAAAAAAAAAAAAAAAAGGTAATAATAACTCCACAAATAGTGGAAAAGAGTCCTATCCAGACACTGGCTAATAGGGCTGCCAATCCAAACTCTCCACTACTATCAATAAACTATTAAAAATCTATAATCTGTATATTGCCTCAGTTTCTCTGAGCATTACACTGTGACATCAGGAGCTGTCTTTTTCCTTTCTTTATATTTTTAGCCCTTAGGACAGCACTTAGCACATAATACCTTGCATGTATCCACCAGAAAATCTCTTTAAGCTTTAAAGTACACTTTGGGTCAGCATTCTTTGAAAACTGTATTTTAGAGAAGTCTTCACTGCTAAATTCCTTTTTAACAAGCCAGAGGATACATTAGTTGAAAACAAGAGACATTTACTCTAGAAATACAGTAAATAATTTGAGATATATATCCTTGTATACACATAGAGTATACTGTCCTAAAGTTTTGTCACATTACCAATGAGGAACAACACATGCACAAAGAGTATATATGGCTAGGGAACAGAAAATCAGGACACCCACATAGAAGACATAAATAACTGGGGTTAACATTTAGCTGAACAAGATTATATTTTCACTGTTGTAAGGATGCTGATGCTCTCTAGTATTATCTTCTGCTATATTCTGCTAGGTACTGTGTTTTTTCCTCTCCAAGAAGATAAAATGCATCATCTGTGATGCACTAATCTGTCCAGTCTATTTATGTCGTGGTCATTATTGGACATCGTTGCTGATCTCTTGGTCATTGACATATTATCTGTAATAAGTTTCTCTTTTTGGCTTTTGAAGTCCTTTAATACCCTTGCTATCTAGGCAGTCTTCTCACACTTTGCTCTTCCAAAAGTTATCTATGTAATCTGCCCTCTTTTTGTTCTTTGCACAGTATATGCCAACTCTCTGATTGATTTAGTGGCCAATTTAGTCTATTCCTGCTTATCTGTTGGTAATTTTGTCATATCTACTTAGGTACAGTGCCTACAAAGAATCTCCCTGAAAAGAGTAATTTAATAGTCCTTAAAACTGCAATCCACAGTCAATGGGCAAAAACAGTCACCTTTGGGTAGATTTATAAAAACTAACCACAGTGACTCCAGGCTAAAATTTGCTATTCTTTAGATTGTCTATGCTTAGGGCTGAATTGACTAATGCAGCTATTTCAAATTTCTTAGTTCCCTATTCCAATTCTGTACTTTAGGTCACTTAATGATTCTTTAATTTTCCAAATTATTAAATTCTGTCAATCTAACTTTTCTAAAGCTGCAAAATATTTTTCTTGTTACCCCAGATGCTTGTGATTTCCTCTTGAGTGGTACTTTGTATCTTTTTGTATATATCTTACACAGTGTGTACACTTTGTTTCTCTAAATCTACATGACCTGAAGATAAAGAAAATCTCACTTTTTTTTTTCCCCTCATGCTTGGCACAATGTCTGGCATATAAATACTTGATTAATGATTGATTGTTATACAAAACCCAGAATTTTTAAAAGAATTCAATTATTTTTGATATAACTGTAATTTTTTATTGTAGTAAATCTATTTTTAATACGCATTGCTTTATGAATCATATTGGGAGAGTAAAATCAGAGCAAAAGGAAAAAATCATGGAAGAAATAAAAAAAAAAAAAAAACAGAAAAAAGAAGTGAACATAGCATGTGCTGATTTACATTCAGTCTCCTTATATCTTTTTTCTGGGTACAGATGACATTTTCTGTCCAAAGTCTATTGGGATTGCTTGGAGTCAATGATGATCCTTTCATAGTGGATCATCAGACATTCTTGCTGTTATTATGCACAATATATTCCTAATTCTGCTTATTTCACTCATCATCAGTTCATATAAATCTTTCCAGGTCTATATAATCAGCTTGTTCATCATTTTTTATAGACACTAATATTCTATTATTTTTATGTACCACAACTTGTTCAGCCATTCTCGATTCTACTTTTTTTTTTTTTCCAATTCTTTCCTACAATCTTAATTTTCAATCTAAAAAATCCTAGGAACTGTTTTTTTTTTTTTTTTTTGTTTTGTTTTTTTAATTCAACATCAGAGCAGTTACTTCTAGATATAAGCATTTACTCCTTTTTCAATTCTATAAGTTTGAAATTCTAAGTAGTTACAGTTCTCTCTCAGGAAATACCTATGTCAGGATATGTATTTTTATATTTATATTTTGTTTCTACTGATAAATCCTGAAGTATCAGTCAGAGATAGAATGATGTCTATATACATATGTGTGTATTTGTGTGTGTGTGTGTAAAATCTCTTACCTCCTAGATTATTTTCCTAATTTTAAATTGGAATTGAAAGTCAGAAAAACTATCATTACTCTCTTCTCTTTGGTTATCCTCATATTTTTTGGATCCATTTCAAGTGTTGTGTGCAAAAACTAGGTAAGATAAGATTGGATCTGATGAAAGGATATTTTGTGTAAATATGTCTTTTTTTTTCCTGTAGTTCAAAGCTTGTATCTAATGTTATTTAATAATTTTCAGAGCACTCAGGTGAAATAGGTCACCTTTTCCTTTCCATTCCAAAGCTTTATTATTTTTTTCTGTCACTGTTTCTTTTTCTTTTATATTATCTAATTGGAGACAGTTTCCAGTTAGACCAAAATTCCCTTAATAATAAGTCACCACAACAGTGCTCAATTTCTAAGATATCCAGTGGGACAGTTGTTTTCCCAATAAATGTATCAGAGTGAATTGATAGCCCAAATTACCTTACCTTTGAGGTATTCTATATTAAAGAGTAAGAGTGAAGTTATTGGGAAACTTCACTTTACAAGGAAGCATCAGAAGAAAATTGAATGATGGTGGCAGTATTCATAATAGAAAACTTTCAAAACTCATGTCAAATTCATAATTAATGTGAACTCTAATAAATCCCTCTAGTGTTATCAATGTTTCTTCTTATTGATATTTCTACTGCAAAACTTTTCTGTTTTGTTTTTATTTTGTCTTCATTGGTATTATTTTTAAATGAGTTTTTTCATATACGTACTTCATAGAATTAGCATGACATGAAAAGAAGAATGTTGGGTTTGACATTAGGAATTTCTGGATTTAAATTTCATTCTAATATTTGCTTTGTGATCTTAGGCAAATAATTGGACTATGTTCCCCAAGCAAAATTCACAATATTTGTCTACTATTACATAGATAATTATGAAACCAGACTATGCTGGAGCCAGCTTGAGTACTACTCAGCAGCCAATTGTTAAAATACCAGTGTGAACATTTACACTGAAAATTAGCAAACGTTACAAAGTAGGATTTACTTTATGGTTTTGTGGATTGTCTAGACTTCAGAAAGTGATGGAGAAAATGTTACTAGTGCAGATTAAACTTTAAAAATGTGTGACTTGTTCTTTTTATTATTATTATTCATAGAGAGCTGGTTGTTTAATCTTTACCATCACACCCCTGATTGCAATCTACCTTGAAAAAAAGTGGTTTCCACTTCAGAAAATTCACACGTTGTTAAAATCATAGGTTTTTTCTCCATATTCATTTACAATATTTATTGGGGAAATAATGTAAACACAAAATGCAGTGCTCTACATTGTACCCTTCTCTTTAGCCCTTCTCTTCTGCTTCTTTGTTTTTCATATTGACATACCTTACTTATTATTAAGAAAAGTTACTTTCTCACTGAACCTTCCAAGCTGAAATGATCATCTAAAACATACAAAGCTATTTGGTGAGAACTTGTAAGGCTCTTTAACTGGGATGTGAATTAATAATTCTTTTTCAACACAATGATTGAAATAGATTTGTAATATCATCAATGTAAATGCCAATGAAAATCACAATTTTCTCATTTCTGTCCCTTCTGTCTGATTCCTACCCATGTCTTACCAATATTGGCCACCAGAGTCTACCCAATATTCTCAGGGCATTTTTTTTCACTTTTCCCTAAAATAATTCCCTAAAGATTCCAAAGAAGCAGACAGGCCATATTATTATTTATACTTTTCTCTTGGAAAGTGAATATTTCAACTTTTGGGATCAAATATTTATCAACTGTTTTTAACTTTTCTTACTCATATTTCCTTATTTCTTACTCATATCCTACTCATATCTATTAAACTCTTCTATGACTGTCTTCTGAAGGATACTGAATTTTATATCCTTACAAATTATAATGTTCTTCAGTTCATAGTAGTGTACTACAAATAATAATAGAATGCTGGTAGTAAAAAGATAGGCCTTTGTTTTCTTTTCCAACTGGTTCTCCTCCTTTCTAAGTTTTATCCCAACTCATAATATATTTCCCTTGCCTAATCATTATAGTTAGATGTTAGATTAGATAGAGAGATAGATAGACAGATGAAAGGATGGTTGGATAGAAAGTTGAAATTTATAGTGTGTCAGTTTGATTTCTTGTCATAAATAATTGGGTCAACAGGTAGCTTTCATCCACTTGCTTGTTTTCTTGTATGGATGGTTAGACTAATCTCTTTTGAGTGATTATAGATTTTTCCCAGGAAATTCTATTGTGTTCTAAGACTGTATACAATCAATATGATGTTATCTACAAATATAGCATCTAGAGAATCTCTCAATCTTTAAATAATCCTTCTTTACTTTGTATTATGCACTGGATTTCCTCATGAGATTGATAAACACCTTTTTATAAATATAGATCTCTAATTTGTATGCATTACCTTATACTGATGTTTAGAAAGTCATTGACAATTTTTATTGTATAACTCTCTTTTATACATCAATGAATCTTGAATAATTTTGATGTAAGGGATATGCCTTTTCAGAAGAAAACCATTAGAGTGCCATTTATTCTATTGAATCAAATGTTTTTTTTTTTTTTTTTCAAGTAAACATAAGTAATAGCCCAGTGGGATTTTTTAGTCTATGAATTATGTGATGGTAAAAATGTGGTCTGTTATGCAATGTGGAATTATGGGTTGCACAAACAAAACTGCCTGTTCTCTACTAATCTCCCTCTACCCCCATAAGCAGGGAGAGAGGGAAAGGGAGAGAGAGCAAATAGAAGATAATCAAGATAATATTGGAAGTGAAGGGGAGTATCAACAACTGAAGTAACTGAGAAAGCCCCTATATAAAACGTGAGCTTTGCATTCAATTTTAAAGGAAGTCAGGGGAAATAAAGAGGCAGCAGTGAGAAAGGAGAACATTTCGTGCATGGAGGGACTACCAGTGCAAAGGCATGTGTGGAAAACAGCAAATAGGCCAGTGTGACTGGATTGATATGTGGAAGGGAGTATAAGAACATTGAAAAGTAAGAAAGGTCCAAATTATGAAGAGTTTAAATGCCACCTCCCAAAAATATTTGTATTTGAACTTGAAGTTAATAGGAAAACTTTGGAATTTATTGACATGCATAATTTGGAAAAATCACTTTAGCAGCTATTTCAGCAATGAAATTAGAGTAGAAAGAGATACAAGATGGGGATATCATCTACTGTAACAGTTCAGGTTAGAAGTGATGAAGGTCTGAGATAGGGTGGTGACTGTGTGAGTGAAGAGAAAGTTTAATAGATGAGAGATATACTTTGGAGGTTCAAATAAGATATCCTGGATGAAAAGAGGTACATGGTAACTTCCCAACTCACAACTTATTTATTCACGTAAAAGATAGCTAAAATAAATATCAAAGACATCTTTGAATGAAGCTAAATTGGGTGGGGGTGAAAATAGAGCTGTGAAAGATGGAGGGAGATACAGATGCTGAGAAGTCAATTCCTATACTTTATATTCCCAATAGTTTATACACTGATTTTAAGCATGTATGTAAGTATAAAATGCTTCCTCTTCTTTTAAACACTAGATGTTAGAAATAGTAATAACTAACACATATGAAAATGTAAGTATTAAACAAAATGTAAAAATGTAAAAACTGCAATTGCTTATTCCTTATCATTACTTTAATTCTTCATTTTTTTACGCTGGAGTGGTAGCTTTGACTTTTTTTTTTTTTTTTTTAGTGGTAGTGTGGAAATATTTGGGGAGTTTGTAGTGAGATTAACTGAATGTGTGAAGATACTTTAAAGGTAAATCTCTGATGGCCAGCATACTTTCTGAAGTACTAGAATCAAGACATTTGATTTTCTTAAATATCTCTTCTAATTTGATTTGAGTTTATATTATAATATTTCCTAAAATTCTCTCTTTAGGGGATCAATTAAATCAAAAGGAGAAAATGTTTAGTAGTTATCTTTTCTCCTTCTATGCTAATACATTCTTTTCTCTTTGCTAATTGTATCTTTTCCTTGCTAAAAATTTAGACCTTTTTAATTTCCATTGCTTCAAATAATGGTAGCAGATTCACATTTGTAGACAGTCAAGTCAGTTCAAACTCAGTCATAATGTTTTGTTTTACTGATCTGACTGATGTTTTGGCTTAATGCATTCATTTTTGACTAAATTGACCACAATAACAGTTGAACAAATTGTGCATATAAATACAACCTAACACTTCCCTGAGAGACCACGCTATATGTTTCTGTACCTCAGTTTGTATTTTATATGCGCTATATTTTGTTTCTTTATAAATATTTATTGTTTGTGTTATGGCTATATTTGGTTTCAATATTGCATGTCATAGTGGCAGTGATTTATTTTTCTTCCCCCAGTGTCATTTGTTGAATAGAGATATGCTCAAGCTCTATAGTCTATGGAGAATTCTTATGTTTGGATAAAGGGAATTTATTTGCCATTGAAGTTTTTTTGAATTTTGTTGCAACAAATCAATACTTAGTTACAAATTTCCCTCTTTAAAAAATGGAGAATTGTTCTTCAGTGGAGTCATATCAAGAAATGAAAGAATAGCATATACTATGCTCATGCTTGGCTTGTCATACACTGTTCCATTGTAAGTATAATAAAGAAAATTAAAATAAGCATGAATAATTCTAGTTGTTCTAGTGTTTTGGACTAGAAAACTTTTAGGGACATCATTCATTCATTATTTTATTCATTCATTCTTTTTTTTCAACAAACCTTTACATAGCTCCTGTGTTGTGAAATGTTTTGATGGGCTTGGATGGAAGGTCAGAGAGGGGAAATAAAGATAAATAAGAGAGAATGCTCACCCTCAAGGAGTTGGAAACTGGATAGTGAAGATTTTCATATCTGAAATTATGCAAGAAGGACTAAAATTGATTCTTTAAAATAGTGAGTTTTGCTCTGGAAAACAAAAGACATCAATTATGTAACCAGTATTCCTCAAAATCTCTTTATCTATATTCATATTATTTTTTCATTTATCTCTAGAAGATTATGATGAGGCCTTTACCACAAATCTCAGTTTTCAAACCTATAATTCCATTCCCATCATTTCTGCAACTTTTGAGGTTCATGGATTTAAGAAAACAAGAAGGGCTGAGCATGATGAGGGCATTTATAATATGGTCCCACTTTGCTGATATAAACATATACTCCAATTGCTAAGAATTGAAAAAGACTAAAAGAAAAAAACAACTCCAAAACTCACATGACATATTGGTCATTCAAGCATTTTTACTTGGCAAAATAATCATGCATCAATAATTGAATGTTCTCATTTTATAAATTGGAAAAAAAAAGTCTTAACAGCAGTTTTATCAATATGTTTAACATAATAGTGAAAGGAAAATTTACAATTTAAACTTTTCAATAACATTTGCATTTTAATTATATGTTTAAATATGTTGGAGTACTTTGAAGCAAATAGCAAAAAATATGTTTGTAGTAAAAAGCTGCTATGTAAAAGGGATATGTAAGAGTCCAGGATTTCCAAAATTGGCTATTCAGTACTGACAGTAAGATATACCAGCTGAGCATTTGTTCAGTCAGTATCTTTTACTTTAAACTTTGTAGTGGATGGTATTATCTATGGGATAGTATCCTAACTTGGTAGTCAGTCTGGATTTTAATGCAGTCTTAATCATTGATGCATTATGCAGCATCTATACCTATTTTTAAAATTATTATCTCCTTCTTTTACAAACCTGCCTTATTCTATTTCTTTAATGGATTTGTGGTCTCATCAGTGTTGGTATTCCCTTCAGTGATGCAGAGCCCAATCTACTGATGCTTGTTCATCCTATTCATTTCTTAACCATGTCATCCTATAAATAAATTTGTCATAAGGGGAATATCTTACATACTAGTGACCTTCCTCAAACTCTCTTGACATCATACAGATGCCAGTGAAACAAGCAGCCTACCCATCACTTATTTGTTGCTCTTTCTCTATGACCACTTTTGATCATATATTTCTTTTGATGAAGTCCATGATTTCATATCTTTTTCTTTTTTTCCTTATATGTTATAGGTTATTGTGCACTCACTTTTCATTATGCATGGTTTTTTTTTGCCCTTTAGGGATCTTCAGTTTTAATTCATTGAAAACTGTTACATTTGATGACTCTCAAAAAGATAGGTCTTTATTTCAGAAAACAAACAAACAAACAACTTTGCAGTTTTCTGAACTATTCACTCTCAACCTATTCCAATCTAGGTCTGGCTTATCATTCATTTGTTTTTTCTGCTCAAGATGGGCATATGCACATTTGTAGGCTTGTATACATCCACTCAGATAGAATCTATTCAGAACTCTGTCTAGTTGAATACATAATTTATAAAATGTATTTTCTAAATACATAAATATAGTTTATAATATAAATAGTTTAGTCAACTTGACCTATGAAAAAATAAGGTTGAAATACCAGAATATGGAAGTCCCCAGAAGGGTATTCAACTTTTGTCAGTGTCCCAAATAATTAGTATCCTTTTTTTTTTAAATCAATACTACAGCTAAAGGAGACAGGATACCAGTTTTTCTCCAGACAGTATGAGATGGAACTTTTTCAAGCACTGCATTATTTGGCTGATTGACCAAAGAGCTCATAGACTAGAGGTGCCAAACACATGGCCTGCAACCTTCCTAAATGCAACCAGAACTAAATTAAAATGTAATTTGGAAATACTTAGCATGAGAAAGAAAAATACAATAAAACATAGATAGTATTACATTATGTCACTAAGTATCCTGTAAGGATTCTTATGTATGGATTAGTTCATTTTTTTTTTCTCTTTTGCACTTCTGAACCCCCCCCCCCCAAGATATCTTGGCATTTACTACTGGCTGATTTCTTTCTTAAGGACCATGCCTTAAATCAAAACCAATGTAATTCTAATTGGACCAATAGGTCCCTAGGTCAAGCTTCATTTGGTTATTGTGTGGGTCCTGATTGACTCAAACTGAATATAAATAGCAGTCATTTCTGCTTTGGCCAGAAACCCTGAGTGTCTTTCTCTCCTAGATTCATTCATTCACTTATTTATTTATCTAGATCTTTTTTGGACTAGATGAAAGCAGAAATTCTTTGCCTGAATTGCCATAGCCTTAATCACTGAATGGATATAATGGGTCAAATTGAGACTTACAAAAGGCCTTAGCTTCAGAAGGCCAAGGTCTCCCATTTCATCCAGGGTCATCTCAAGTCTTGATCTATATCTTGCCACTGGCTCTATAGAAGAGAGTGAGGTAGGTGACCTTGCATAACCCTTCCCCACTTAAATCTAATTCACTTTCATGTGATGGCATTTCCTCTCTGTTGTCTTGTTCCTCTTTGAGAACAAAGGACAAATAACAACTTCTTGATTTGATTTTGAGACCACTGATCCGGTCTAATTCTCTTATTTTACTGATGATAATTAAGTGATTGGCTCAAGGTTGCATAGGCATCAAGTGACAAAAATTGGATTTGAACTCAAGGCTCTAAAGCCATCACACTTCCTTTACATTCCCTAATTAGTGAAAGTATCAACACAGACAACTATTCATTTGTTGGTTGCCAACTAATGCTCTAATTGACTCTGAATGGATGTATGTAGCTGTATCCTATATATGATAGTACTGCATATGCTAGTCTGTCTGTTTATAAGCACTTATTAATTGCTTACCATGTTACAGGCACTAAGGATACAATGAAATCTCTTCTCTTCTCTCTGCCATACTAACAGTGTGAAATCTGGGAGGGTAGTATTTGCGCATGTATTTGTAAATGTTAAATAGAGGAAAGTCAGCCCATTAGGGATGTGAATTTCACATTTTTGATCCTCTCTAATTTTTAAAAATCAAAAATTATTTTTAAATATACTTAAAGTAAGTTATATAAATGCTTATCTTAATGATTAGAAAAGTATAATTTTTAATGAAAATATAGATTCTTTTTATTTTATTTTCTTTAGTTTTTATTAAAGTTTTTTATTTGTGAAACATATGCATAGGTAATTTTTCAACATCGACCCTTGCAAAGCTTTCTGTTACAAATTTTTCCCTCCTACCCCTCCACCCACTCCCCTAGGTGGCAGGAAGTCTAATACATGTTAATTATGTTAAAATATCTGACAGATCGAATGTGTATATATATATACAGTTACCTTGCTGTACAGGAAAAAAAAAAAAAAAAAAACTTGAGAAGGAAAACACAATGCAAGTCAACATCAATAGAGAGTGTGAAAATGCTATGTTGTGGTCCTGACTCAGATCCCACAGGCCTCTCCCTGGGTGTATATGGCTTTCTTCATCACTGAACAGCTGCAACTGGTTTGAAACATCTCATTGTTGGAGAGAACCATGTCCATCAGAATAAATCATCATATATTCTTATTGTTGCTGTGTACAATGATTGCCTGGTTCTGCTGATTTCACATAACCGCTTTGGCTGTATCCCACAAATTTTGATATGTTGTCTCATTATTGTCATTCTCCTGGAAGAAATTATTGATTGTGTCTATGATTTGCTCTTTCACCTATTCATTATTTAGGATTAGATTATTTAATTTCCAATTAACTTTTGGTTTATTTTCTCCTGGCCTTATATTGCATGTGATTTTTATTGCATCATGATCTGAAAAAGATGCATTTACTATTTCTGCCTTTCACATTTGATTTTGAGGTTTTTATGCCCTAACACATGATCAATTTTCGTATAAGTTGCATGAACCGCAGAGAAAAAAGTAAACTCCCTTCTGTCTCCATTCAATTTTCTTCAAAGATCCATCATACCTAACTTTTCTAGCATTTTGTTTACTTCCCTAACTTCTTTCTTATTTATTTTGTGGTTTGATTTTCTAATTCTGAGAGAGCAAGGTTGAGATCCCCCACTAGCATAGTTTTGCTGTCTATTTCTCCTTGTATTTCTGTTAGTTTCTCCTCTAGGAATTTGGATGCTATACCACTTGGTGCATATATGTTTAGTATTGATACTGTTTCATTGTCTATGGTACCCTTTAGTAAAATAGTTTCCTTCCTTATATCTTTTAATTAGATCTATTTTTGCTTTTACTTGATCTCAGATCAGGATTGCTACCCTTACTTTTTTTTGTTCACCTGAAGCATAATAGATTCTGCTCCAGCCATTTACCTTCACTCTGTGTATATCTCTATGCTTTAGATGTGTTTCTTGTAAACAACATATTGTAGGATTCTGGCTTTTAATCCAGTCTGCTATCCACTTCTGCTTTATGGGAGAGTTCATCCCATTCACATTCACAGTTAAAATAACTAATTCTGTATTTACTGCCATCTTATTTACCCAAAGTTATGTTTTCCTTTTTCCTTTTCCCTTTCTCCCTTCTCCCCTCCCCAGTATTTTGCTTTTCATGACCACCTCCCTCAAACAGTCCTCCTTCCGTTAGAGCCCCTCCCCTTTTTTACTCCTTTCCCCTAATTCTTCTATTTTCCCTTCTATTACTCATTCCCTTTCTTTTCCTCCTTTCCCTCCCACTTCCTTATAGGGAGGGATAAATTTCTCTGTGAAACCAAATGTGTCTGATATACTATTTGGGCTCTAGCCCAATCTGATGAGAGTAAAAGTCACACAATGCTCATCCCCCTTCCTTCTTTCCCTCAATTATATTAGGTTTTCTTTGCCTCTTCATGGGAACCTTAATTTTAACCTCCTTTTTAATTTTTTTTAATTTTTATTTGCATAACATATGTATGGGTACTTCCTCAGCATTGATCTTTACAAAGCTTTCCGTTACAAATTTTATCCCCAGTCCCCACCACTCCCCTAGATGGTGGGAAGTCCACTACATGTTAATTATGTTAAAATACTTAGCAAATCGAATATATGCATACATATTTCCACACATCATTGTTGTGCAGGAAAATTGTATCTACAAGAATGAAAAATCAGAGAAAGGAAACACAATGCAAGCAAACATCAAACGAGAGAATGAAAATGTTATGTTGTGGTCCACATTTCACATCCCTCTCTCTGGGTGGATGTGGCTTTCTTCAGTGAACAATTGGAAGTGGTTTGAAACATTTCATTGTTGAAGAGAGCCATGTCCATCAGAATTGATC